>LQNS02278187.1:8894023-8933656 GCA_001587735.2 Parhyale hawaiensis
CATTACCGTTGCCTTGTTCGGCCGAGGTATGCGCTCTCAGAGTGCTCTAATCACAATGGAGACAGCTGACACCTCAATTTCGGGGAGTAAGACTGAGTTTTCGGAACTCACATGGGTTAGAGTAGGTTGATTTATCATTCCTTGTTCTAGATATCCTAAAAAATAAATTAAAAATTAGAGTAGACGTATTAGAGTCAGACATGCGGTGCGTAGTACCGTTAAAATTCGAAAATTTTGACTGCGAGTCCTTTACCATAATTACATGACACCACCATAATGAGTTCTCCAAAAAATCGGCTGTATTATTTTCTCTAGTGATTCCATCCACTGAACCTACAACCGTGTGTGCTTTCATCTTCAAGTTTTTTCCTTTAATCAATGGATTTAATAATGCACAATTTTTCTGCTTCAATATCGTTTTCACGTCAACGTACTTGCTTGAGCGCAATACGTCTCAGACTGTGTAGTTTATTTTTTTTTCTGCCACAGTTCGTTTGCACGCGGTCGACCCCAACTTGTCAAAACGCATGGTGCCAGAGGCTGAAGGCTCCGTTGCGACAACCTTCGATCCCCATTAGTGGTTAGAGTCAGTAGGTACTCCAACAGTAGCGTCTGAATCAATAAACTGTTGGAGCGCCGTATGTCCATTATTACCTCAGCCAAGGTTATGCTTTCGTAGGGTTTGACTGTCTATTATTCTGTCTATCATCAAGATAACCCAAAAAATTATGGACGGATTTGGACAAAATTTACAAGGAATGTTTGGTATGTTAGGAGGAACAGATGATAACTGTTATTGAATGTCCATTCGTCCGTTTATTTTATTTTATTTATTTTTTTTGTTTGTCTGCCTCATTTTTGTCAATGCTAGAACTCAAAAAGTTATGAACGCAATATTATGAAATTTACAAAAGTTGTTAGGTATAACACAAAAAGTAAACTACTAATTTTTCGAATGATCTCTTTGTTCGTTTGTTTGTCGCTGTTTTTATAATGAATAGATATTTGTGAAATTTATACGAGTTGTTTGTAATGTTACAGTACATAAATAGTTAAATTTTGGTGCACATCACTTGGTTTGTTTGCATGTTTGATGCATGTTCGTCATAATGTCTGTCAGCAACAAAACTCAAAAAGTTATGAACGGATCTTCAAGAAAATTGCATAAACGTTTATTGCTATCAAGAGGCACAAATGATTAGATTTTGGAGTTTATAAGAAGAAAATTATGTTTCCAGAGCCAATTTGAAGTTTTCGTTAATGTTGCCTCCCTGGGCGGAGGTATATACCCTCTCATTGTGCTCTAGTTATGATTTTGATTGTCGACGGGTACAATAGCACCTCAGTTTTTGAGAGACATTATCTTCTAGATTTTATTCGCTGCTGTACGAACTTGATTGTACTCCGACACCCACTGGTCCCCCCAGTCGAAGTCAGTCACCCACCGGTCCCAGATGCTGGAGTCAGACACGCACCGGTTCCAGCTGTCCGAGTCAGTCGCCCACCGGTCCCACCAGTTGAAGTCAGACACCCACCGGTTCCAGCTGCTGGAATCAGTCACCCACTGATCCCAGATGTCGGAGTCAAACACCCACAGGTCCCAGCTGTTGGAGTCAGTCACCCACTGGTCCCATGACGTGGAGTCTATTTATCTCTCTGCTCTATATTCGAAGTGTTGGTATAATGACAGACATGTACGGGCCTCCTATTAGGCCTACTGCTCGGACGCTGTCTGCTACGAAGAGATTTCATAGAACCTCTTTGGTCAGTTACCGTTTTACTGTGTCTATGGTGGGGTATACCGAGCTTAGCTGCACCGTATTAACTTTTTTTCCTACACCATGGTAAGCATTTGTTGGACATACGACTTGTTTTATAGGTAGTTGCCATATGAGAGTTGCATGGGTGAAAATCTATCAATTAGGTATATTTAATCAACGTTGATCTTGAACTGAAGTACTTCTAGACCATCTCTACAGTGTACAACCATTTGCATATTAAGCACTGCAGTCAATGACAACCACTTCTGCATCAAATAACAATCTCAAGATTCTCAGACTCTGCAGGGCCACGCTTTTATTCAAAACAGTATTTAAGAATCACGTGTTTGTCGAGTGCAGCTGTTCTTGAGAACCACGTGGATCATATCAGTTTCAACATTTGAAAATCGCGGGATTAGTTCTTACAGTTCTGGAAAAACACATAGAAGTGAATAACTGTATTTTCAGTGAACTATGTATGCGTGGTTACCATTAAATGCAGCATTTGGTGAGCAGTTCTTGGTCGTTGAATATAAGGCTTGAGAGCCACGTGGTTGTTATTTAATGCAGCGTTGAATAAACACAGGGATATAGTTGACTACTGGGTTTTTAAAAGAACCCCGTGTTTTCCAATGACTAAAATGTTGGTGAGCCACTCGGTTGTTATTGCATGCAGCAGGTTAGAAACACGTGGTGTCGTTGACGGATTGAGAACCCAAAAGTTATTTTTTAATTAGAGCGTTTAAGAACCACGTCGTTTGTACTGCAGTGCTTGAGAGCCAGATGATTCTACACATGGTTTAGACACACTTACGTTAAAGTTACAACACCAGGCATACACAATTGACCGATTTGCACCAAAGTCTTTATATGTACTAATGCAACAACGCATCATAGCAGGAGTTCCCATCCCGTCAAAAATGCAAGTGAAGAATTTATGTTAACACTTCCTCGCTAATCACATTTTCGTTACTATTACACTGGTAAATGATGCACTACAGCAGTCAATTCTCAGAACACAAGAACGAGTGCTCTAGGTTTCAATATGCCTAAGCAGTACAATACTTTTTCCCCTATAGTGACATGAAAAAAAAATCGATATTGGCATGCAGTCATTCATCACTGAATATAAATTTTTTCGTAGAGTATTTTGTACATAAATTGATATAGCTAACTTTAATAGCTCGAAGATTTTACACTCAGGCGAAAGCTGCTCCTGCCAAGGGTATTCAGAAAAAAATAAAGCCACGTTTAGGAAAATAATTTCTGCTTCTACATGACCGTGAACAATAGCCTCCCCATTACTTTATTTATTATCTACCTGAATCCCGCATTGTGAACTGAGGAGAAATGTAGTTTTGGTGTCGGAAGAAAGTTGTCCCCTTTGAACCCTATGTTATTATAATAGTGAACAATACGTAAATCGGCAGATCTTGCCTGATTGTTCAGATTAGGCTTTAATTTGCTTATATGTTTAAATAGATTTTAAACTTCGCAGGCCAATATCAAAATGATAAAATGCTGCTTAGTCACCACACATCGTGAACACTTTTGGTGTCCAGCAAGAACCAATCCATGGAAGAATTTTGTTCTCAATACCAGTCAATGACATCTCTTTGGAACAGCATGATTGTATCTTCCCACGTATGACGTCCTCAAAACCTAAGGAGAATGACATGGGCGATAATGCGGAAAATCTCGACCAAAATCTCAAAACATGGCACAGTAATATCGGTTTTATACTTTGACACGGATATAACCCAATGCATTCTATTTGGTACTTCGCAACGCTACAAGCAACTATCTTCCGAATCCACTACATGATGCGACTGAATATAATCAGTACACCAGGATGGCGTCATCCAACTTCGAGAGGTCCCAATAACTGAGTTAAGATTTGGTAGACAAATGCTACGGACACTCTGTTGCCTTATGCAGAAATCTCAGCTGGTCCATATCATTTAAATTATTCTTTCAGCGTTCACCCATGCATGAAAACTGCAATTGTTTCGCTAGCATGTCGGAAGCTCTTACTCTTAGTGTAACTAACAACTCACATCGCATTTCTTATTGTTATTGTTTTTTGCGTGAATTTGAAAAAAATTATTCGCCTCGCCTATAAAGAACACTGGTATCCCAGTATCTCTCTATATGAAAAACGCGGTGTTACCTGCTTCATAGTCTTACTGATGCATGCACACTGATTGTCAGCTAAGGTAAATCCATTATGACTACAAATCTGGAATAAAAAATGTAACACCAACATGTCTGCAAAACTAGGGTCGCGCAGTATCAACACTAAGAATGAACATTCTGTATTTATGTATCTATTTTTATGTTTCCAGTCACTCTTTTAGCGAAATAGGCCAGGTTCTAGATTTTTTAATAAAGTCGTGCTTTGATGGGGATCGATGACCAGGTTGCAGAAAATGGCAAAAGTGAATCCCTTATCCCTTTATCTGAATGCATTTCTTGCTTGAAACGGTTTTTGACATCGAAACAATAAAAATGTACGCATCATCTCTTAATGCTGTCATGGGAGTCTGATTTTATTACTTTCTCCATACATCAAAACATATATTTGCTCTCAGTTCACGACGTATAAATTCAGTTGATGATCAACGAAGCCAACACGAAAAGTTGATATTTAACGGGGCAGAAGACACAATTATTTCTTCTAGCTTGCTGTCTTTCTTTGACGGAGCATTTGACGCTTCATGAGAAAAACTCAGATGTACTGAAGGCTAATTAATCCTCCGGTATCTTGCATATACGCCGCGGTGGAACTAAAGTAAATTCAATACAGTTTCGTTGCTTGATAGTGAAATATTTTTTCGCGTGTCAACTGCGGTGGGGGACGACTGTGCTGCTTACATGAATTGAAAAAAAAGCCTCTCAGGGATAGGATGGGCCATAGGCCATAGGGATATGTTAGTCAGGTTCGCCCATCCTATGTTATGGTACCCGGCAATCCCAGGGGATTCGTGTAGGTTACCTTAGCCATTAGCTTGGCCTTCGGAACGTCTGTCTTTCGTGCCCACTCTGCTTGCTTCCCGATTTCATACTCCTACTTGCTCATGCTTTATTCTGTTCTTCCTCTTCTTTCCCGACTTGCTGTTCCCATGCACGTTGATCCTGTGTGGGAACACTTTCGTGCATGGGTTCCTCGTTTCGATCAACATACTACAGTATATGTCCCTTGCTCTTTCCTCTATGATATCGTTCCGCTCGGAAGCGGAGGCCTTAACTTTCTGACTATAACATAACTATGAATTGCAAATGAGAGCAATTATGTTTTATGACAAATTTAGTTAGTTGTTTAAGCGTGACCTTCAAAAACATTAGTTACAAAAGAATGTTAAATGAAAAAGGGTCTTTAGTAATTCCTCGCCGTCACTTTTGAGAGTGCGGGTGCTCTAGTGTCTTTTAATAGCGGGTGAACACTGACTGATATCCGCTAATGTAAATCTGGGTCTAGAGGCCAAATAGAAAGAAAGAAATACCATTTATTATGTCGTATACAGGGTACAATGGATACACCTATCGAGGTTTTCTTTTTGCCTTAATTCTAGAGTTTTGCAGATCCAGTAGTGTGAAGAGCAGGAGAAGCAGTCCGTGCTGAGAGTCAATTTAGGATCCCTCATTGTGCATCGCCTGTCGATCTTCTCCCGACGATAGCTCCCTGTCCCCAATAATCCTATGAACATTTTCTATAGGGTTCAAGTCGGGACTCTGGGCTGGCCAGTTCATCAAGGCAAATGCATCTTCAAAAAAGGCAATAAACTTCATTGCCCTATGGCAAGGTGCATTGTGCTGCATGGAACGGGGGATTCACAAGGAAGCATAAGTTTGGTACGACAAGCTGCAGAAGAAGCTGTTTATAAATTTCAACTCGTATTTTGCAATGGAACTAACTCCTGCAGTAGAAATCATTCCCCCTACCAGTACACTGCCCTCACCAAACTTTACTGTTTTCTTGATAGGTTGAGGACACAGCTTTTCACCTGTTTTGTGGCGTACGTAAATGTTACCAACAAACCCGAACAGGCTAAACTTGCATTCGTCACTGAAATGAATTGCATCCCATATACATCAGTCCAAACAAAATGTTATCTCGCAAACTCCAGACGTTCTTTTTGGTTTTGCTTTGAAATGAGAGGCATCGAAGCTGGAACCCGTGCACGCAATTCTGCATTTCATAACCTGCAAGAAACTGTTCCCTTGAGATGTTTATCTCTCTCTTCCCTAAATTTACCGGAAATTTATGAAGCCATTTTAAAACTGTCCTTTCCAACCATTAAACCAATTTTATGGTCTTCTCTTTAAGGCGTTTTTCGAGCTTAACCGGTTTGGTCTTGCCTATAAAGTTTTATTTTTGTTAGTCTTGCTTGTTCTGGAAGAACAACACTTTTAGACCTACGGACAATATCAGCAACTTCTGAAGTTGATTGGCTTCCTTGATAGCTTACAATAAAAGTTCTTTTTCTGCACGAAACAGTATTCTGCATATTGAGGGTGAAATTTGCTTGAAACTATAGTTCCAATGATGACAGAATTCTGTTTTCTTAAGTTGCTCTATTGAATGTCTTAAAATGAATTGAGCAAATATTTAGCATCGTTCCTTAACATTCGGCCAGGTTTTGATTCTTTCATATCTTTTCATTTTTAATTTTTAAAGAAAATTATTGAGTAAATTGTTATATCAATCTATCTAGCTAATTTATGAACTATGATCTAAATGACCTAATGTTTATTGGTGAAAATTTTTTTACGAATCATTCATAATTCTGTAAGTAATGAACTGATTTATGCCGGCGTTGTTTATGTTCCTTATAGTATGGATGAGACTGTATTTACCAAGAAGCAAAGAATGCAACGGGAGGTCTCAATAGGACTAAAATAAAACTTAGCCGTGACCGCACGTAGCAAATTAACATCACATTGACGAGTCGAAGTAGTTGAGTGTGGGACCTCAGGCTTCCGTATGTTTACTTGGACATATCACCGTATTTTTTCGATTTATTTCATTCATTCTGCCGCTCATGACTGGCCAGCTACTTGAGCTGCAAAATGCCGTAAAAAGTTGTCGCCAAGTACAGAAAGTTCCAGCAATAGGCTAACTGACACTGGTTTCTCTCGCGTACAGAATTGTCTATAATTGTGCTGATAGGTATTTGTTGTTGAGGAATAAATATCTTCTGTGAAGAGCCATGCGAACTGAATATGAAGTGTAAATAAGACTTCAATCAAGAAAAAGAAGTTAAATCAGGTCGCCGAAAGGGAACAAATTCGGCGCTAGTGCTGTGAAAGTTTCCACTAGCAAGCCCTGCAATTTTCTATAGATAATTGCTAAATTAGTATATATTATCTTAATTTACTTACACGCTAGAGATGAATTTCGCAATTTAAAACGATTTTTGGGGTTAAATTAGTCAAAATACTCCTAGGCTGCCCAGCCATAGATTCGTCGATGATGACGTCACTTTTTGATGCTAATTTCTCGTGAGTCCTCCAGTTACGCTCTTTGCTTCCTGGTATATACCATCTAAATTTTCAAAAACAAAACGCACTGACACGAGCAAGTTATCGGTTAAGAGTCTGTACACACGCTGCGGTAGCCAAAAGAATCAGCTTCAAAAAGCTTCGCATCCCAATGCGTTACTGTGTCCGTTTAAATAGTAGAATTATAACTCAATCCAAGTGTGTAGATATGTCCGAAGCTTAACTAACGGCACTTGCTGAGCAAACTGAACTTAGCGGCTAAACATTTTACCCTTTTTCTGTAAACTCAAACCTGTGTTAACGAAAGCTTAATGAAGCGTTCGGACAATTATTAGTCGAGGAGACTTGTTCTTACGACTAGCGTGTGTGGCGGCCTTTAGAAACGTATTCATGATCGAGGGTCAGTAATGAGCTGGGGCGGGCGTGCCTCTTGTTTTTTTTTTTTTTTTAATGGGCCTTTACCTCGACCAAGAAGCGCACTTGCACCCCAGTTTTCCTATATACCCACTGTGCCTGCGTCTTCTGCTGCCCCAGCGCAGCTACATATCGTAGTGCGCCTCATATTAATTTTGAAACTCCCAAGATAATTACAATGTATCTATTATAAAAATAGTTTCAAACAGATAAAAACAACATAGAAAGGGCAAAAAAATATTAACTGCTAACACAGCTTTAAACTGAAAACCGTACACATAAAACTGAAGGTTATAATAGTTAGCTTCCTTCGTTTTCGTTTTTCTCTTCTCCCTCGTCTTCCTCTTCCTATTACTCTTTCTTCTTTTTGCACTCCTTGTAGTGATGTTATCCCAATATGTATAAGTTGTTCTTGAGGAAGGCCTCCTCTTCAAAGTTAACCTCGTCTTAGGTGGACGGGAACATGTTCCCAATTGTCTTAAAAAGTCTTTCCACGACCGCTAGGGAGAGGGTCCCGTTGTACTTTATGAAAAGGACTATGCTCACCTCTCCGTGCACTGCAGGGAAACCGCGCCCAGGGCTGGAGGTTATCCTGGGAAGGCTAAATAGTAATGGCCGTTCACATGGCCTTCCTCAGAATGCTAACCATCTCCCACTCGTGGATAGCCTGCTGTACACCAAAGAAAATCTAGAACAGCTTGTTTCTGAGTTTGCTCTCTCTCCCTCCCCCTTTGTTTTGAGACTGGGCACGCTACGGCTGACTCTATTATCTTAGCATTGTGATGTTCTGCAGCTTGTTTTTACGATCTTGATCTAGTTCATGTCGATCTGCTAGGAAGCAATCCTCTGCAAGAGATTAGGGATAAAGTTAGGATGGAGGCCAAGGGCCATTGGGAGGTTGCTGTCCTCAACGAGGTGGCAATAGCGGACCAAGAGGGGTAGGGGCTTGGAGGCCTGAGACTTTCCTCTCATAACATGAATCAAACCTTCCCTCAGTCGCAATATTGCTACATTGTAACCAACATACGTATACACCGTAACAACATCAGCCCCTCCACATTTTACTCCAGCCTCCTTACACCCCTACATGGCAAATTTCTTACCCTCGCCATGCACTGCGAGGGGGGCAAACCTCTTCGGATGCCCTCTGAAGAGGGCCTGCACCAGGAGCTTAGAGTTCTCCAAGTTGTCGTTGTTGGCGTGCTCGTCCATAGAAGATGGGATGCAGCGAATAGTCTTTGAACCTTCACTGTGCTGAGAAAGACATTCATTCATGTCTGTAAACAGTCTATAAACTAGCTCACAGTAGCATTCTATCCTAATAAAGATAGATTAGGTCTTTCTCTGTACAGTGAAGGTTTTCATAAGCTGACTACTAGTACTATCATATAATTTACTGGCTATTACTAACAACATCCTCCCCTAAAAAAATGAATTTTTCCGATACATTAGCTTCCTACACAGTATCACTTATGCCTAGAAACTGTAAAATATTGAAAATAAACTTCAAGTTATCATAAAATATAAGAAAAAGAAAAAAAAGGCTCCTGTTTCAATCAGGTGGCCATACGTTTTGCTTTACGTATGTAGATTACATTACTCTGTATCTATATATAATAAACTTAAAAACTAACTAGAACGCTTGGTGGCGTAAGACCATCACCTGCGGTGAGGGCGAATGCAATGCAGTCATTTTTGATGAACAAGCTTAGGGCACAGCCCCGATCCCGGAGAGTAGAACTTCAATAATAACATAAAGAATAATGGAACGCCTCGTGGCGTAGGACAAACTGCCGCGGTGGAGGCAAATTCAACGCCGTCGTTTTTGATAGCCAGCTAGACCTAGTTTTTTAGCCCGGGTCACATCTAGGTCAACCCAACAAACTCCCTACAAAAAATTATGAACATTGCTCGACTCCTTCGACCACTTTTTGGGTCGACAGACATATTTCCAAATATATACTGTATATGTACGTATTTGAATGTTTAACGAAAACATCATCACCTATCTCACTTCGTTCGCGGGTGATGAAAATCCCTATGCGATTAATGACACTTTGGAATATTTTTCAAATCTAATAGGCACTCAGATGCAGGGTTGCAAACTAGGAGTGTTCTGAGCGTTTGCCGACACTAATGCAATATTATAGGGGTGACGCGCGTGCGAGCACGCCCTTGTTGCCAATCGTTTACTTGAGTTAAGCTCAGAAAGTACCCTGGGTATCTAACACATAAAGAAATGAAATAAAAAAAGAGCAGTGTGTCCCGGTCGCATTGGCTCAATGCCCAGCCCCGGTAATTAGAAGCTAATTTTAGTTTGGATTCTCAAGGTTTGGAGGACCCCCCCGTCCCCCGTCCCAGATCAGCATCAGCCGCGTCGTACAAAGAATTCCTTTGAGGCCATGTCCAAGCCGCCAAGCTGAGCTGGCCTTTATCATTTTGCAGAAGTCATAAATGAAAGGCAAAATGGAGTCGGAAGATGTTGGCTCCATGGTTTATGTATTGGAAGCGATTCTGGAGAAAACGTTTTCTAGACTGAATTCAGATTCTGAATTCTTTAAAAGAAAACTGTCAAGGGTTCATGCTTATATTTGGATTTTGTACAGCTTCACTTAATTTGTTGGTGGGGTCCCCTTCCCCCCATCCTCCCCGGTCCGTACTCCACGAGCCACCACTGACTACATGTGTGACGTCAGGGCTATCCTTAGCCAATCAGCAGCCAACTTTCTCCCGACTTCACGAGCTTGGACTCCACTGATTTGATAAGAGCTATGACATCATAAATATCGTTGTCGGATAACCTTACGTTAGTTCACCCATGGTAACTCCAGCTTTACCAGTACGTGAGTGGCTGTAAACTGCAGAGGTATCAATTTCCTTTACTAATGAGCCAACACACGCACGTTCATTTATCTAATTTATTTGTTTTTTTTACAGCAAATGCGATAGTGGCTTGCAGGATAACCGTGCAGTGAGGACTGGAAGTATTCTGTACGGCACTGGCTGATCCACCGAAACTATAAACGTTGATTGCCGTCCAGCTGTCTGGTACTTCAAGTAGCTGCCTCTTCACATCGTTCTACTGCCAGAGAAATACTTCAGAGATGGAGAATTTTGAAGAAGCTCGCCTTATTCGCAGCGTGTGTGACCTTAATCCCGAATCCTTCAATAGAAGGTTTCCTCTCTTCAGGCCCTACGTATTTTTACCGTTATCAGAAATAGTTTACGATACGACTACGCTGGTCTTCAGCACTTTTTCACCTCAAGACCCGGAAGTAGACGTTCATGATATTTTGGGAGATGTTGTGCCTCACACAGAGGTTAATTATCACTACAATCGTTTTCTTGGGGAATATTTTCCTGATCGAGTCGCCGTTAACCTAAGCGATGATCTAGCTGATACCTTACATGAAACCCCGTTTGCTAGTAGGCATCATTTTCAAAGTGCTATCCCGTTGACTTCCTTAAACTATGGCTATTGCAATGATCCCTCCTCTTTCACTTTTCAAAGTTCACTCTACGAGAAGTACGTTTCACACGTGACGAAAAATCCCCGTTTATCCCTAAAGGCACCTGAGGTAGAAAATAATTTCGATTACCAGCCTGCGGAACACGGTGCATGGTCGANGTTCACTCTACGAGAAGTACGTTTCACACGTGACGAAAAATCCCCGTTTATCCCTAAAGGCACCTGAGGTAGAAAATAATTTCGATTACCAGCCTGCGGAACACGGTGCATGGTCGATCACCGAGGTGAAGCATAATGACCTCTATGAAATTTTCATAAGATTGCCCGTCAAAGAGTTATTAAGGGTCAAAAGAACCTGCAGGTATTGGAATACAGCTATTACAAATCTACTTGGGAATTTCCGAAAGGTGAACTTTCGAGAAGAGAGAACCACTTGGGGTTTTTTAGCCCAAAATGAGGTGGCAGATTGTTACTGGACTCCCAATATTCTTCTAGTGACCTCCCTTTTGGTCCACAATATGGACTCCCTCGAGGTGCTTGACCTCACACCCTTGCATGTCCCCCCGAACAGAACCATAAAGGCTGTGGGCTCTTACGCTAAAAATCTTAGAATTTTTGTGTTGTTCCTTCCCTTCGAAGACCTGAATGATGTATTTCGTAGAAATTGTTTCATCTCCATGACGAAATACAAGGACACAGGCTTGTCAATAATCTGGGCCAGTGACAAAGGTCGTATTATGTTTAGGTATTTACTGAGAGATGGCAAGGAAGTGAAACACATAACCGTGTCTATGCGGGATGGTACAGACTTGCCATCTGAGGACTTCCTGGAAGTGAATTACGATTACTTAGAAGTAAAGCTAGCTCTCGAGACGGGGATGCGCATCACTTTTGAAATTTATGAAGAAAAATATGGATTGTGATTGCTTAGCTGTAAAGGTTGCTCATGAGACAAGGAGGTCCATCGGTGGTGAAATTCATTCGTATAAACGTCCTATGGGATTATTAAGACGTAAAGGCTGCACTGGAAATGGGGATACGTATCGATTGTGATTTTCAAGAATAAAAACGTAGAATGTGATTACAGAGATGTGAAAGCTGTTCTCCAGGAATTTGGGCCCACTACCTATAGAAATAACAAAGAAAAACGTGGATTATGATTACTTAGATGCGTTAGTTGTCTCTGGACAAGGATGGGCATTGCTTGTGAAAATAAAGAATGGAAATATGTGGAGTGAACTACGCAGTACTTTCGACTATTGGAAATGATGAGGAGCTACGGAGATACCATGGGAGGGAGCAGAAATCAACTTCTACATAATTGGGCAATTGAAGGAAATGTTTCCTAGACCCAGTTGAGGACATTGTAGGAGAATATCCATAAGGTGCTACATTACTCAGATAATAGCTGTACTTAGGTTGCCAAAAAATCCTCGATAAAGCATAATTTGTCAGAAGAGAAGATGTTAATAAAAAAGTTGTGAGATGTTATCAGTCAGTTGTTTCATTACCACTGCTACTTAATTTATCCTCATAGAAGAAAATGTCACGTTTTTATCTCAGCTCAATTATTACTTGGAGCGTGTTTACGTCTGCACTTTGTTTGTGTGCGCTTATGATTTTATTACAGCGCGTACACTGAGAAAGGGTTGTAACAAAATCAGCACATTTACTCGTGCAATGACTTCTAATACTAGCTATTGTGTGCTCGTGTGGCACGAATCCTCCAGTTTCCAGCTGCTGGATCACATTAAAGAAGACATTTCCCTGTCTTGCGTGGGAACGCGTGATTGTTTCGAAACACCCTTATCTGAGTGCAGACTTCATTGTTATATGTATGTATCACCGATACAGCGTCAGCCAATAATATAAAACAATGGGAGCTCTGTGAAGTTCTAGCAGAAGTAGCAGTACGCTGGAATTTTGGCTGTCAGCCACGGTAGGCGCAGGTTCGAGTCTGCTAGCATGGCAAGTGATTTCTTGCAGCACTTGGCTTTCTGAATCAGCACTCGATGTCCTAGCGCTTTTTCGGTTGAATTGATCATGACCAGTATAGGAATGGCCGAGGGACGCAAGTTATCATATAGGAGTCTTCAGTCTCTGGCGCCGTAACTCTTTGCACTCTGTGATCGACTGCGGCCGAGCTCTCCACTGGGTCAGTCTACGTATATTTGCTGCACGAGGCTGTGCGTGGGATTTCGTCAGTTGGGGTAAGCGTTTCAGTTCACTTTACCTTTTCCACTTTCCTCAGAAGACACTTATACTCACGTCCCTACGTACGGGCGAGTTGGGTCTCTCCGTAAGTAAGCAGTCATATAAGCAGGCAGAAAGATGGGGACACCAAAAAGCCTACACTCACTCTGAACATACTAATTTTCATGCGCATTAAAGTGTCGCACCAAGTATGTCTTCCCGGGTATCATTTCGGATTCGAATAAATAAAGACTATCGTGTGTCAACAACTTGAAGGTAAAATTTATCCTGTCTTGACCGCGCACCATAACTGGAACAGCACACGCACTATAGTCAAACCAGCGTAAGCAGTCCTTTAGGAGGGTGGCTGAATTGAAAGCAGCAGTTCCAAATCTAATCTATTATCTAAAGCACTTTGAGTATTCGAATATAAATGCAATTTTATCGATTAAGACAAGTTATACCACGCCCTTAAGTGAGATTTGGCAAAGTTGCTTTCCTTTCTTAGCCACGCCCATCGGACTCCTTACGCCTGTTTGATTATAGTTCGAGCTAAAGATGTGTGACAACGGATCCCAGAGGAGCGCACGGTTTCAATCGATCAGTCAACTTTTTTTAAGTACATACAAGGATGTGGTACAATAAATATATGGACCATAGCTTATCATGAGAGTTAAACTGAAAGTATCAGTACACGTTACACTGCATTGTGGCTCATTGTCTGGCCTGTAGTTGTTGTGTGTTACCATCGTTAGGGTCCACCATTGCCAGCTTAGGGGGCCTAGGCAGAAGGGGGGAGAAAGTCGATAGAGGAAGAGAAGCGAGGAAACGCGTAGCACCAAGCTGGTCCAGCCAGAGAGTGCTCACCGAAAAATCAGTGGGGGACTAGAACACGAGAAGAGGTGTCGAACTGACTGTTCGTTCAGTCTGTAGATTTGACATGAGGGATCATCGATCCTTCAAACTCGGAACTTACGATCCGCTAAGACCGAGCAATGGCCAGAGCGTAGCTAAGAGAGGTTAGTTCGGAAAGAGCTGGAAAGTAAAGACTCCTCCGCACAGAAAGGAAGGCATCGATAGCCCAGAACCTTGCTGGGGAGATATGCAGTTGCAACAGCAGAGGTGTGTAATGCACTCAGGGCAGTGCGGTACTGCTCGGGAGGGAGAATCCCATCTGTAAGAAGGGGAGAGGCAGCGATGTCTGTTTCAAACTTTGATTGAAGAGTGTGTCGAATACGGTGAGGGCTGGAGGGGGCCGTGGTAGTGCCTTGGGCAGGATGATGTACCCGCGATGAGCTGAGGAGATACTGTTTTGATAGTAACTCCGGACTGTCGTCAGTCCGTCAGCTCTCGTGGTGGAGGTGATGCGCCAAAGCCATGCGGGTGGCTCCGGTGACTATGCTCAGGGCTGCATACTGTACCGCCTGCTGCTTGCTCACGGCGGTTCTTGAGACATTAGAAATCCAAACCGAGGCAGCGTAAAGCATGACACTTCTGATGAGGGCCCGATAGGTCAGCAGTAAAGACTCATTCCGTTGTCCCCACCTTGGGCTGGCCAGCGCGACGAGAATCCGCCGGCGGGAGCAGCATCTGTCGCGGACATAATTATTCAGGCGAGCAGCAATCGTCCGGCCTCTGGTTGGTAGGAGTACGTTTTGCCATTGGCTATACATACTGAATTGGGCAGTTTGTAGCCAGGACTGTTGCAAACCTCATTTACCAGGAAATAAACTGATGCTTCAATCCTGATTTATACGCTGAAAGCGTATATCCTTCGTCTGACTTTCAGGTAGCCAGTTTACTTATGAGCAAATATGAGTGATGGGCCGTATTTATGTAATTTACAATGTATTTAAATATATTTGGTTATTTAGCAATATATTGGCAAATGCTTCAAAATCATGTATGAAATACTGTATTTAACTGCACTTTTTTATAGTTAAATATAAATTTAAAATTGAATTTTGTATTACTTTATGTATTTTGTACCTCGTTGTGCCTTCAATGCGTTTCATCAAACTTCTGAATTTCTCGTATTTGTATGTATACCCTGAGCGATTATCTTGTATTAAATGACTTGCAGTTACGATAGAAGGCGCTCATAACAATATGTCATAAGCACTGTTTATGCAATACATTTGTGGTGAAACGACAAAAGCTTGAAATAAAAGTTCATGCAAACCAATGGCTTAATGATATTGTTGTGTATAACAATCAATTGAATGATGTATTAACCATTTAAAAGAAAACGGTTAGTGCCTGAGCGTCTACTTTAATGGTCAGCGTGTAGCCCTTCCGGTGAAAAGTTTTGCGTAATGTGATGCTGCAGCACAGGATTTTCTGACTGAAGTCGATAGCATATCATTCAATTTTGTTTGAGTGACAAAGCTGAACTAACCTAGACCTTCAAACATAAGTTCTGGTTTCGTCATTTAAAACAGTGCTGCAGGTGTTAGAAACTGTTTACTCTAATTGTAATTGAGACAGTTGGCAACTCAATTTCGTGAAGCAAGACTTAGGTTAGAAAACTAACTTGGGCTAAGGGCTAGCTAGCATTCAGCTCCACACTTAAGAACAGTGAGCGAACTATGAAAAAACATACAGTACTTTTACATCAGTAGGTTGGTTTAATATTCCTAATTCTGGATATCCTATAAATATAAATTTAAATTGAAGTAGATCTACTAGAATTAGACTTGCGGTACGTAATACCCTTTAGACTCAAAACTTTGACTGCGATTTCACTACAAATTCATGTCACAAGGATAATGAGTTCATCAAACGTCTCTAGTGATTCCATGCACTGACCACGGAACAGTGTGAGCTTTCAGCTCTAGTTTTTTATTCGATTCCAGAAATCAATGGATTCATTTACAGTTTTAGGTTATCTTACAATTTTTCTGCTCTAATCTTGTTTTCCCGTTTACGCGCTTTCTTGAGAGCAAAACGTCAGAGATTGTGCAGCTTATTTTTTGTCTGCCACAGTTCACCTGCTAGCGGTCGACACCAGCTTGTCAAAAACCATGGTGCCAGAGGCAGAAGGCTCCATAGCGATAACCGACGAACCCCATTACTGGCTAGAGTTAGTAACCCAACGATAGCCTCCAAGTGAAGGTACTGTTGAAGTTCCTTAGCCCCATTGTTGTTATTATTAAAACTTCACCTCGGGCCACCACGGTCCGGTAGTGCAATCCAAACGAAGCATTTTACAACACCGGGAAGCCTTAAACGCTGCCAAAGGGAATCCAAAAGACAGCCATTAACAGCTGTCTAAAGCTCGTGCGTGCTACCCTACACGATCGAAAGCAGATGTCGGCAATGAATTCCAAACCAAAACAGACCAGGACATGCAACACCGACTGAACAGACGAGTTCGACACCTAACAGTCTCCAAAGGGAAATAGTGCTCCTCAACAGCAGTACGGATAATTCCCCTAAAGACCTTGAGTCCTTTAATATTACAATAAAGGAGACAAAATCACCATGCCCGACCCGGCGGGTCCCAGGTTACTTTCGGATCCTCATCCCCACACGCAGAAGTACAAGAGCAATCGAGATAACAGAAAAATACGTAATAGATGATAGAACAACGTGGCAGATGTGCTTCAATGTCGACAAATGTTCAGTAATGCACGTAGGGCTGGAAATGCCTTCAACCCAATTGAAAATGAATGAGACAAAATTGGCTGCTGTCCCCCAACAACGTGACTTGGGAAAAACAATTACAAACAAACTGCAACACACACACTCAGCAAGTTGACAATGAGTGTGGAAATGGCAAGCAAATTACTGGAATTTATCACCAGAAATTTTGAATACAAGTCCAAGGACTTCATCGTTGCCTTGTAAAAGGCGTTAGTGCGGCCATACTCAGAATTTGCTGTTCAATTTTGCTCGCCACATCTGTGTAAAGATATCCACATCGATAACACGGACAGAGTCCAACGCAGAGCAGCCTCAGCTGCGAAACAAGCCTATGAATGTCGTCTAAAAGAACTGGGACTGAACACTCTCGAGCAAAGATGACTCAGGAGGCAACTAATAGAAACATTTAAGTATTTTAAGGGCTTCAACTACTTACCAACAACGGGACTTTTTGAAAGAGACGTTAATGATCGCCTGCAAAGCAACGGTCAAAAACTCAAGCATAAAGCTCGAAGAAGAACCTTAAGTCAACAGTTCTTTCCGTAGTTCATAGCGAGCATTTGGAATGAACTTCCTTCCTGCATTGTCGGTGCGGAGACAGTCAACGCGTACAAAAAATTGTCTTGATATGCATTGGGAGAGACATTCTCCACAGCTAAGAACCCCTCCTCCAGGAGTCGCCAACTCTTAATGGCCAAAGCTTCCTAGGCCACCTTAGTCAATCTTCTTCTCTCTTCCGCACCAACTACACAGTTTGATGTCTCTAAGCTCCGCTTATCAGCGGCTGTTGATTGTGCTTGCGTGCATGCATGATCGTATCATTTGGCAGAGATTCTATTGGCAGAGGCAGCATAAGTATGGACCATCGACAGCACTGCCATGGCCTGCGAGCCTTATACAACCCCAGGTTCGCCTGGCTGTGGGAGACGCCAGGAGTTTCCCCCTCTAGTATATTCGAAGCTCTTTACCCTTACACAGTCAGCTCACTCCCCGCAGTAGACCATTGAGTGTCTGCTCCAAGGACTCCGATTTCCAGTCTTTTCCAGGCTTCACGCGGGTTTCCGCCGCAGTCGATCAGCAACGGCGGTGGTGTGTGGTTCAGTGGTGCTGGCACTCGGCAGTATAACATCACTGAACGTGTGTTGGTAGATCGTGCCTTGTTGTCGACGTTTCCTATGATTTGAACTCAGCTTTGCTCTATTCATTGACAATATCAACTGAGTCGTTTTCTAGCCAGCAACTTTCACAGTTTTTTGATAAATTGTGAATAACTCTTTTCTTTGCATTAGTAGCAGAAACATGAAACCGAGTTCGCAATTTTGATGTATATTCGCAATTGTTTGATGAAGGAGTAACTTCGTACTAAACACGTATCACGAATACGGAGAATACAAAAACGAGGTATGTTAATGATGACTTTTATTTTTATTTGCGTAAACGTAAGGCATATTACGTTCCTTCTCGTTATTAGCTATATTTTGTTAGTGTGAAATAATGAAAAATTGTTTTTATTGGTGAAAAGTATTATTCGTCAGCAGCGAATGCTACTTCAGCGGGTTCAGCTCTCGTTATCACCAGGGCGGATTTTCGCTGGAGCACTCCGCTGCCGAAACCCGAAAATTGGCTCTCGGTGCCGGTTATTTACCGAGTTCTCTCAATCAGCGCTCGTCAAAACTCTAGGCTTACGGCCAACGGAACTTATTCGTAATACATCCCCTACATACGAAATATTAAATTGTCGTAATTCTCATACTGATAGTGGCTAAGTTGAGGACTACACAAATACAATTTTTATCTCGGCAAGTTCGTAACCTATCTGCGATTGCCATTGATTGTAACTATGATGTGTTATGAATGCCCAATGGAGAAATAACATATTTTTATAGGAAACAAATTAAAACTTGATCGACGCAACATCCACTATATAATAAAACAAGTTTGTGGGAGCTTGCATCGTTGGATGGTTGGTTGGCTTGTTTCTCCGTCTCGATGTTAAGGATTTAGATAGGAGAAAATTCATGTACTGAATAACAAGATGATGTGGGAGGAAATTCAAATCCTAAGTTACTACAGCATTATATGGCATCTGCAATGTGCTCGAGCTACTGCATTTGCTGAAGCATGCATTGCCTAGAATGATAGGTACTATTTGATATCCTTTTTTTAGCGTGGTATAAGAGAGGCTTCATTAATCTCTAAAGCAGGGGTTCCCAATCGGGGGTGCTCGCACCCCTTACGGGTGCGAGATGACCTTCCAAGTGGTACGAAATTTCGATGAAAAACAGTTGGATAGAATAAATTTGTTCAGAAGTAGTAGTAGTAGTAGAAGTTTTACTAGCGCTTCAGTGGCACACTGCCTATATCGCGCCGTAATTTGTTCACAAATTCGGTGTAAACTGCACTCTTTATCTGTTATTAGATGAAGTATTATTTATTGTGGAGCGTTATATCATACTAAACGTTTTCTAGGTGTGCCAAGCTGAGAAGAGGTTGGGAACCACAATATAGAGGGGAAGATGCAACATTGAGCAAGACTGGGATAAACGTTTCTACAGAAAATTTGAGATCAGATAGACAAATGAAATTGATGCATGCACCGAGATTATGTACAAAGGAAGAAATTGACACTTGAACGAAAGCAATCGAGCCATAATTGAGCAAATGGCAACCGTTACAAGAAATACATTGGAGGAGATACATCTTTGAGCAAGATTGGGAATAACGTATGTAAATGATATTTGAGACGAGATAGACAAATGAAAGATGTGCATTTATCGAGATCATTAAAAAATAAAGAAATTAACATGAGAACGAAAGCAATCGAGTCATAATTGCGCAATTGGCAGCCGTGACAAGCAATATATAAGCCAGGGATTGCCACTCATGAGTAACTCGCGCTAGCTGGGGTGCGAGATGATCTGCCAGTGGGTGCGAAATCTTGGATAAAATAATGTTGGACAATAAAATATAAATTTGTTCACATATGTTACGTACATTTCAGTATCATTCAATGAGTAATGATTTTTGTAAGTTCTGTGAGAACGTACAAAAGTTTTCCAGGGGTGCCAGGCTTAGAAAAGGTGGGGACCAGCTACTCTAATGGATGTCTCCATCCAGCCATGCATAATCCGTTTCGCTGACTTGTTCTTTAGCTCAATTTCTTCGTAGCGGTTGAAACTTCCTACTGATCAGTGAGCGGAGGTAAGGTGCTAGCTTAACAAAGATCAACAAGAAAATACACTTTTGAAAAGAAACAGATATATCAGAATTGCTCAGTTATATCATAAAAAGGGCTTACTTTGAGCTGGATTGACCACTTTTGGGGGCCTAAGGAATTATTGTGACTTTTGTTTCCCTGATATGTGTAATTCAAAATATAAACAGAATAAAACACAAAATTTTGTCTGTTGAAATTGAATACAACTGACAGGAAGAAAAAAAGTTAATGCTTTCTCGACTTGATGAACAATGAATTTGTATTAATGAAAAATTAGTGCAAGGTGCTCCCTTAGCTTGATGGCCATAACACCTGCTCAGTTTGCTTTTACCGGTTAATACAGCCCTGGGTTTGCCGATGCGCCATTGTTCCCAGCAGGGTTCTGGGACTAAATCTTCTACCACTGCAAAATTTTCTAAAAAGAATCAAGAATTCAGGTTGCAATCGAAGTAAAATCGTCTGAGCTGTGGTGTAATGTAGACGAAAGGCTCGATCGACAACTACGCTTCATAGCTCTATAGCCTGTGCCCCTCCGACCTAATTATGAATGAGTCAGCATTCTTAACCCTTAACCATTGACCCACAAAAGTTAGCCTAACTTCAAAAAACCTAGTCGTATCATAAAGTCATGAAGAATTTGAGGGGAATGCATCCAAAAGTTAAGATTCATGTGCCAAAATGCCAGACTTACAACTCGCCCTCCAGAAATCTGATTTTAATTCAATGTTCAACTTTCTTTAAGTGTCACTCAGAAGTTTATTTATAGCCCAATAGCTATCATTTTGATTATTCAATTCTTAATTACTGCAGTATCTGATAGTCTATCAGTAAACTAACAATTACTGATACCCAGAATAAAATTAATACAGAATTTTATAACCTCCTGCATGATATATAGAAATATATACTAGCGAGCCATCACAAAAGTTTCAAAACTTTTCAGTAACTATGAAATTGTAAGAAAAAGATATACAAAAAATTGTCTTTGGGACAATGGTTTCTTAATTTGTTTTTGTGAATGAGAAAATGAAGTGAGATTTAAATATTTCTAAAGCTTTTGGAAAGTTTCTTTGTATTCTTAGGGCTTAGTTATTACCTGCAACTATCCAGAACTTCGGAAAAACTACTTGCATAAAAATACGCAATTCTTCTATAACCCTTACTCACCTGGTTCAGTTTTTGAGCTTATGCTCTCCTTAAACTTTCTAAAAGTTTTTACCAGTCATTCTGCAGCAATACTTGTTTTTGACTAACTCAAAGCTTTAGTCTTATGAGTGGTGTTACAGCATTTACTTGTTCTTCACAGAACATTGGCTGCCAAAAACAAGTAAATTTTACAATATAACTGCTCATGTGGGCTCATGTGGCAAGTTCTGTCACCCCCCCCCTTCCTGTATAAATTAACCTATGATTTGACGTTTTTCTGAGAGGGCTGCTAGTGTATTTTTGAAATTACACCTTCCGTTAATTTGGAAACCAAAATTCACTTGCCTTATTCCTGATTTTTTTCAGCGACTTGCGTATTCAGTCCTATAGTGGCACAAAATATCTCCCTCTGAGTCGTCTAGAGACTGCAAAATTTGCCGAAACGTTTAAATGGCCGGGTTGTTCTGGATAATCATGCAAATTTGATCTGATCGTGATACTTGCGTTTAATTCGACACTGCATACTCTGCATCTGCAAGCATACATCGTCAACAGCGAAAATTTTCATAAAAAATATCACCTGCAGATACAATTTAAATTGTAATTGTATTATTTTTAGGTCTGCCGTTATACAGTATAGCGATAGGAAGGAAAAACGTTTAGCAGTAATATCTTGAAAATATAAAATATAAGTTCAGTGGTGACAGAAATTACTGATGAGCGTATCTAGAATTACTTATCGGTAGCTCAAAGAATTTCTAAGAAATCTTAGGCATTTATATTTGCGATCGGATAATCGCCTAAGACTCCAATCGGGTTGAGGAGCTGACCTGGAGAACCAAGAGAGATGGCAGCGGCCCATCAGGAGGACGCCTCGATGTAAGGGGGCCGCCGCTAAATTTATCGAATGGCAAATTCATGGCGGGTAAATTCATCGATGATAAAGTCATCGATCAGCAAATTTATCGGCGGTAAATTCACTGGTAAATTCATCGATGGTAAAGTAATCGATCGGTAAATTTATCGGCGGTAAATTGTATGCGGATAAGTGCATCGACGGTAAATTACTTGCGGTAATTTAAAAATTCACTGAATGCCAAATTGAATGAAGTGCTAAGTGCGTTTAACGTCTTAATATGTACATTTTTTTTTTCGCTCAAAACTGCAGTTGAAGGACAGTTTTTTTAATTAAACTGTACCAACATGTCTTATTTCACTTAGAAAATAAGTACTGTTTTTAAAAATATAGGCTCTTTAAACTCGGGAATAAACCTCAAGTATAAAGCTGTAAACATTCATATAACTTATAATAGATATACATCATATAAACTAGCAAATGTTACTATCGGATATCATTAGTTGGTTGATGCGAAAGTTGAAATTTACCGAAATACGACGTGAGAGCTCAAAGTAATTAAGATACAAGATGAGAAGTCTGCCTAAGCTTGGAAGCAACGTAGTGAACTCAAGTTAGAGCAGTAATCCATAAAATAGTTATGTTCCAATGCTCGATAATTATGACTGAGTTATACGTGTAATAAGTGCAAAGATTTGAGAAAAGATGGTCTGCTGTTGCCGCAGCACGTCACTACTTCATCAGTTTCTCAATTAAAAAAGTTATTACTGGCTCAGGTTAACTGTGGCAGCTAAATTCGTAAGTAACAAGAACAAAAAAGCTACGAGCTAAAAGGATTTATTGCTGGAGACTAAGGTTGGTGTGAAAGTAAATAAGAAGGAAAAAAGTACCCAAGTAGGAGAACTCTATTGTACATGTTGCACTGAGCGTCACATTGAGCAACTAGCTAGTAGTCAAACAGTGGACCAAAGAATTATACAAAGAAATCTCGACGGTTCGCGAACACTTGCCTTGCCTCGACTCATACAAAGCTATACAATAAAAAACCAGGAGGTGGAGCAAGCTTATGTTCAATTACCGTAAATTACTTAAGCTACCCTAAATTTTTTGTAGCTGATTATTCTTTTCGTTTTAATATATGCTGTATAAAGCTAATCAATATGTATGTCACTGAAGCCTGCAAATGAATGTTGAGATGTTCATTTCGAGGAATCTACCTTGCGAAGAAGTTCACTGGCGATGCATTTGCCTTATGGTAAATTATTATAATTATTAACAGAATTTACTATGCTGTTAATTTGCCATTCGATGAATTTAGCATTCCATTAATTTACTGTTTGATGAATTCACTATTTGAGGCATTTACCATAGATACGTTGAATTTGTCCTGGGCGAATGCACAGCAAACCTTATGTTAAACATCACATCTTTAATTTTAACCTCTTCCCTATCAATATTCCCTACCACCGCAGAAGCTATAATAACAAATCTGTTTCTCCAGGAATGAGCACCTCCCCTGCGACCATCGATCGTACCTGAAATCTCTGTTTCTGATTGATAGAAAACTCTTGCCAATCTTTCATGCGTGTTATATATACTGACACCTGATGCATGTGCTCTTTCTTTCTCCCTACTGCTAACACAAGCATACTGTAGGTATTTAGTGACGTTGCAGCCAGGTAGGTACCGCATGTTCTTCATCGGGTCACCACTATCGTGAAAATTGAATTTTAAACCACTAAACTATGTGAATCGCTTGCAATCTTTTCTTAGAAGCATAATAGCTATGATGTCTCAATGCCTCTCTGGTGGTACGGCAGCAGACAATTATCTCCCTAAGAGTGAGCTTGCACAGACGTCTCCCTAGGATAAAACATTATACATTTGCTTCACAAAGTAACATGAAGCCAACCTATTACTGCAAACGAAGAAATTATTGCGCATGAACGTTCTCTGAGCGAGTTAGGAACATCAGAAGAAAGTGTACGAGAATTTAGGATATTATAGAGGTATTAGCGACTGAGTACTAATCATGGTTGCGAAGTCCCAGTCGGACACTTTTTAAGATCACACCAGGAGTCAGAGTCGGCATGCTCGCTTGTCGCATGAGTTGCTGTCAGTAAAAATATGCCTATTTGTCTGTGGGTCAAAGGAGTCGGAGTCGGATAGAGGCTGGTCCAAGGACCGGAGTCGGAGCCGGACTTGGACCACGCAACTGCACAACACTGCTGTAATGCTAGCGATATTTGACCCCCCCCCCCCCGTACTTCGCGTTGTGGTCTCGTCCTCAGGCGATCCGTCCATCACTCGACACGGGACGATATTTAAGTGGAGTGCGACCAATAAATCAAGTTACGCAGCTTGAGTACTTCTGGCGAAGACTTTTATCTGCGCATAAAAAATACAGTCTGTTTGTAGTTGTCCTTTCTTGCGTTATAAAACTTTAGTTTTACTCTGTCCCTACGAAATGGATGAATTTTCGGAACCCTCATATTTCTGCCACAGAATATTACTTGCTCAAAGAAAATAGTTCCGATAATGGATCCACATTTGCAGTTATTGGAAATAACTCTCTATACCGGCCACGTGGATCTCAGGGTGCACTCGAAAAGTGCTACTTTACGAAAATCGATGTTTGATGAATAGAAGGCGGTAGGAGGTTAAGGATTGTGTGATTCGGATTCCAATAACAGAACAACATATGGGTGCTTCTCTATGAATTCATGAAATAGGTACGTCATTGAGCCTGCATACTTGTACTGTAGAACTTAGCTTGCTCAAATTTGAAACCATTATGCGTCTATATTTCTTTCTTTTTCATTCATTAATTGTGCTAGTGTTATAATAATCACTCTTGAAACTTGTCGCATGGTTCTGCAGCAGAATTATTTTTTTTAAAGCAAAAATGTTGTTTGTTTGGACCCTCCCTATTTTAATTATCAGCATAAGGTACATAGAGTTTCTTTTTTCTTGAAGCTTCGTCTTTTGCCGATAATTTCGCTGAGGCAAAAATCCTAACTGGTTCCTTCTTGAAAATTTAATGCAATACCAATGAAAATACGCGCCAGTTCGTCTGTATCCTAGAATTTCAACGACTGAAAAAGCACGCCGTGCGTAGTTCTTCACTCATTGAAAAGTAGTGCCCTTCCACTGAAGAAGAAAAAAAGACTCCCTTTTACCGCAAAATTTCACTTGCTCAAAAAACCTACTTCGTACGCGGCTCTTCTTAGCCTCAAAAAGAAGGTAACCGCTACTTGCCACAGGCGCACCTCGAGAAAAACTTGCTCCTAAATCAAAGGGAAGGCTACGGGAACTTCCTTTTTTTAGCGTTTCAGATATGAAACTGCGATAGTAGCCAGTGCTGTAGCATATCGTCTGCACCTAGTGCGAGGGAGAACCTGTTTCGAAACAAAGCTTCGTCAAGTGGAACGACAGATGCTATTAGATTTATAGCTGGCTTCAAAGGGAACGACTTTTAGGACTTTTACATTGGCAATCGATTAAGAGACTCGACCGTTAGGCTCTCTGATTGACTTGAACTGCAAAATGGTCCCTTGAGCATTCCAGTTAGCCGGCATATCATTTTTTTAAATGTAATCATGCAGGTTTTTCAATTAAATTTATGTATTACATTCAAACTCTATAGAGTATCTGCCCACCAGTGTTAGACTTTTTAGTACTTCTATATCGCGTTATCACTTTTTTACTAATTATTTATTTATAGTGATTAAATGTCCTTCAATGTATACCATACCTGATAAGTTTCTTTCCTGCTCATTTTACTTTCATCTCTCTTTTTCATACTGTACTCAGTTGAGTCAAAGTCTTTCCGCTGTTCTTGCTCTTCTCACCTGACAAAGCTTAAGCCAATTGTAAATCTTCTACCATGCATTAGCTTCAAAGCTGGATTGTTTTATAAGAATAAATACCTTAGGCTGCTACGCCCCTAATTTGTTGGGCATTGCAACCGTATCAGAAATTATATCATTTTATTGCATGTTCGGTAGCCCTCCAGTGTTCACTTGATACCCTCCTCCTGCATTCTAATGTTAGTTTTCTTCTTTACTATTATTTGGCACGCTCAAGGCCCTTTCTCTTCCCGCATAACAACATCGTGCAGCAGCTACACTAAAAAATCAATTGTCTTAAAATATCGCGTCTTCCATACACAGACGACCGGCGCCTGACTTGCGGAATGGGGACTTTATGGCGCCGATTCTTTGGCACCTTAGTTTGTTTGCTCCGATGTTTTGGAGCCGAATATTTTGTGTAACCAACTGTGCTTGACACCAAAACGTAACATTACGCGTTTAAGTCTTCTATGATTTATTCTGCAGCTGATGTTGCGGTTAGTTTAGGATTTCTCTGCCATTATCAAAACGAAAACTAGCAACCTCTTTACTTTTCGTGCCTTCGGGACGTCTGTCTTTCGTGCCCATTTGCTTCCTTCCCGACTTCATACTCCTATTTACTCATGATTTATTCAGTTCTTCCTCTTCTTTCCCGACTTGCTGTTCCTTTGCGCGTTGACTCGGGCAAGGGTTCCACGCTTCTCTTGACAATCTTTATGCCCCTTCTTCCTTCCTCGCTTTGGTTCACAGTGTACTCTGTGGGTTGGGAGACCTAAACTAGGAATATGATAAAAATAATAATAATGAGGTTTTGAATGTTGATGTTACCTTATAAGTATGAGAAAGCTGACCAGTACATTTTGCATGTAGTGCGACAATTTCGAAAAAAAAGAGCCGCTAAGCCGTGTGCAGACGAGCGACATTTTCGCAATTGCATTCTGTATCTTTGACATTGCAGATATAATTGCCAACATTTGCGACTATTTCAATGTTACTTTTTAAATGCTTTCTAAAATAAAAAAAGTTTTATACTAATTTCTTCTAGTCCATATATTCTGCTTCAATTTCAATCGGCGCCAAAACATTCGGCGCCAAAAAATTAAGGCGCCAAAAAATCGGCGCCAAAACATCGACGCCGAAAAATCGGCGCCAAACATTACCGGACCCCCTGACTTATGCGGGTGCCGCTCGAAAGCTGCATTTATTTCCATTCTTCAGTCGGATTAATGTTTTCTTTACGGATTATTTAATTATTTCAGTTTAAATCAATTTCACTATAATTTAGCCCTGCTTATTTTCTTCAATTTTCACTTAGGTACAGTTCAGTTATCTATCTTCTTCCACCTTAGCTTCGTTCTCGCTATTTTGGTAATTTTATTGCCTATGTAAAGTGTTGCGCTCTCCCTTTCTTATGTAATTACGCAAAGGTTTTTCTTAATCTAACTTAATAAGTTGTCGCTCAAGCAACTTAACGCTCCTGGTGCAGCACTCTATGGACTGATTTCAGGTAGAGCTGCTGTAAAGGGTTGCGTAGGATAGCCTACTCACCGGTGCGCTTTCCTCGGTCGTAAATAGGTCATTTTCCGAACTTTTTACCCTAGGAAGCTCGCTGCTGTTGGTCCCGTGCTAGAGTGGATATGTTCATGACGAGTTTCTCTTGCCCCCCAGCGGGAGGCCAGGACCCCTGCAGCCTATGGGACGCAAAAACTACGCCTGAGCTCCGAAGCGAAACGCTATATAGTCAGAGAATCTTCTCCGGTACAAGGAAGAGGTTCACTGTTTCTCTCTGGTCAAATATTGTTCATAGTATTTTACTTTGGTTGAGTAGAAAAATTTAACTGCACTCACCGTTAATCATTCTTAATTAACTAGTCAGACTTACTTTTTTGCCGATTATTTAATGTTTGTCTAGTAGAATATTACCAGCTGCACTTTCAGTTGATGATATACATATAGGTACAGCCGACCACTGGCCATAATCTAGATTTATCAGGTAGGAAAGGTTTTAGAATTACGGTTTGCAAAATAATACCGACAGCCAATCGCTTTGTGCCCAATAAGTGTACTTTACTCCTAACGGGTTTGTTGCCAAATCTTGTCTGTTCTTGTGAGCACTGTGTTTTGTTTTAACTGTGAATTGGAAACAGTAAAAGATAAAATATGTAACTATTTTGTAAAATATACACGTTGCGATATGCACTCCCCATCACATTTGCGGTAGCATGTAAACTGAACTGAAAATTCTGTCCATGAAACATAAAAGAATATCAGCGGTGCTAGCAGGACCTCTTCTGGTCACTACATATGTATATATGTATGCATGTATGCTGATCATGTGCATTGACATCCATTCGTTTTTCACGTTCTTTATGATCACACTACAGAGAGAGGTGGTCCTATACCGCAGGTTCTCACTTCCGGCCTCGTATGAAGAGTAAAGAAAGGTTGAAGGCCAGCGGCCTTCAGCCTTTCTTTACCGTTGTGTCTACGTCGCCTACACCCACCTCAGATTATGAAGGGCACAGTAGACTTAGGGCGCGTTCTATTGGGTCATCAAAGACAATGTTACACAAACCCAATTGAAATTATTTGTAATGAAATGCGACAGGAACTTTAACTTTGTTATTTTGAACCCCGTTGCTGGTGTAAAAAGCAGCCCGATTACATTGAGCCAACTGAAAAATCCATTTTACGGACTAAGACTATAAGTATACTTATGTAAATGTCTCAATAAAAAAAATAAAAAAAATAAAAAAAAGAATACGATGGTCCCGCAGGTAACTAATTAAGAGTCAACGCCTGAAACTTAAACTGAAAAGTCAAAGCCATGTCAGCTGTCCTAAGATTCAAATAATTCGACATTCGAAGGCTTAATTTCCCTGCCCGATAGAACGAGACCGTAGCCAATTATGATTTTCAACTTAATCTATCGCAGGAGTTGAGCTCAGCCAATACCTACCACTTGAAAAAAAAAAAAAAAATTTTTGCGTTTACTCTAAACCTGCCGTAATTTTTGTGAGGCCGGGTACACTTGTATTATTTTACATTTGGGTGCCCACGAGAAACCTATGCCGTCATGTGCTCTGTGACCTCGATTTCGTAGACGAATTAAACCTGTCCTCTGCCCATCTGCCGCCGGCCTCTCTGGAGAGCAAATGTTATCTCAGCCTCTGCTTTCCTTCTCGGTGTAACCATTAACCTTTTACGCCTTCGTGTTGGGAATTCGGCACGTAGAATTCTCGTTTTGCATTGCCATCTGTGCTGTGTCAAAACTACTAATTAAAATGCCAATTTGGATTGTAAGATGCAGTGAGCAGGATTGAGTTGCAGATATTGATAAGATTACCACATTTGAGTTTGCTCAAGATTGCTAAGATTGAAAAACAGTAGTGTGCAGCAGGCGGAAGGATATTACTTAGATATTAAGATATTAGTGTACTGTGGGGTGAGAGATAATACTAAGATAGCACGCCATTAGTGTGCAGTAGGCTGAAAATATAACTTAGCTTGTAAGATATTACTATAGTGTAGTCTGAAAGATATTGCTTATATTGCCAGACATAAATGTGCAGTAGGGTCATCCACTAACCCGGGCTCTCTTGTGATTTACATTAACAATAAATTTTAGCGTTCCCTTATTTAAAATAAAACATGGGTTTGTTCCACTGGAGATATCTGTTATTAGCGTGCTCTGGGTAGTAGAGGTTACTGCCAATTGGAAATCGTTAATATGTGTCTTATGTAAAATGCCCAACATGTTGTATCACACAGTTATCAAATTGAAATTTCTTTGGAAAAGCTTGAGTTCAGCTTGACGTAGAATCTTCATAAACAGTCAATTCTGTAATGAAAAGTTCTTCACAACAATTTTGGACGTAAAGAAACATACCAGTGTGAAACTATGACCCATAGATCTTCTCCTAACTGGTATGTATTATAACTTGGTCTTCTTGATTGAAAGCAGCGCCATTCTTTAAACGCAATAACTTAATCTCCCGTATAGATATATTTACGAAGATATTTACTTCCTCCAAAGAGGCGGTGTTTTCATCGGATTTGTCTGTCTGTCTGATAAAATTTTGGTACAGATCGGTTGATTCGTTTCCATGTTTGACCTATGTTTGTCATAATGTTTGTTAGCAGCATAAGTCCGACAGTTATGGAAGGATCTTAAAAAAATGCGGAAACTGTTAGTACTATTAAAAGGCACAAATTGTCAGATTTTGGAGTTGATACAAAAGAAATCATGGTTTCAGAGCCAATTTGAAGTTTTCGCTACGGTTGCCTTCCTTGGAGGAGGTATGCGCTCTCAGAGTCCTCTAGTTTGACAATATTTTTGTAGTTCAGAAGTTACTGCGCAAAAGAATTATTATGATCTGCAACGTATATTTTGTATCTGAACAGTCCTGTGATATTTAGTTGAGGTTACAATTTTGTCGCCAAGGAGCCAAAAAATGGTCATACATTTCTTTCAAGAAGTTTACTAAGCCTCACCTGGATTTTATGTTGTATTAGCCTAGCTTTCAACAACGTAGAATATCATTTTCAAGTCAATAGTTGTCCTTTCCCTCTGTATGCAAAACATATTCTTTTTCGCTTCAGGTATAACTTTTCCAATTCTTGAGTGCATATATAGCTCTGTGAAGACTTACCCATTCTTTCACTTGCGCCAATTTTATCTCCTTACTTTCTCAGAAAATATGTTTTGGCTTACACAAAAAGCAACTTTTTACTTGCAAAAAACTACGACCCAATGACTTGCTGCGGGAGTATCTCTTCTGTCCCACTTTTACGAAACAAAGGAGGCACAGATCAGCTAGGGAAATCGTCCTGGTAGCATCTTCGGGGCCTCAGGAAATGTTTATGGTAGTCGTGGGTCTGGATCAGGTTTGGTGGCATTGGGTTTGTCTGTGGCAGCGCTCATGGACAGGGAAATCCTCTGAGCTGTGATCCAGTCCTGGTTCTTTGGCGATCGTTTTTATTACCTAAGCTGCAAACTCGCCTCCCATTTTTCATGCCACTTGTGCCTCCTTCACTGCTTTTTATCGTGGATCTGCGTCGCAAGCCTCGGCCTGAAAGAGGAAGCCTGCGAGTTGTGATCCAGTCGGGCTTGTGTTTTGTGCAGGTAATCTTCCTTTAACTATGTACAAACTTGCCTCTTTGAAGCGACATTGGCCTCGTGAACTTCTGTATTATTTTAATGCAGATTCATCGTTAGCTCCTGCAATTATTCTCACACTATATTTTTTGTAACAAAAACTGAAAAAATTATGAAGACGCTGCGTGAAAGAGGGAATCACTGACACATTTAATTAAGAAGAGAAGAGTATCGTAAGTGCACTCACTCCTCAGTACCTCTATAATTCGTTATAGCGAAGCGCATGAGGTGTTATTTTAGCGTCAGCATGCGTGTGTGTTCGAATTATGCGTCCTGGGCGTAATATTTGTTCGTGGCTGCTTAATGCTCAGCTCATGTTCAGGTATTGTCGCTTAATGTTGTGCTGTGGTATCAGCTATTTGATATTTTCACCCCCCTTACAAGCCCTGCTGTGGCTCATTCAATGCACTTCTGCCATTTCTTTTACCTGCCTTCGCCTGCGCCGCGCCGCCCCGCTGGAAAGCAAACATATTATCGGCACATCTTCTCTGGCCCGAGGCTGGACGGTGGCCGACTCACTCGTGAATTTATGCCGACAGAAGGAAACAAAAACCCTTGCTCCACATATCTATGCAGTAATTCTCTGTTGCCTGGGCCGTCCTGCCGCTGGAAGCGGGTTTTCTTGGACCTTTTCTCTCGTTAAAAAACGCAGTATAATAATTAAGTCTCATCCTCCGTAACAAGGGGCTCCGCTCCCATCGTTTTTCAGCCCTCTTTTAGAAGCAGTATTCTGCTGTGTGGATGTTTTTCACATTTTCCAATGGATTATTCATGTTTCCAGTTTAGAAAGCACTTTTCTAGGACCTGTTCTCGGTTGAGCAATGGGAGTTGAACAGCTCCAGCTCAGTTTCGTTTGAAAAGAAGTGCCGTTGCTCTACATTTCGTGCTGCAGACTGAAATTTCTCTGGGTGTTTTTTCTCATAATATGATTTATTTTTTCATTAGGCAAACGTTTTCTGGGGCGTCTTAGCGAGTGAAAATGACCATCATTCTGACGTTAAGAAGTGTGGATATTCACTGACTTTCCTGTAGTTATATCTTGAAGCAGTGTTTTGTAGCGGTTACATTTGTGCTGATCTTTTTCGCATTTTTGTGCAAAGATGTATCTTACAGCTTAATAACTTTTGCCCTCCTTTAATTATACACACACCTATGTATACGCATAGAAAGCTTTTGTCAGTTCCCCAAAATTACTAAAAATTATAAAAAATCCCAATATGGGTATCCAATACCCTGGTTGTTGCTTTCTTCGTTGGTTGCTTCGTCTCTCTGTCTTCCTATCGATATTAACAACGCGAAATTCACTTGGGAAACGGCAAAGGCCCGTTGCTCTGTTTATTTGTTTATGTATATATGCAGGTATCTTTCGTACCACGCTCTTAACGAAATAGAATGGCGGAAAATAGGTCAGGCTGCAGATTTTGTAAATCGATGACCAGGTTGCAGAAGATGGCGACGGCTGCACCTTATCCCTATATCTGAAGACACGTCTTGCTTGAAACTCTTCTTGAAATCGAAACTATATGCATGCAGCTTTTGGAGTCCGATTTTATAACTTTTTTTTGCTCTCAGGTCACGACGCAGAAATTCGGAAGATGACCAACGGAGCACTCACGAGATGATGATTCTTCCCGAGTAGAAGACAACTATTTCTTCTAGCTTACTGTCTTTCTCTTCTTCTTCTACAGCAGTATTATCCTTCTTCAAAGGGGGTCGCTGAAGCAGAGCTTGCTATTCCATGTATTTCAGTCTATTCCCATGTGTTCCTCCAGCTCCATGTCACGCATATCATCCCTAACACGGTCGTTCTCTGACGGTGCGAATATTACTTCACAGCCCAAAAATTTCAGCACTTTAGTGATGCAGATCTTCAAGTTCGTAAAACCGTATCTTGGCTACGGAGCACTTACATGTATACAAACTGGCTGGAGTTACATTCAAGTTTATTGCAGTGTTTTACTCAAGATTAACTTCTGCCTCTCACTATAATAAAGACGCACGTCTAATCAAGAAGGAAGAATAGGGAACGTAAATGAAGTACGAGACTACTGCAGTCTCAAGAGCGAAGACGTGCTACGAACGGAGTGAGATGAATCGTCTATGCGATACAGTCAAGAAAGATGTGAAGCAGAAAGGTTACAGAAGTGAATGAAAGCTGCTGATAAGCGTGAGCGGGAAAATGTGGAAACGACAAGTCAGAGTAAAGAAGACCTAAGGTTGACAGCACGACTATGGATCAATTAAGAAAGTGAAGCAATTCAGAGAAAATTCCGCAACGGCCTATATTAATAAAAAATATCGATTATTGCGTGAATTTTTTCACGCTTGGGTCCACTAGCTTAGAAAATAAACAGTGAAGACGGCTGAAGTACCTGTTAGCTGTAGCATGGATGACGAATTTTATTTCCTTCCTACAACTAAGCTTATATTGATCCGTTATTGAGCAGAAGAACCACGAAATATAAGGGAAGGACGTTCTTTGGAGCAGAATTGCCGCGAAGAACAGCGCAGAAATCGGGGGTCTCGATAACAGTATTGTTAGTCCCTCGTTTCATAACGTCCGTGACCACTAGTAACAAAAATAGTTTGGCACTGAAGACCAAGGAACTATACTTAGTTTTAGGCATTGTATTTCATCAGGATTGGAGAGCAAGACGATAGGAGGTCCAATTTCGAATTATAGCTGTGCCCTATTTCCGACTTCCCCAGTATCTCGCATGCCGACTCCGACTTCTTTATGTCATTACACCAAGAGCGATCTACATAAATCTTCTCTCGATTTTAAAACATCCGGCCCAAGGCGACTTCGACTCTCCGACTCGCCAGCCCTGTCTTTAGTACGAACTACGAAATTTGGTTCTCACTTCACGGTACTTTAATAATTTTGAATAATATTTTTGCTTTATTGTCTAAGATTATTGTTCCCAAAGCGTGGGCAGGTAGATACGTACAGTATAATTTGAAAGAAGATGAATCTTACTTCAGTATTCTAAGATTTTTATTTGTGACACTTATACTTTATGTATATGAACAGTTACATTAAAATCTCTCTTACTTTGGTGCGAAGTATGGCAAAAGAATTTAATTGGGTCAGAGAAATACCACGGGTCTAAATAGTGCGAGTATCACTATGGTTTAGAGCGTTATCTCAGTGTAGTATAGTATTATTCGTGTCATTATACTGGTGTTCAGTGATGTATACTAATTTGTGATGTACTGTAGAATTGTGCTCTTTAGTTTTCCACCTATCACATGAGACTATACACTTTCATGAACAACATACCAAACCATGATATATGATACATATACGATTATATACAGTATATAAAGTTTATGCAGCATACTTAAGGACCTGGTAATTTCTTCGTCGGCGAGCTGTAACCAAAACCGTATATTTTGTTATCTACACAGTACACCTTCTATAAAATAAGTTCGTGATTATCTTGAATAATATGTGCTGTGCAGTATAATACATGCGTCACATATGATAAGCCCAATAAATTCCTAACTTATACAAACTGCCACATTATGCCGCTGCCTTTACACTTATGTATGATCCAGAACGACTCGAAAGTATACATGGAAAATAATTTGAGTCCTATATATTTACGATGCTATGAAATGGTAGTGCCAGAAGAGTCATTAATTAATTGATGCAGACTTACTTGAATCATATTCGTTAGCATATGGTATATACATCTTGGGATCTTGGGTCGTTTTGTTATCCTACGAGTTATCGGACACTTTGGCCTCCAAATATAATTTCGATTTTGAAGAAGTTTGGCAGGTAACCCTTTTTTTGAAGCTGCAGGATAAAGTTTTGTTTTTCCCAAGTTTGAAGAGCATTGTTGGAAACGCTAAGAGTGTTGATACGCGGGGGGGGGGGAGGAGGGGGAACAGGATAAAGATAAAATATTCAGACATAGACCCAGAGATATCTCCTTTGCGTGAAGTTTACGTTTTACCGTTTGAAAGGTAAATGTAATCAAACTTTTGGGTAAATGTACCTTTTACAATGGCAAATATAAACCTTCCGCTACAGAGATTTTCTGAGTGTACCAAATGCATGTACCTGTTGTTGTAGAATACCTGTTTATTGGAAAAAAAATGTTTTTCCAGCTAAATTTTGAGCGTCACACTAAGCCACACCTTATAGAAGCCGATTTACTGTTTTAGTTTCTGCGACGGGCCAGAACCTCTATATATCAGTTGAATAATAATCCAAACAACGTCCGACGAGCAGAATTATATAGTGAAGTTAAAAAATTATCGCGATACGTGATTATTTATCTCTCGATGCGATGGGATACTCGCGAAACACACACACACACACACACACACAAGCACTAGTACAATATTTCTCCCAGGTGTTGAGTTGTTGAGTTATATGTTATATATATATTCAGCAGGCAATACCGAAAGTTGTTACATTTTTTTTGTAGATAATCCACTATGAAAACCGAACGACCTTTTTCTTTTTTGGTTAGCTGAAATCTGTGTTGAAATATACTGTAGTGTATCTTCGGACGATCTGGTAGGCTACCTACCTCTCTACCTACCTACCTTACGGGGAGCAAATAAAAGTATTAGTGCGCGACGCGTCCTTGAACGGTAAAGTGACGATGGTGTAGCGGTAATTTGCGTACGGTGAGGGCCTCACTTAAACCGTTACGGTGCGTGCGAACGGTCGAAACGGTCTGCAGCCTGACGCTTTCGTGCGTCGGCACGTGCGATGCGCAAAAATTCTTTGCGCAAATAAAATGCAATCGGCATTGGATAAAAGTCAAAGTGGCTCCATCGTAATCAACAAAAATCCTGTCGCATCATTGTCAATCCATCCTGGGAAAACTGAAAATTGCTTATTGTTCCTGTAAACAGTATCTGTGACGGAGAATGACGTTCTCCGTTTAACTTGTAAACCGTTCCAGTCAGTGCATGTATTCAAGATGTTTTGACATTGAAAGTCTCTTTTGAAGTCAGTCCTAAAATAAATACAAGTAATCTGTGAACCGTAGAATAGGAGATTGCATTTTCCAATTCTCATACTGTTCGTAGGTAGCTATTCTTTTAACGCAGTGGTATTGTTGTATGTATTGCTGATAAATACATCAGTATCTTCTATTGAGATAAATTATGCTTCGCTCGACGACGTATACGTCATCAATTCCATGAAGAGCTATCGCATTTCGTATACTATGTTTGTTTAGCTCGATCTTTGTAGTTGTAGTATGTGTGTATACTCCCCGATATTTTGTCAAGATGTTTCTAAGCCTGTTCTTTTAGATTAAGATTAAAATTTGTAAATACCACAAGAACTGATGCTGGTACAACGAGATTTTGACTGCGATGTTGGTTTTATGTCGTAATTAAATCGATCACTGAAGTAGGAGTGACCTCATATTCAGTTCACGACGTAGTTTGTACAAGTAGAGTTTTTGAGAAAATCTAACATAGTTTAACGTTTCAAAGCACATATAATTTCCTATGGTAACGCTGCTTCTATAGTGTATGCTGTGGTAAATGGAAGCAATTAACTATTCAACACCTGCGAGTTCATTCGATTTTTTTTTACTTTGCAAATAGTGGTATTGTGACAAACTTTGATTTTTGAAACTGAAATGTTCAGGAGTTAAGCCGGATATGCAGAGACTACTAACCACTGGACAGCAGCCATGTTGTATCTTTCCGATAGATCCGTCGATGCCCGAATGAAACACAACTCCTTCTAGAGGAAACACACCATTTCAATAGTCGCCTAGATGACAATTGGGTATAAGAACGATATAATGACCATGATATTTTAATTTCAAACATTTGAGCGTCAATCCGCGTACATCGCAAAGTTGTACTCACCCTAGAGTTTCAGATGCATTTGGATCTTTATTCTTCCTCCACTAAAAGCTAAATGCCCTTCAACAACTCACACGTGAGTAAATTTTTTGGATGGTATGAAACAGCGCAGTACATCAATGCCATGTTCTCTAGGCAATGCAGATGGAAGGGAATAGTGTAACGGCTGTACTAATTTTGTCATCCTTATGCATCAAGCTTTAGGCACCTAAGGAATGCTTGAATTTAAACCCCACCCACCTCTATGCCCATTTTTATAAGCACGTATGCATGTATTTGTAGCGCTGCTTCGGTGCAACTCCTATAAAATTGTGTCCCGATTTCTGTTGATGCCGTGGGGATCAATTCTTGTGTGCTTATCACCATGTGTATCGCCGATTGTTTTACGAAATAGACCGAGAAGTGGAGATATTTTCATCAGATAGACCCAAATATAGCATAATATCACATAAGCAATCTCCTATTTTTAAATACAAGTCAACCATTTTTAGATACAAATTTCCCAAATGCTGTCTTCTCCATTGGGATATCTGGGGCTATCACCCCCTCCCCCTCCTTTCTGCATGCTATATAATGTTTTTACTGTTGTTAATTAATTGCGTAGAAACCGCAGTATTATTTAGTATGAATTTAAATGAAACGATTCCACCTGCGAAATAATTTTTATGTTATTGTTGTTATTGTTATGTTATGTTATTGTTATTATTATCTTAATTGCTTGTAAATTGGTTACGGAGACCGTTTTTCTAAGCGGATAAAAAGGTTGTCCCCACAACTCGAGTGTTAAACGAAGCCAGTTGCACTGTTTGGTGACCTACTTTTGCGAGAAACGTCCCACTCAATAATCGCATGCTAATCAAAACGTCATCAGTAATATTCCATCCTTATTGTCTCCAGGCAGGAACAATGAGAAACCGTCCATTGTGTGACAGGAAGCTGTTATAGTTTATAACCGTGCCTGCATGCTTTGCATTGCGAGGTGATGTCTAATTCTTCATGGACCACTTCCTAAAGTGTCCAACCAATACTACGTTGCTCGTAGGAGTAGCATTGTTTGAGGCATCCAGCATTGGTATCCAGGAATCCTCCGTAAGAATATTCCCGCGGGGAATTCCTTCAATTTCGTTCAAGTGATAAAACGCGTCTCACTTGGACAATCGTAATTATATAGGAACGCATAAATTTTATGGCTTGTACCAAGTGAGCCGCGTTAGCAGTAGCGACATCGTCTATTCGCAAGCATAGATTGAAACGTATACCTAATATCCGCTTAGCTTTAACTTGTCTGAAGGCCTCTGCTCGTGGAATTTTCGATTCGCCTGATAAAGTTTGAGTTCGCGTCATCCGAAATCGGATTAATGCTAACGACTACAAAACAAAATTAAAGTAGTGAATTCAGCACTCAGGATTGGAGTTCTGGACAAGCTAAAGCTAATCTAAGTAGATTTCTCGATCGTTTTGAGTCAGTCGAGCGCGCCTTTTGACGAGATAATAAACTGTGTATACAGAAACAAAATAAAAATGAGAAACGCACATCTGTGCTTGTGCTGTATTTAGAATTGAAGTTCACAAGAAAATGTTTAAATACGCTGATACTCTCCGTTAAACGCCCAAATCCGCGAGCAGAAGTTACTCAGAAGTAGAGCTCGTTAAGAATTTGCGGCGCAGACTTTAGCCTCGTTAGTACATACAATGAACGGCAGATGTGGACGAAGGTTTCCGCTTCACTTCTCTCTTGAAGTTCAAGTGACTTGTGCTACTGAGTTAGTCGATCGATGTAGCTACAGCCGAGGGCGCTTATGTAGCGGCTCCGAGCCAGGACCGTGCGAGCCACGGGAATTTTGTTCAGTCTAACCCACACAGTTTGACTTCGACTTCAGCTTCGAAGTATGTAGAAGCGGAGCTCAAAAACAGACTGTGTTCCATTCACCTATTTTGAGTGATAAAATTGAAATTATAATATAATCCGGTCAGCTCTACCTTATTCGTCTCTCCCAGCCCTCAAGGTCTTTAGGAGAGGGACACGTGCTGCGTGCGGCGCGCACTCTTTCACGTTGGAGGATGTTGGATATCGAACGAATCAGTTCGGTTGGAGCTTCGTGCCCTGGTCGGCTAATGTTTGAAAATTGTTGCCGGCATTGGCTTTTGGTCGTATTGGCTTGCAAGCGTTCAAGTCGGCTGTTAATGGTTTTTTTGCTGGATTACCTATAGCAGCGTTTTGGGCTTCCCGGTGTTGCAAGATGTTTCATTTGGGTTGTATTGCCTGTCCGTGGGAGCTCAAGCGTGAAGTTTTAATAACAATTCGAGACTTTAGTCTTGAGCGTTGGTTTTAAGAATTGGATTGCGTTTCAGGCTTTAATCGTAAACCGATTGCACTCGAAACTGCCTGAATTTCAACATCTTGTGAGTAAACTTTACGTAAAAATGAAGGCAGAGAAGTTGTATCGAGCGGACCTTAGGTCCGCTCAAACGACCTGACGGTGAAATCACCAATAGCCTAAGAGACCAAGCCACAATCCTGAACGACTATTTCACCTCTGTATTTACTGTTGAAAATGTTACGAATATTCCT
>LQNS02278187.1:8951033-8965185 GCA_001587735.2 Parhyale hawaiensis
CGCGATTTCACGCTGTGGGTACACTGGTGTGGCAGGGGTAACCTTTAGTTTTGCAACTTAGACGGAAGAGTTGTAGTTCGGTACGCAAGACTGACATCATTTCGATTCGGAACCATTACTGTCTGCAATGTTTATGAAGGTATTTTACGTCACTGTCCCAGTGACAGCTTTCGTTTTAACTCACTCAGTGTAGCCTCAAGTGTAGGTGCTGTAAGCGCAAAATCAACCGAGTGACATTAGGGAGTTCTTCAAGTTTCTTAGATGTTGTCATATGCGATTCCAAGAGGAAACGGAATGGGCATGTGCATTATGATGAGAGAAACTTGAAACGCATTCTCGAGGTTGTTCGCATAGGAGCAACAGAGCAAATACATTGAGCAAAATGTACAGCTCAACTCTTTTAACGAAATAATGCTGTTGAAAATCATTTCATTTTGGAAGAATATAACCTTTAAAGACTAGACTAATGCTGGACGGGTATACACCGTTAATTCGTTAACGAGTTGAAAGAATATATTCAGAAACACCGCATCTCAAACAGGACTTGACTTTCCTCAACCGATGAAATGCTTCTACACCATACATCTTCATACTTTACCGCTTGCAAGGACCGGTGAGTCACGTTTCAGATCATGCAGAAATGACATTATTGGGTGTTTGGAGGTTAAAACACCAAACGAAAAAAAGAAGGCCACACTTTTTGCTACCAANGAAATGCTTCTACACCATACATCTTCATACTTTACCGCTTGCAAGGACCGGTGAGTCACGTTTCAGATCATGCAGAAATGACATTATTGGGTGTTTGGAGGTTAAAACACCAAACGAAAAAAAGAAGGCCACACTTTTTGCTACCAAACGCACGATGACATGAAATATCTGATGAGAAATCGAAAACTTCTCAAAAGTAAAAATCCAGGTACTGGGTTAAGCGCTTGCCACATATACGCCCAGAATTAACAGAGAAGTTAGTTAGACAAAATTGAACTTCATTGTAAAGGTGAGGCGCTTCAGGCTCTTGACACTTGTGAATGTAAGCGAATTCAAGTACTCAGTCAACTAGCATTTTAGTCGATACCTCCATCGATGTTGTGAGTTTCGAGACAACAAAAACGTCCGTAGAAGTAATTTCAAATTGAAAAAATTGAGGACGAAAGAGTGATAAGAGTTGAGAATAGTAATAATACGAGTTATAATTAAAAACAGTGCAAGTATAAGAGTAACAATTACTTAAGCATACAATTCTGGAGTACTCTAAAGTTGAGCACTGCAGTAAATTTGTTGAACACAGTGAAAAAATCGAACTGCCGATAAATGGTCCGCCATGTTTCCACAAATACAAGTTTTTCGTAGTATTTCAAGCTTGCGATTGGTCATGGATCAGTTTTACAAAAAGCTATGAAAGCATGAAAAATTTGCTAAAACAAAACAATTTGGCGAAAATAGAACTTTCCACAGCTTTTTTTTTATTTAGGGAAATATACTCAGCAGTAAAGAGTATTCGAGTTTCCGCATGTGAATAAGAATATTCGAGACAAGGAAGTGGAACAAAAGTTTCAAGAGAGCCTCTTAGCTTCCTAGCTGGGCTTAAGACTTGACAGCCATTTTTTTCACAGCTATTTTTAAACAGCTTAAACGGCCCAGACTGAATCGTAACGATTATTTTCAGCAGTAATAAGATACAAAAAAATCAAGACCGTGCTAAGATAAAGAAAGCGGTGTAAATTACACGGATAACTTTTTTCATGAGAAGAATGTAACAGCATATATATATAGTCGACAACATGTCAACAAATGCGGGATCACAGAACATGGCAACAGAAATTGACTAGAAAGCAAACAGAAACTCCGAATGAGGGGAGGAGAAGAGAGGAAAATTGAAGGAAAGTGAGTAAGGGAATGTCCTCAAGCTCATTAATTGGCTATATATATTTGATATAGGCTGTCTTGACTAGTAATGACGATATGCCAACCTCATCAGTGAAAAATTTATGGGGGTTGTTATTGTTATGCTAATACTCTGTTCGAAAGCTGCATCAATATTTGCAACGGCAATAAAAATTCATAATCATATCACGGATCACTAGCGAATTTTATGAACTTCATAAATCAGGGTTTTAGGACTAGTGAAATGCAAACTGAGTGTTCTTAAAGATAAATGTGCTATAACCAAGTAAATTTTATTGGAGTAATTTGAAAAAAGCTGACAGCACTTGCGAATCTCTAGAGCTGTAAACAAAACTGCTGAGTGAAAGCCAGCAACGAAACTAGCATTTATTGGATCAATTAAACTTGTGGTCGTCCGACAGCTTCTGGCAGTTTTTGCCAGCGACGAAACAAGGCGAATTTTTTATTAACGTTATTTCATAGCAGAAAAGAAAGAGAAACTCGAAACAGGAAGTCCTGACTGAGAACCCGTATTAGGTGAAAGTTTGGCCGAGCTCGTAATAAATAATTCGTATATACAGAGATTTTCAATGAATATAGAAGTACTCCAATTGATACGTCAATTACAAAAATTTTAATTAATAGAAACTTTAAACAAGGAATTAGAAAGGAACTTTATTTTTCACTTTTTCATTTTTTCTTCGCGCATCCATTTCTTTACTTAAAAATGGTAAGTTACGAAATGCCGAAAACTGGATGAAAAAAGTTAATTAATATCTTAGAATCATACAGTAGTTTGTTTCGGAGTTAAACTGAGTTAAATTTTAGAGCCTATAGACTCAGACAGTACTTTCAAATGTTGAAAAAAAAAAACTTGGTTCACATACGGAAAACATCATTTCCTTGCGAATAAACAGCATGATGGCAGGCATACAAACGTGTGATTAATTTGCGCTTATCGATTTTTTCTTTATGACTGTTCAAAGTACATAGATGTTATTTGAAGAAAAATTCAGATATGCATTTTACAGGAAAATAATAGATTCTGGGGCTGAAAATATTTTCAGTAGTAGTGCAAGCTATTGAGATGTGTTTTCAACGATAGCACTAATGGATACAAAAACCATCAACAAAAAATGTAAAATATTTGGGAAGTAACCCATAATTGATACATATTAACTTGAACGCCAAACGTGACCATATGGACACATAGCACATAGTACCATTTCTACAAGAACTGATTGATACTTAAATGGTAAATTATTCAGAGGGATAAGGCGAAACTTGCTAAAATATTGAAAAGTTTGGATATGAGTAACTAAGGTACAGAAGACTTCAAAAACAGAGATTATGGTAGGCTACGAGTTCTAAGCAATGCTTTCCTTTAGTAAAGTTCTTGGCTGCCACAGAATCGAAAATCCTACAACAGCTTCTAAGGCGGCCGAAAACCGCATGTGGACAATGAGAAGACGAACACAAATAATGAAGAAAATGACATTACGTCACTGTCTGATAATAATTGGTAAATGAGGAGCTGGCACCTTTTCCATTTTATTAATTTTCCGATACATCGTGAAGAAACGATTATTTAAAGGAATAATTTCTTTTATTGTAGCAGTTTCCGTTTCCATGTCACAACCACATACGTTGTGAAGTCCAGTCTCACATCACGAGAGCAGTTCAAACTTTACAAGTTCATAAGACAGAGAGACTTGAACAATTGTAACTTATTTTAGCTTTAAAACGAATGATTGTCTCCTGCTGATGTATTAAATATTAAAAAAAATTCCTCGAAACTGAAATCTTTTCGTTTATTTAGTACTTGTGTAAGTGCGAGTTCATCAGAGAAAAATCATGTTATCGATTTAAATATATATTTTTAGTACAGAACATTTACCTCGTTTAAACCAGATCCGCTTTGAGCAATGGATATAAATAAAAATAAATAAATAAATAAAAGCTCATAAAAAAATGATTTGTAAACACAAAACTATTTGGTAATGATCACAGAATATCCATAACGGTGATAACACTGTTTATGGGCTAAATATCTCTATGTTATAATATCAAAATTTTTACATCAGATTTTATATTTATTAAAAATGTAAAATTCAAGAAAAATATCATTTATGTAACGTCCCAGTTAAGCAGTCTGTGTAAGTTCTCACGTAATCACGACTTTCTCCCACATCAATCCTTCTATTTCACAGCAGAGTCCATAGGGAATACAAAAGATTCAGTGAAGCCCGGCAGCGCTCGGTAACGACACACACACACTACGACCTTCCGACGTACACTGACGCAAATGCAAACAAGTTCTTTACACGCTTGGCGAAGTGGCCAGGTGATATCACAAGGTTGTGCCTCGTAGTGCTGGGGAGGCGATAGGGTGGGGAGGGACCCAATAAGCCGAGAATAGAAAAAAGGAAGAGAAAGCAAACACATTTTCTCATATTAAAATAGGGACAAGCTGAAAGTTGAAAGAATGTGTTGATGCTCATTGATTTTCATCCGATCAGCGGATGATGTATGGATGACTAATATATATCTTTACTCTTTGTTAATGAGACTGCCGAATTGTAAAACATGTCTACGACTATTTGATGTAATAGAAAGTTCAATTCAAGAATGAGCAGAGAAAATTTAAAAGATGATTGGAAAATGCAATCAAATTTGAATGAAGGTTCAAAACCTGCAACAAGAAATTTTGAAAATATGATATACGAGTGAAACATGATACATGAAAAATGCGTAAGCTATCGGGATGTGACTCAACATACAGGAAAAAATCTTTAATTTGATGAATGGAAAAAAGCGTAGACGTGAGTATTTATTCGAACTCGGAATGTATGTACAATAATTGCTTAATATGACATCACCAACCACGTTAATTCAAAATGAAGAGTGTAGGTGTTCGTTATATGAGTTTAGAGACCTAAAAACTGATAATAAATTAGGAAGGCTCTTGGTAAAATGGCGTACACAGGAAGACGGTAGCATCAAAAATTGTCATTTTAACATGGGCCTCAGAATGTTAGTGATTTCAATGCCGAACGACTAATGATCCTTCACGGATGCACCGCTCACTGAAAAAATAACTAAAAGTGCAGGAAATATTCTACATGATTAAGATCATCACACCTGGAAGTTCTCTATCATAGTGTTATGAAAACTTCTACTTCACCTGCATCACTGAACTGAAAGATAATCATGTACGCGAAAATTTCAGTAAAATAATGCAAGCGAAAAATGAAGCTCACTGCACGAGTTTACAGCAACAATGTCATAGAAAATAACCATATTCCACTCTATTTACATCGAGGGTTTCATGCACTTTCTCCAGAGAAAGTACGTTAGATATTAGATTATTTGCAAATAACATTCACCAAAACTCAAAGCTACATTTGTATTGTGAGTATTATCTTTGAGATAGTAAACTAGAATTGGTTTTTTCATAATAACAGCTTTGGTTGAAACAACATTAAATTTTGTAGTTAACACTGAACGATTGAGGGATTATATGATTTAATGTTTATGACACACATGAATAAGAAACCCTAACCGAAATACAAAGGAAAAATGTCATGTTGCATAACACTGCAAGCCTGTCTAATTGAAAAATTATCGCATGAACTGGAGAAATAAGCAATTTGTGGATCAAACATGACGGTGATAATAAATGATTAATACGCCTGCTTGAAAATCATAGAAATGTGTAATGAAAAGTCTCTGGTTCCGCATTTCAAAGTGTCTTCTTGGTGATGTAAAAAACATAAAATGTTTGAATTACAATATGTATATCTTGCAACTTATGAGAAGAGATCAGATAAGTACTGATTGACAATAATTTCATTAATTACTCTATTAATGTTGTATTTAATTGTAATTACTACCTAATTAAAATTTGATTTATCATTATAGCGAACTGAGTTCCTTCCCAGAAACTCAACTCATAATCAATGTTACACACTTGCCGCCGTCCATAGTGTTCTGAAGAGCTGGTCGTTGAAGTGTGCATAGCGTTAACTCCCTACTTTACCCTAGAAGGATAGTCAGGCGTTCCAGTTGGAGAAATATAGGCGATTATATTATATATATTATCTGATGCTGCTTTTTTTACAGACACTGGATAACTGTTTATGATTTTTCATTAGGGATACCTGCGACACTTTCAGCCTCCAACGAGACATCTCTTGGTATCGTATGTGTGGAAGCTGAGTCTATGGTCACTATAACAGCCTATTATGACGTATTCAGACAGATGGTATCTAAGTATATTATATTTCCAGGTAATTATCAATAAGAAATCAGGCACTATGTGGCACGTAGTATAAAACAAAATAGTGTGCGTAAAAGGCATTAGGTTCGAACAAAACATGTCGTGACTCCTCGCTGCGACACATGAATGTGACGGTAGCAGCACGAATTTATAATTTTTTGCTGAGCGTCATCGATTGATGGAAAAGACAACTCAATATGAGAACCACAAATAGATAATCTAGCTATGAATTTATAAACAAAATATAGCTGTTAAAAATTGTTACACATCTGTCCAATGATCAAATTAATTTTCTTTGAATATTGGGTGAAAAGTGAAAACTACAAATTTCGTATAATGAACCATATTTCAGTGCGAGAAATACCAGAAAAAATAATAGGTTAAGGAGTTTTAGCTCAGTTCAACTAAGGGAGATACATGCATAAACATATTTAAAAGCAATAACTTTACGTTGAAAACGCAGCTGTGACTTACGCATTTTCGATTTTCATGTTGGATCATGTAAAGCTATTCCAATTATATGTCAGCTTGTCAACAACTTTAGCCCAGTGTTATGGATTCGCCTCTTTGATTCAATCTTCAGGTGCTAAGCCCAGGGCAATTACGTTGAAATCGACTGCAATTCGATCGAAAGTAGTGTACCTAAACCTAGTGATTGAAGTTCACAGATTACAACTAATCGAATTAAATTAGTCTGCGAATTAGGCAGATATCGAAACGTCTTTAGTTAAAATTTCTAATCAACGATCGATTTTTTTTAAAGTAATATGAAATCGCCTTTGGAATAACTACTTCGTGGCAAAATTTGTCTGTATACATCTTGATTTGAATTGAAATGGGGTATTTTATATAAATATGTAAGTATTTAATACATGTATGAGAAAATACGAAATTTCCTTTTGATCCTATAAAATTTAGCTAGTACAGCTCATGAAGGCATTTAAAAATCAGTCAACTTTCAATACAAGGTACAGGATCATTATTAACTTTTTTCATCCTCATCTGCATTTGAGCCCAATTTCCTTCCGGTACTATTATGACACAGCACAGCATGTGTCGTCCACTCCCCTTAATGTAGCCATAGAAAGTCAGGCAACTTTCTGACAAGTTTCTATAACATCAAAACGAACCAAAGCCGAGCTTTTCTTACATAAATGGCCGACTAATTTCTTGAAAAAGTCCTGAAAATTGAGGTCGTCCACAGCCCCACACTATCGGGAACCTCGAGATATTTAGTAACATTGTTATCCAAATAGGGAGATGCCGTGAGTGTTTTGCCTCTGTTCTTATGGGTTTTAGTCACAAAAACAACTCGTTGGTCCACCTCGTCAAGCAACTTACNATATTTAGTAACATTGTTATCCAAATAGGGAGATGCCGTGAGTGTTTTGCCTCTGTTCTTATGGGTTTTAGTCACAAAAACAACTCGTTGGTCCACCTCGTCAAGCAACTTACATGCTGCCATTGCGCGCCCGTAGCTGGGCGGGCCAGTTTGAAAGTCATGATGTGGGTCAGCGTCAGCCGAAAAAATGGAAACAACCCAGTTTAAGTATGCCACGCGGATTGGTGAATTTGACACAGTGATATCAGCAGATTTTTTTTTATTTTGCTCGCTAGTGTTGGTTTCTAATGGGATCGAGAACATTGGAGGCATATCGTACGCATCCGCAGATATTGTGTTTGCTCACAGGTGGCCTTTGTTCCCAGGAGATCTACTATCTACTTCTAGAATAAGTATTCTCAAAATGTGTAAGATGGTAAGATGGTATAGGGATCCAATAAAATAGGTTTATATGTATGTGTATATAATTGGCCTGAGCATGTTAGCAAAAGTAAATATGATGGAAAGAAATTATTTTAGAAGCAAAGGATTGGTTCCAGTTCGATCTCTAGAGCCGATTAAAGTTATAGGAGATATATATCTATTATCAGCACGTAAATCGAGTGGATAATCTGGATGCGCCTCAATCTTGCCCATGTCCTCAATACAAGAATGCAATACCAGCTCAAGCATTAATTAAGCAGGATTATGATGAGTAGGCCTATACAAAAATGGAGATCAAACCTAGATTTCCATTCAACAAATTAAATACGTTAAGAAAGGCTTTTCATCCGGTTTTCAGTTCAAATCTCGCTGACAAAAAGACACTATAGGCACCATCGTATTTTCAATATCCAAAGTTAAACTTGGTAGATGTTATATACTCCCGTCAAGGTCAAGCAAGAAACAACGCATGAGGGTTTCGTAATAAAGATAATCCCTAGGAAACAGCAATATTTATATAATTCTGAAATCTACATTTACACAGTCATAAACCACACCTACATTGCTGGACACTGGCCAGATTTCGGTCCCGCAATTGGGCCAGACGCATTTCTGTTTACGTTCTCCCATTACTTTTTCATACTTTGTTTAGGTTATTTAATTCAATTCTTTTGCACTCCGTAATGACTGGCAAACCTGTAGCTACTTGCAAAACTTCTATACTCAACTAATGCACAAAAATATTAAGGCTTGACATCCTTTGATATTTGCAGTAGAGTAAAATTATTTCGCAATAGTTAGCAAAATAAAGTCTCATGTTGTAAAACAGTAGCTTCCCAAATTCGTGGTATGTTCAATTTGTTGTGAAATTCCAAGTATGCAGCTGATGGAAATGTTATTGAAATTTACTTGGTGTAGGGACTAAGCGAGAAAATAAGAACAGACAGCAGAGCTGAAGGGTGAGTTGGAGCAGCTTGCAGCCATGAAATGATGAAGCCTTCACAGCAGTGAAGTGATGAAGCACTGGTAGCCCTGAAGTGATGTAATGTAGGCCACTGTGAAGTGATTCAACTTCGGCAACCATGAAGTGTTTTAACTTAGGCAACCATAAAATGATTTAACTTACGCAACCATGAAGCGATTTAATTTAGTTAGTTATAGTTAGGAAGTTTAAGCCTCCGTTTCCGAGCAGAATGATATCACAGAAGAAAGAGCAAGGGACATATAATACGCCAAGAGAAACGGGCAACCCATGCACGAAGGTGTTGCCACACAGGATCAACGCGAATGGGAACAGCAAGTCGGGAAAAAAGAGGAAGAACAGAATAAAGCATGAGCAAGTAGGAGTATGAAATTTGGAAGGAAGCAAAGTGGGCATGAAAAAGAGACGTCCCGAGGGCCTAGCTAATGGCTGAGGTAACCTACACGAGCCCCCTGGGGTTGCCTGGCCCCATTGCATAAGATGGACGAACCTAAACTAACCTAACCGTGTAGCCTATAGCCCATCCTTTGCCCCCTGAGGGGGATTTAATTTCGGCAATCATGAAGTGATGAAGCGTAGGCACCCCAGGAAGTGATGTGGCCCAACGTGAGCATCCACGAAGTGATGTAATCTAGGCACCCTTGATGTGATTCAACTCAGCAACCAAAAAGTGATGCACCATAGGTAACCATTAAGTGTTATAACGTAGGCAACCACGAAGTGGTGAAATATACCTAAGCAGTTATGTGAAAAGATATTGACTATCACGATCTGCAGCTTTTGATAGTTCTAGTAATAAAGGGTTGTTTCAGCCTAAATTGTTATGTTTTAATATAATTAACCAGCTATTGTGGTATCTTCATCTCATAGTTAAATATGCATTTTTAGTTCATTGCCATCAATGTAGTATTACTGTGGTTTTAATTCATTTTTTTTCAATATTACTGAGTTTTCTTAACTTCCCTCTTGTTGTGGCCATTGGGATGAGGTCTTCCGAAAACTCTACATACATCACTTTCTGAGGTACTGTACTTATTGCTTCAAAACCATCATTGGAAAAAAAAAAACAGTATGTGATATTAAAGTGCATTACTTGCAGTATCTTTGACCCAATTTTTTCTACAAAAATTTTAATATTCTTAGAATTTATGATGGATATTCAATTGTACTTGGGGTACGAAGGCATAATATAATTTCCATACTCAAAATATAAATATGATTATGAATTTCGATTCCCTGCTCTGCAACGCATTACTTATGGTACAATGAAGAAATTAATCGTTGTTTGAGGTCTCTTTGATTATTAGAACTCATTTTTTAACACTTACGTAAATCGGCCTCCAGGCCCAATTGTGAGAGACCCAGTTTCAGTGTCCAGTCAATGTATGGTGTGGTCTATGACACAGCATATCCACATTAAATGGAGCAGATACATAATTTTCGAAAAGACGTTATGAATAGCTGTGAAATTCCAGCTTAGGCACCTATGTTCTAAGCAAAGCAGACTTGGTCTTGCTTTTTTTTTTAGGAAAAAATACTTAATATCTAAGAGATAACTGACCCTCTACTGTATTATGTATTATCCCGAATTATCTTGTGGTATATTTTTTTAATAAATTATGGGCTGTCTAGAAAAACTATCGCATGGTAGAAGAGTTTGCTCTTATTTTCTTGAACCTCTGAAGATATGTGGTGTACGATCAGGCTATAGGTTCAATGAATTAGCCATATAACTGGATATAGTTAGATAATTAACTTTTTAAAATATGTTAAGGCTCTTGCCGAACCAGTAAAGCTTCCCGACTGCTATATAGGCAGTTCTAAATGCCGTAAGATAAAAAGCGCTTCCTTTCACAGGAAACAATGTGTCCAAAGGAAGGGTTTATTAATCCAATATACAGTTAAGAATTCACTAACTCACTATATCTTAAAAGAACTGAAAAACAGAAAGACTCATTAGACTACAAACCCAAATTCCTAATAGGGACTACGTGCAAATTAATGCTTCATTTGCTTTACTGCAAATGAGGTCAAGTGAAAATGAGTTGATTTTGTACACAAGCTGTTACACAAAAAATCAGCTCGACAGTAAATTGAGGGGCTATGTTAGTCAATTTCACAGGATATAACGCAGCGGATCCACGATGATATACAGGTATTCTATGAGGGAAAAGGTGTAGCATATAGTAGCATAAAATTATAAATATACTGTATATAATTTAGTACATTATCACATACAACACTTTCTACACCAAATAAAGTACTAAATGCAGAATCAGTTGATTCGCCGCACTAAAAACAGCAACAACTAGAGCACTCTGGAAGTGCTAAAAATAGCAACGTTAACGAAACTTTAAAATTGGTTCTGAAATCATGACTGCCCCTTAATTAGCACCAAAATCTGGTCATTTGAGCCTTTTAACAGTAATAACAAGTTCTGTAATTTTCTTGGAAAACTGTCCGCATCTTCAAGAGTTATGTACTGACAAACATTCTGACAAACAATAGTCAAACACAGAACCGAACTAACCAATCGTCACCAAAATTGGTCATTTGTGTCTTTCAGCATTTCTAAGACTTCCTACAAATTTGATAAAGAGTCGTTCCAAGCTTTTGAGTTATGTTGCTGGCAAACATTCTGACGATCAATAGTCAAATCAGACAAACAAATAGACTAACCGATTATCACAAAAAGTGCATCATCTATGTCTTTTACATTTCTAACATCTGTTTCATACTAAAAGTCTGTGAGCCTTGCTTGTTTATTTACTTGTTTGTGTCTTGTTTGACACAGCTTCTTCGCTTTTAGACAGGAAGAAATTCGAAGGATGAAGATTTAATTATAGGTTAGATACCTAGGCGGTAGTAAACTGACAGTATCTGTGTACGGAATTTAAACCTGATCTCGCTTGCAAGAACGGGCACGCTGGAAATATAACTGAAATACGTTACATATAAATTGACTTTGCTTACAGCCTGATTGTTGAATATTCGATAGAGAATCAAAGAATTTGTTGATAGTGAGCCGTATGGGCAGCTCCTTGACTGGCAGAAGAGGACGGCCGAATAGCGGGTGGTCTATGACCAGCTAAATAACACCTGCCTTAGTGCGAAAGCACAGACGATCGTGATGACGACCCAACGGGTCACGATTCGTCTAGTTTCCTATAAATTTCGTAAAGATTCATCCATAACATTTTTAGCTAATAAACTAACAAACATAAAATCTAACACAGAGACACAAACGAACATATACTGATCATCGCAAAAACGTGGTCATTGTGATATACCTTATACTTCATGCAAATTTCATAAAAAGTCCTTGATAACTTTTCAAGTTATGATACGAAGAAAAGAGGGCAGAAAAACAAAGAAAAAGTTGGATGAATCTTCACCAAACTTAATCATCTGTTGTTCATAGCATGCCTAACAATCCCTGTATATTTTGTTAAGTTCGGTGCTCAATTCTTTTTAGTTATCTTGGTGACAGACAAACACACAAACATACAGAAAAACTAGACAAAAACATTACTTCCTCGGCGGGGGGTAATTGTGGCGGTTCGGTAATGCATGTTAGTTGGGGTGCTGCTTCATTATACAACAAAATAAGGGTAGTTTTTTATTATATAGACTGAATGATGGCTAATGCTAGTAAAGATGAGGTATTACGAGCATAATTTTCGGAAAGATATAAGTATCAAAGTAAGAGAGATGAAAAACCGAACACCTATTTCCGCATTGCAAAGGTTTTCATCAGCTAATACTATTACATAACCTTAGAGGCTGTTACTGCTATTACTCAAAAAACATAAATATGTTACTTACCTACAAACGGCTATTTATTGCTAGTAAAAAAGAAATGAGCCATTTTATACAGTAGAGCTTACTTAGTCGTATGTAGAGAGTAAAACTCCATTTAACTAAAATGCAAGCGGCTAGATAATTATCAGGTATGCACATGCATATATTTACATGGGAGACATTGGCTAGCAAAGTAAACTAACTACATTGTAACGTCATGGTAGAATATCTTGTAGGTCGACTGCGCATGCAGACCCAGGGCTATGCACTATGGTGAGAGCTTGCTGCCTTTCATCCATCATTACAAAGTGATATGCGCATGAGCAGATGATCGTTATTACCCGCAAAAGTCAGAGCAGGAGATAATATTTTCGTTGACGTCTATACAGTATATTTGTTTATCTCTCCATATAAAAAATGGGACAAGGAGTTGAGTAATGTTCCAAATTTTTGTAGGGAGTCAGTCCGGTGGGTTGACCTAGATGTGAAAAATGCGATAACTCTAGAGCTTTAGAATAAGCTGGCCATCAAAAACGACGGCGTTGAAATTTACCCCTACCGCGTCTTACAACCTTGGGCGTTTTAGTGACATTCATATCGCTAATTTAATTGGTTGTGAAACTGATATAGGCAACCTGCCTTGAAGATTGGGAACAAAATCAGGGTAATATGAATATTGTTATGTCACTTATGTGCTAGCTATAATTTTCACTAGCACTAAAACGCGGTCGTGGGGTGCGGTCTTTATTTAATGTATATAAGTAGTGTTGATCATAGTAATTACCACGATTATATCCTATGGTTAAAAACTGCAAATCACGCAGGTATAGAATACCTCAGAGCATGTATCAGTAACATTAGCTAAGACACAATTAGGGTAGGATGCGTTCGGCTTAGATAGAATAGGTACATAACCTACCTAATAAGCCACATATTATACCCGAGTCTCAGATAAGCCACATGCTGCACCGGCTCTATTCAAACTATAAAAATGCATACCCAAATTTATGTTTAAAGCTCGAGCTACACTCTGAGAGAGCCGACCTTCGCCAAGCAACGCCATTCTAAAAAACAGCATTACAGCTAGACAAACGGGCTGGCGGATCATCAAAAGTTTAATCATCTATTTCCCATATCATTCCTTAGAGTTTCTGTAAATGCCATTAAGATCCCTCTATGCCTTTTTGAGTTATGTTGCTAATAGACAGACAAACACCGGTAGAAATATAACCTCCCTGTATGTGGTAAATATGGATTTTAACGTTTTATTAATGTGCTTCGAGTCTCTCACTCAATGCTTCCTACGGAAACTATGCCCGTGGGAATAACATACAATAATTATATATTATTCACCGCGCTACTGCTGAATTTTACCATTTTTGTTTCATTACGAAAAGTTTTTGTAAAATATGCTCAGCTTGGATTGTTTTTTTTTTTT
>LQNS02278187.1:8965285-8975376 GCA_001587735.2 Parhyale hawaiensis
ACAATGAGCCGGAATGCGGTGTAACGTGTACTAATGATATCAAGCGCTCTCTGTATTTAATTTAAGTCTAGTGATAAGCTATGTTTAATATAACTATTGTACCACCTCTGTGAGTACCTAATAAAGTTGATTGATTGATTGATTAAGCCAATTGTAAATCTTCTACCGTGCATTAGCTTCAAAGTTGGATTGTTTTATAGGAATAAATACCTTAGGCTGCTACGCCCCTAATTTTATGGGCATTGCATCCGTATCAGAAATTACATCATTTTATTGCATGTTCGGTAGCCCTCCAGTGTTCACTAGATACCCTCCTTCCGCATTCTATTGTTAGTTTTCTTTTTTACTATTATTTAGCACGCTCAAAGCCCTTTCTCTTCCCGCATAACAACATCGTGCAGCAGCTACACTAAAAAACCAATTGTCCTAAAATATCGCGTCTTCCATACACAGACGTCGAGTGCCAGACTTGCGGAATGGGGACTTTATGGCGCCGATTCTTTGGCACCTTAGTTTTTTTTTTTTTTTTGTGCCGATGTTTTTGAGCCGAATATTTTGTGTAACCAACTGTGTTTGACACCAAAATGTAACTTTACGTATCTAAGTCTTCTATGATTTATTCTACAGCTAATGTTGCGGTTAGTTTAGGATTTCTCTACCAATATTAAAACGAAAACTAGCAACCTCTTTACTTTTCGTGCCTTCGGGACTTCTGTCTTTCGTGCCCACTTGCTTCCTTCCCGACTTTGTACTCCTACTTACTCATGCTTTATTCTGTTCTTCCTCTTCTTTCCCGACTTGCTGTTCCTATGCGCGTTGACTCGTGCGTGGGTTCCACGTTTCTCTTGACAATCTTTATGTCCCTTCTTTCTTCCTCTCGTTGGTTCACAGAGTACTCTGTGGGTTGAGAGACTTAAACTAGGAATATGATGATAATAATAAGGCGGTGTTGATGTTACCTTATAAGTATGAACAAGCTGACGAGCGCAATTTGCATGTTTTGCCACAATTTCGAGAAAAAAAAGCCGTTAAGCCGTGCGCAGATGAGCGACATTTTCGTAATTGCATTCGGTATCTTTGACATTGCAGATGCAATTGCCGCCATTTGCGACTATTTCAATGTTACTTTTTAGATGTTATTCTAAACTAAAAAGTTTTTTACTAATTTCATCTAGTCCATATATGCTGTTTCAATTTCAATCGGCGCCAAAACATCGGCGCCAAAAATTACCGGACCCCTGACTTGTGCGGGTGCGGCGCGAAAGCTGCATTTATTTTCATTCTTCAGTCGGGAGAGCATGATAATTTCGAGACAACGAAATAATTTTTTTCTATACGGATTCTTTGATTATTACAGTATAAATCGATTGCAGTATAATTTAGCCCTGCTTATTTTCTTCAATTTTCACTTAGATGCAGTTCAATTATCTATCTTCTTCCACTTTATAGCGCGTTTATGGCTTCGTTCTCGTTATTTTGGTAATTTTATTGCCTATGTAAAGTGTTGCGCTCTCCCTTTCTTATGTAAATACGCAAAGGTTTTTCTTAATCTAACTTAATAAGTTGTCGCTCAAGCAACTTAACGCTCCTGGTGCAGCACTCTATGGACTGATTTCAGGTAGAGCTGCTATAGGTTTGCGTAGGATAGCCTACTCACCGGTGCACTTTCCTCGCACGTAAATAGGTCATTTTCCGAACTTTTTACCCTAGGAAGCTCGCTGCTGTTGGTCCCTTGCTAGAGTGGATATGTTCATGACGAGTTTCTCTTGCCCCCCAGCGGGAGGCCAGGACCCCTGCAGCCTATGGGACGCAAAAACTACGCCTGAGCTCCGAAGCGAAACGCTGTATAGTCAGAGAATCTTCTCCGGTACCAGGAAGATGTTCACTGTTTCTCTCTGGTCTAAAATTGTTAGTAGTATTTTACTTTGGTTGAGAAGAAAAATTTAGCTGCACTCACTGATAATCATTCTTAATTAACTAGCCAGACTCTCACCCTTTTGTCGATTATTTAATGTTTGTCTAGGATAGAATATTGTCAGCTGCCCTTTCAGTTACATATAGGTACAGCCGACCACTGGCCATAATCTAGATTTATCAGGTAGGAGAGGTTTTCGACATTATGGTTTGCAAAATTATACTGACAGCTTATCGGTTTGTGCCCAATAAGTATACTTTACTCCTAACGGGTTTGTTTTCAAGTCTTGTCGGTTCTTGTAAGCACTGTGTTATGTTTTAACTGTGAATTGGATACAGTAAAAGAGTAAATATGTAACTATTTTGTAAAATATTCACTTTGCGATATGCACTCCGCTTCACATTTTCACTAGCATGTAAACTGAACCCAAAATTCTGTCAATGAAACATAAAAGAATATCTGCTAGCAGGACCTCTTCTGGTGAATGCATATATATGTATGTCTGCATATCATGTGCATTGACATCCATTCGTTTTCACGTTCTTTATGATCACACTACAGAGAGAGGTGGGCCTATACCGCAGGTTCTCACTTCCGGCCTCGTGTGAAGAGTAAAGAAAGGCTGAAGGCCAGCGGCCTTCAGCCTTTCTTTACTGTTGTGTCTACGTCGCCTGCCCCCAAGTCAGATTATGAAGGGCACAGTAGACTTAGGGCGCGTTCAATTGCGTCGTTGAAGACAATGTTACACCATCCCAATTGAAATTATTTCTAATGAAATACAGACAGGAACTTTAACTTTGTTATTTTGAACCCCTGTACTGGTGTAAGAAGCAACCCGATTACTTTTGAGCCAACTGACAAAATCCATTTTAGGGACTTTGACTATAAGTATACTTATACGACGGTCCCGCAGGTAACTAATTAAGAGTCAACGCCTGAAACTTGAACTAAAAAGTCAAAACCATGCCAGCTGTCGTAGGATTCAAATAATTCGACATTTGAAGGCTTAGTTCCTTGCCCGATAGAACGAGACCTTAGCCAAGTATGATTTCCAACTTAATCTATCGCAGGAGTTAATAAGCTCAGCCAATACCTACCACTTGAAAAAACAAAATTAACTTTTGCGTTTACATTGAACCTGCCGTAATTTTTCTGAGGCTGAGTACACTTGTATTATTTTACATTTCGGTGCCCACGAGAAACCTACGCCGTCATGTGCTCTGTGACCTCGATTTCGTAGACGAATTAAACCTGTCCTCTGCCCATCTGCCGCCAGCCTCTCTGGAGAGCAAATGTTATCTCAGCCTCTGCTTTCCTTCTCGGTGTAACCATTAACCTTTTATGCCTTCGTGTTGGGAATTCGGCACGTAGAATTCTCGTTTTGCATTGCCATCTGTGCTGTGTCAAAACTACTAATTAAAATGCTAATTTACATTGTAAGATGCAGTGAGCAGGATCGAGTTGCAAATATTGATAAGATTACCACATATGAGTTTGCTCAAGGATAAACAAATGCTAAGATTGAAAAACAGTACTGTGCAGATATTACTTAGATATTATAGATATTAAGATATTAGTGTACTGTAGGGTGAGAGATAATACTAAGATAGCGCGCCATTAGTGTGCAGTAGGCTAAAAATATAACTTAGCTTATAAGATATTACTATGCTGAAGTCTGAAAGATATTCCTTACATTGCCAGACATAAATGTGCTGTAGGGTCATCCACTAATCCGGGCTCTCTAGTGATTTACATTAACAATGAATTTTAGCGTTCCCTTATTTAAAACAAAACATGGGCTCTGTCCCACTGGAGATATCTGTTATTATCGTGCTCTGGGTAGTATAGAGATTACTGCCAGTTCCAAGTTGTTAATGTGTCTTATGTACGATGCCCAACATGTTGTATCACACAGTTATCATCTGAAAATTACTTTGGAAAAGCATGAGTTCAGTTTGACGTAGAATCTTCATAAACAGTCTATTCTGTAATGCAAAGTTCTTCGCCGTAATTTTGGACGTGAAGAAGCATACCAGTGTGAAACTATGACCCATAGATCTTCTAACTGGTATGTATTATAACTTGATCCTCTTCATCGAAAGGAGCTCCATTCTTTAAACGCTATAGCTTAATCTCCGTATCGATATATACAAAGATATTTACCTCCGCCAAGGAGGTTATGTTTTCGTCCGATTTGTATGTCAGTACGTTTGTTTGTCTGTCACCAAGATAACTCAAAGAGTTACCGACGGATTTTAGCGTAATTTTAGGTATGTTAGGAGGAGCAGATGATTAACTTTTGGTGAAGATTCGTCCATCTGTTGGTTTCTTCGCTTGTCTGCCTCATTTTTCTCAATGACATTACTCAAAAAGTTATGGACGAATTTTTATGAAAATTGTTGCTGTTGTTGTTGTCAGGTCTCTCACAAAGAGTAAATGACCAAATTTTTGTGCCGATATATTAGTTCGTATGTTTGTTGCCCTGTTTGACTTTATGTTTGTTAATGCAATAACTCAAAAAGTTTTCAGTGAATAAGTGTGAAACTCACAGGAATTGTTAGTAATGTTAAAAGACATAATTGAATAAATTTTGGTGCAGATCGGTAGGTCCGTTTGTTTGTTTGACGTATGTTTGTCATAATGTTTATTAGCACCATAACTCCAATAGTTGGGAAAGGATCTTCCAAAAATTGCAAAAACTATTAAGACTATTAAAAGGCACAAATTATTAGATTTTGGAGTTGATACAAAAGAAATCATGGTTTCAGAGCCAATATGAATTTTTCGCTACCGTTGCCTTCCTAGGCGGAGGTATACGCTCTCAGAGTGCTCTAGTTTGACAATATTTTTGTAGTTCAGAAGTTACTGCACAAAATAATTATTATGATCTGCAAGATATATTTTGCATGTACGCAGTCCTGTGATATTAAGTTAAGGTTACAATTTTATCACAAGGAAGCCAATAAAAAAATGTTCATATATTTTTTCTAGAAGTTTACTAAGCCTCACCTGGATTTTATGTTGTATTAGCCTAGCTTTCGACAACGTAGAATATCATTTTCAAGTCAATAGTTATCATTTCTCTCTGTTTGCAAAACATATTCTTTTTCGCTTCGGGTATAACTTTTCCAATTCTTGAGTGCATATATAGCTCTGCGAAGACTTACCCATTCTTTCACCTGCGCAAATTTTATCGCCTTACTTTCTCAGAAAATACGTTTTGGCTTACACAAAAAGCAACTTTTTACTTGCAAAAAACTACGACCCAATGACTTGCTGCGGGAGTATCTCTTCTGTCCCACTTTTACGAAACAAAGGAGGCAGACATCAGCTAGGGAAATCGTCCTGGTAGCATCTTCGGGGCCTCAGGAAATGTTTATGGGAGTCGTGGGTCTGGATCAGGTTTGGCGGCATTGGGTTTGTCTGTGGCAGCGCTGATGGAGAGGGAAATCCTCTGAGCTGTGATCCAGTCCTGGTTCTTTGGTGATCGTTTTTATTACCTAAACTGCTGCAAACTCGCCTCCCATTTTTCATGCTACTTCTGCCTCCTTCACTACTTTTTATCGTGGATCTGCGTCGCAAGTCTCGGCCTGAAAGAGGGAGCCTGCGAGTTGTGATCCAGTCAGGCTGCTTCTTTGCGCAGGTAATCTTGCTTTAACTATGTACAAACTTGCATCTTTCAAGCTACATTGGCCTTCGTAAACTTCTTTATTATTATAATGCAGATTCATCGCTAGCTCCTGCAATTATTCTCACACTATATTTTTTGTACCAAAAATTGAAGAAATTATTGAAACGCTGCGTGAAAGAGGGAATCACTGACTCATATAATTAAGAAGAGGATAGTATCGTAAGTGCACGCACTCCTCAGCACCTCTACAATTCGTTATAGCGAAGCGCATGGGGTGTTATTTTAGCGTCAGCATTGCGTGTGTGTCCGAATTATGCGTCCTGGGCGTAATATTTGTTCGTGCACCCGCTTAATGCTCAGCTCATGTCCTGCTGTTGTTGCTCGACGTTGTGCTGTGGTATCAGCTATTTTATATTTTTACCCTCATTACAAGCCCACCTGTGGCTCATCCAATGCACTTCTGCCATTTTTTATACCCTGCTTTGGCCTGCGCCGCCCCGCTGGAAAGCCAACATATTATCGGCACATCTTCTCTGGCCCGAGGCTGGACAGTGGCCGACTCACTCGTGAAATTTATGCCGACAGAAGGAAACAAAAACTTTTGCTCCACATATCTATGCAGTAATTCTCTGTTGCCTGGGCCGTCCTGCCGCTGGAAGCGGGTTTTCTTGGACCTTCTCTCTCGTTAAAAAACGCAGTATAATAATTAAGTCTCATCCTCCGTAACAAGGGGCTTCGCTCCCAGCGTTTTTCAGCCCTCTTTTAGAAGCAGTATTCTGCTGTGTGGATGTTTTTCACATTTTCCAATGGATTATTCATGTTTCCAGTTTAGAAAGCACTTTTCTAGGACCTGTTCTGGGTTGAGCAATAGGAGTTGAACAGCTCCGGCTCAGTTTCGCTTGAAAAGAAGTGCCGTTGCTCTACATTTTGTGTTGCAGACTGAAATTTCTCTGGGTGCTTTTTCTCATAATAGATTCATTTTTTCACTAGACAAACGTTTTTGGGGCGTCTTAGCGAGTGAAAATAACTATCATTCTGACGTTAAGAAGTGCGAATATTCACTGACTTTCATGTAGTTATTTTTTGAAGCAATGTTTTGTAGCGGTTAAATTTGTGCTGATGTCTTTCGCATTTTTGTGCAAAGATGTATCCTGCAGCTTGATAACTTTTGCCCTCCTTTTATTATACACACACCTATATATACGCATAGAAAGCTTTTGTCAGTTCCAAACAATTATTTAAAAAATTATAAAAAAATCCCAATGGGTGTCCAATACCCTGGTTGTTGTTTTCTTCGTTGGTTGATTCGTCTCTCTGTCTTCCTATCGATATAAACAACGCGAAATTCACTTGGGAAACGGCAAAGGCCCATATTGCTCTGCCAAATCAATATAATAAACACAGTCGTTTGTTTACTTATTTGCTTATGTATTTATATGTAGGTATCTTTCGTGCCAAGCTCTTAACGAAATAAATAGGCGAAAAATAGGCCTGGCTGCAGATTTTGTAAATCGATGACCAGGTTGCAGAAGATGGCGACGGCTGCTTCTTATGCCTATATCTGAAGACACGTCTTGCTTGAAACACTTCTTGAAATCGGAAAAATATGTATGCAGCTTCTGGAGTCCGATTTTATAGCTTTTTTCTCTGAGGTCACGAAGCGGAAATTCGGAAGATGACCAATTGAGCACTCACGAGATTATGATTCTTCACGGGTAGTAGACAATTATTTCTTCTAGCTTACCGTCTTTTTCTTCTTCTTCTTCTTCTACAGCAGTATATTCTTCTTCAAAGGGGGTCGCTGAAGCAGAGCTTGCTATTCCATGTATTTCAATCTATTCCCATGTGTTCCTCCAGCTCCATGTCACGCATATCATCCCTAACACTGTCGTTCTCTGACGGTGCGAATATTACTTCACAGCCCAAAAATTTCAGCACTTTAGTGATGCAGATATTCAAGTTCGTAAGACCGTATCTTGGCTACGGAGCACTTACATGTATACAAACTGGCTGGAGTTACATTCAAGTTTATTGCAGTGTTTTACTCAAGAATAACTTCTGCCTCTCACTATATGAAAGACGCACGTCTAATCAAGAAGGAAGATAGGGAACGTATATGAAGTACGAGACTACTGCAGTCTCAAGAGCGAAGACGTGCTACGAACGGAGTGAGATGAATCATCTATGCGATACAGTCAAGAAAGATGTGAAGCAGAAAGGTAGCTGTAGCATGGATAACGAATTTTCTTTCCTTCCTACAACAAAGTTTACCTTGATCCGTTACTGAGCAGAAGAACCACGAAATATAAGGTAAGGACGTTCTTCGGAGCTGAAGTACCGCGAAGAACAGCGCAGAAATCGGGGGTTTCGATAACAGTATTGTAATAGTATTTCGTCTCTCATTTCATTACGTCGGTGGACACTAGCTACAAAAATATTTTGGCACTGAAGACCACGGAACTATACTCAGTTCTGTGCATGGTATTTCGTCAGGATTGGAGAGTAAGACGATAGGAGGTCCAACTTCGAATTATAGCTGTGTCCTATTTTCGACTTCCCCAGTATCTCGCAATGCCGACTCCGACTTCTTTATGTCATTACACCAAGAACAATCTATATAAATCTTCTCTCGATTTTAAAACATCCGGCCCAAGGCGACTCTGACTCTCCAGCCCTGTCTTTAGTACGAACTACGAATTTTGGTTCTCACTTCACGGTACTTTATTAATTCTGAATAATGATTTTTGTTTCATTGTCTAAGATTATAGTTTCCAAAGCATAGGCAGGTAGATACATACAGTATAATTTCAAAGAAGATGAATCTTACTTCAGTATTCTAAGATTTTTATATGTGACACTTATACTTTATGTATATGAACAGTTACATTAAAATCTCTCTTACTTTGGTACGAAGTATGGCAAAAGAATTTAATTGGGTCTGAGAAATACCACGGGTCTAAATAGTACGAGTATCACTATGGTTTAGAGCGTTATCTCAGTGTAGTATAATATTATTCGTGTCTTTATACTAGTGTTCAGTGATGTATACGAATTTGTGATGTACTGTAGAATTGTGATCTTCAGTTTTCCACCAATCACATGAGACTATACACTTTCATGAACAACATACCAAACCATGATATATGATACATATTCGATTATATATAGTATATATAATTTTGTGCAGCATACTTAAGGACCTGGTAATTTCTTCGTCGGCGAGCTGTAACCAAAACCGTATATTTTGTTATCTACACAGTACACCTTTTATCAAATAAGTTCGTGATTATCTTGAATAATATGTGCTGTGAAGTATAACACATGCGCCACATATGATAAGCCCAATAAATTCCTAACTTATACAAACTACCGCATTATGCCGGTGCCTTTACACTTATGTATGATCCAGAACGACTCGAAAGTATACATGGAAAATAATTTGAGTCCTATATTTTTACGATACTATGAAATGGTAGTGCCAGAAGAGTCATTAATTTGTTGATGCAGACTTACTTGAATTACATTCGTTAGCATATGGTGTATATCTTGGGTCGTTTTGTTATAGGCCTACGAGTTATCGGACACTTTGGCCTCCAAATATAATTTCGATTTTGAAGAAGTTTGGAAGGTAACCCTTTTTCTGAAGCTGCGGGATAAAGTTTTGTTTTTCCCGAGATTGAAGAGCATTGTTGGAAACGCTAAGAGTGTTGTTCGGGGGGAGAGGGGGAACAGGATAAAGTTAAAATATTCAGACATAGATCCAGAGATATCTCCGTTGCGTGAAGTTTGCGTTTTACCGTTTGAAAGGTAAATGTAATCAAAATTTAGCGTAAATGTACTTTTTACAATGGCAAATATAAACCTTCCGCTACAGAGAATTTCTGATTCTACCAAATGCAAGTACCTTCTGTTGCAGAATACCTTTTTAATGAAGAAAAAATTTTTTCTAGCTAAATTTTGAGCGTCACACTAAGCCTCGCCCTATAGAAGCTGATTTATTGTTTTAGTTTCTGCGACGGGCCAGAACCTCTATATATCAGTTTAGTAATAATTCAAAAAACGTCCAACCAATAGAATTATATAGTGAAGTTAAAAAGTTATGGCGATACGTGGCAGTTCATCCCTCGATGCGATGGTATACTCGCGAAAAACACACACAAGCACTAGTACAATATTTCTCCCAGGTGTTGAGTTATATGTATATTCATCAGGCGACGACGAAAGTTGTCACATTTTTTTCGTAGGTAATGCACTCTGAAAACCAAACGACTGTTTTTTTTGGTTAGCTGAAACCCGTGTTGAAATATACTGTAGTACTGTAGTTTATCTTCGGACGATCTGGTAGGCTACCTCTCTCTCTACCTACCTTCTTACCTACCAACCTACCTACCTACCTTACGGGAGCAAATAAAAGTATTAGTGCGCGACGCGTCCTTGAACGGTAAAGTGACGATGGTGTAGCGGTAATTTGCGTACGGTGAGGGCCTCACTTAAACCGTTACGGTGCGTGCGAACGGTCGAAACGGTCTGCAGCCTGACGCTTTC
>LQNS02278187.1:8979037-8995070 GCA_001587735.2 Parhyale hawaiensis
GAAGGTATTCATACAATAGTTCTATTACAATACATGTTCAGTACACTAGTGTAAAACAATAAGCAAGGAGTCTTACTCGCTAGGTTAAGAATTGACTGTACAACTCTACTTCACAACCTACTTTTATCAAGCTTGAGAAACCTAAGGAATGCTCGAATTTAAACCCCATCCACTTCTATGCCCAGTTTTATAAGCACGTATGCATGTATTTGTAGCCCTGCTTCGGTGAAACTCCTGTAAAATTGTGTCCCAATTTCTGTTGATGCCGTGGGGACCAATTCTTGTGTGCTTATCACCATGTGTATCGCCTATTGTCTTACGAAATAGACCGAGAAGTGGAGATATTTTCATCAGATAGACCCAAATATAGCATAAAATCAGATAAGCAATCTCCTATTTTTAAATACAAGTCAACCATTTTTAGATACAAATTTCCCAAATGCTTTCCTCTCCATTGGGATGGCTGGGGCTATCACCCCCTCACCCCTCCGTTGTGCATGCTAATGTTCTTACTGTTGTTAACTAATGGCGTAGAAACCGCATTAATATTTATTATGAATCTAAATGAAACGATTCAACCTGCGTAATAATTTTAATGAAGTGCATTTATTGTTATTATTATCTTAATTGCTTGTAAATTGGTTACGGAGACCGTTTTCCTAAGCGGATGAAAAGGTTGTCCCCACAACTCGAGTGTTAAACGAAGCCAGTTGCACTGTTTGGTGACCTACTTTTGCGAGAAACGTCGCACTCAATAATCGCATGCTAATCAAAACGTCATCAGTAATATTCCATCCTTATTGTCTCCAGGCAGGAACAATGAGTAGCCGTCCATTGTGTGAAAGGAAGAATGTTAGGGTTTTCAACTGTGCCTGCATGCTTTCCATTGCGAGGTAATGTCAAATTCTTCATGGACCACTTCCTAAAGTGTCCAACCAATATTACGTTGCTCGTAGGAGTAGCATTGTTTGAGGCATCCAGCATTGTTGTCCAGGAATCCTCCGAAGAATATCCCTGCGGGGAATTCCTCCAATTTCGTTCAAAGGATAAAACGCGTCGCGCTTGGACAATCATAATTAAATATGAACGCATGAATTTTATGGCTTGTACCAAATGAGACGCGTCAGTAATAGCGACATTGTCTATTCGCAAACATAGATTGAAACAGTACACTAATATCCGCTTAGCTTTAACCTGCCTGAAGCTCTGCTCGTTGGATTTTCGATTCACCTGATAAAGTTTGAGTTCGCGTCATCCGAAATCGGATTACTGCTAACGACTGCAAAACAAAATTAAAGTAGTGAATTCAGCACTCAGGATTGGAGTTCTGGACAAACTAAAGCTAATCTAAGTAGATTTCTCGGTCGTTTGGGGTCAGTCGAGGGCGCCTTTTGACTAGATAATAAACTGTCTATACAGAAGCAAAATAAAAATGAGAAACGCACTTCTGTACGCTTGTGCTGTATTTAGAATTGAAGTGCACAAAAAATGTTTAGATACGCTGATACCAACTATCCCAACTCTCCGTTAAACGCCCAAATCCACTAGCAGAAGTTACTCAGAAGTAGACCTCGTTAAGAATTTGCGGCGCAGACTTTAGCCTCGTTAGTGCAATGAACGGCAGATGTGGACGAAGGTTTCCGCTTCACTTCTCTCTTGAAGTTCAAGTGACTTGTGCTACTGAGTAAGTCGATCGATGTTGCTACAGCCGACAGCGCTTATGTAGCAGCTCCGAGCCTGAACCGAGCGAGCCAAGGGAAATTTGTTCAGTCTAACCCAAACAGCTTGACTCCGATTTCTGCTTCGAAGTATGTACAATCGGAGCTCAAAAACAGACTGTGTTCCATTCGCCTATTTTGAGTGATACAGTTGAAATTATATTATAACCCGGTCAGCTCTACCTTATTCGTCTCTCCCAGCCCTCAAGGTCTTTAGGAGAGGGACACGTGCTGCGGTCGCTGTGCACTCTTTCACCTTGGAGGATGTTGGATATCGAACGAATCAGTTCGGTCGGAGCTTCGTGCCCTGGTCGGCTAATGTTTGGAAATTGTTGCCGGCATCGGCTTTTGGTCGTATTGGCTTGCAGGCGTTCAAGTCGGCTGTTAATGGTTTTTTGCTGGATTTCGTATAGCAGCGTTTTGGGCTTCCCGGTGTTACAAAGTCTCATTTGGGTTGTATTACCGGTCCGTCGGAGCTCAAGCGTGAAGTTTTAATAATAATTCGAGACTTTGGTCTTGAGCGTTGGGTTTCAGAATTGGATTGCGTGTCAGGCTTTAATCGTAAACCGATTGTACTCGAAACTGCATGAATTTCAACATCTTGTGAGTAAACTTTACGTTTTAGGGCGTGTCCATAAGTAGTTTTCGGCACGGTGCTGCGTTAGTACTAGTGTAACTAACCGTAATAATGAAGGCAGAAAGTTATATCGACTCTGGTTATTGTTCACACTCGCTGTCTTCTTTCTGCTTTGCTACTCCAGCACGCTGCGTCTGCCTGCTTGACTTTCGATGTAAAGTACGGTAATTACGGTGTATGTAAAAGCTTTAAGCTTAGTGGGGCGTGGCCAGATATATATATATATAGAGGAGAATCAATGGGTATTTGTAACTATGCAGACGAACGTATATGTTCGCAACGTAATAGTGTTTATTATTGTTGTTCATTGATGATAGACTTTTTTTTTGTGGTTGCAAACATTAACGTTAGCATAGTATACGCAGCTTAGTTAAACTTACCTCATAAACATGCAAATAATCAAATAAAACTAATGAACGATCTTTGCTGCTAAGTCATGGCACCAAGAACTTGCTGTTTGTATCAAATAATGAAATCTATTTCAGCTCAGTTTCAAAATTTTCTCCGCCTTCCAAAAATTTATGAGATTTTCCCGATTAGTTTTACGAAAGCTGACTAGTGAAAATCTTCTAAATTTTAGGAAGGCGGAGAAAGTTTTGAAACTAAACTGTAAGGTTCAAGCTGATACCAAATTCTTCAAATCTATTTCAATAAGCAGATAAGTGTACAAACATGCTAACCAATGTGCAGCGACCTTTATTATTGTCAGTTATTGACCAACTAACTTTTTTTGTCTCCAAAATCTCAAACCTAAAGAAACCCTGCGCTACTAAGCTTTTACGTATTTCATTATGTTAACTCGAGCATTATTATTTCTTGTTGAAACTCGATAGTTGTTTAATTTTTTTCATTCGTTCATTTTTTTATTCATCAAATACGGTAAATACTGCCATAGCTTGTAAGGCTCGTTTAATAAAATTTTTTAGAGTAAACGTCCTAATCGTAGAACGTTTAAAGTTTGCAGTAAACGCAATTTAATATTATTGTCGAGAGCTCTCTCCGTGTGTCTTCTTGCCTTCCAGCACTGTTGTCGTCCGCCGACCATGCGACAGAAAGTTGTGGTTGCCAGCGATCTGTTTCGTGTTGTATGAGCGACAAGTGTAACGGAACCGTATGCAGTTTTTGTCCTGCTATCTCTAATCAGTGTTATGGTTCGCTGTTGTCCTCGTATAGATTTACGAAGCGTGAAACGACGTCGTGTAATGTATGGCGAAAGCCCCTGTGTATGCAGCCGCGGTACTTCAGCTATTTTCTCTTCTGAAGTTCCGAGTAGAGTGTAGAAAATATGCAGTGATAGAAAGAAAGCATTGCTTCTCTGGAACTTGAAGTCGAATGTAGAAAAGAAATGTTTATCGCTTCTCTGAAAGTTGAGAAAGAGCACAGACTTTGTGAATATATTATGCGTTTCCGGAACTTGTGGTATTGTGTAGAAACAACGATACATTATTTCTTCTTTGACACTGGGGTATTTATGAAGAAAATTTTTGTTGCTTTATAGAGCTAGCGATATATCTTCATCTTCATTCTTCTGACTCCTGAGTAATAAATCTTAGCAAGAATGTTCTAATTTTTGTTGCTTCTCCTTAGATTAGTGAAATATTTTTGGGAAAACTTTTGTATTTGTTTTCTGTCGTGAATTACGAGTACTAGTAGTTTAGAATTCTAGAATATTTCGTTATCTGATAGTGTTAATTTTTAAGATGGAAAAATTATTATTATTACTCCCTCACCAGGAATTGGGCGTTTACGCAGAAACTATTTTTTATGGATATTTTAGGGATATAATGAACGCAAATGACTTTTTACTCCTCTGAAGCTTAGTTTTCGTAAGCGGAAAAAAATGTTTGAGCGTTGGCGGAGAAGCACACTGTGTAATATTGCTAACTGCATGACGACACTATGAAATCTATCAGTGTGCAATATACTAATTGTGCGTTTAAATATGAAATTGGTGCCTCACATAGTCTATGGAAACATTCCACTGGGATATCTCTTGTACATATTCACTTTAGAACAATTCTTTTACTACCGACGACTGGCTAGTTGTAATACACTTGGAAGCGCACTCAACTAAACTGCTGGACGAAGTCAGTGAAATGTGAACGATTATTAAAAACGAAGGACTAGTCATATTGCTTTATTAATGAAATGTTGAATAATAATCGTTAAAACATGCACGTATCAAGTGTAGATGTTAGTATCAACACGGGAATATATAGAGTATGGGGTTGTTTTCAATCCACTGCTATACTTTTACTTGCCATATGTTTTAGATAGAAAATGCTGTAGGTGCCTTTAGCCTTACATAGTCAAGTTTTCTAGACATTTTTCGTTTCGTGTTCACTTTCTTCCACCAATTCTGTAGTCTCATGAACCGAAGTTGTATTTATACCGTGAGGAGAATTTTTGGAGTTACGCCGAGAGTTAGGAGAATACCTTAATATTATCTGATAGCTACATGTGGCCACCTCATTTTGGGGTGTATTCTGTTTGGAAGTTGTTACACCTTCGAGGAGATTCGAAAAGCTGAATTTTTTTCTAGACTGTTTCCAAACTTACTCTTTGTCCTCGTCCATAAAGCACTTGCCTTATGCTGAGCAGTAGATCGTTCAGTAGGTCAGTGCACAACCTTCTGTCTACCTTCATATCGTCAGCGCAACAGCACAGCGATAACTATCGTAGTTTTATCGACGGAAAACACCTGTCACCGCTATTGCTGCATCTTCTGAGGTCAGCATGAGAAGAACTGACGTGGTCATTNCATATCGTCAGCGCAACAGCACAGCGATAACTATCGTAGTTTTATCGACGGAAAACACCTGTCACCGCTATTGCTGCATCTTCTGAGGTCAGCATGAGAAGAACTGACGTGGTCATTGCAACACCATGGTTAGAAGCAAGCTGTTCTGGACTGCAAAATAATCCATCACTATATAATACTGAAAAACTACGTGGTGGGAGAAGAGCTTAGGCATATATCCTATTGATTTATTTAGACTCGCCTGTTCACGCTCACATTTAGTATTAGTAAATATGAAAAATAGAGCAGATTAAGCAAATGTGTTAAGTAATAAGTAATTAATAAGTAATTATTGTTGAACTGTGCATTCTACAATTAATTTTACCTGTACTATTTTTGTGAGCGTATAGTTATACTTGTGCATTTCTATATTACAATATAATTGGAGGACAATTCGAGCACTCGTAAAATGAAACAATGATAAAAAATATATCGTATGTTATGTGTAATGTAATGTAAACAGCCACAGTCTATGGGTACCGCGCTATACTTCATTACTTATGTTGTTTACGTGGTTAATATAGGTAAAAGCCTATCTAGGTAGTCTACTAAACATTTTGTAAGTGTCTTGATTACTAGTTAGATGTAACGCTAAATTGCATGGCTTTTTAATCATGTAAAATATATAACTACTATTGTGGAAAGCTGTTTTTTATCGAGTATTTTCGATTAAAGTCAATTTATTGAAGTGCAAAGTACTGTCAGGAAGTTATTCATCCTTGGATGCCCTGTTCTATAGCCCCAGCAGATATAGTTGTTGCATTTTGTGCCATATTGGAACTAAAATATTCTTATATATTCAAGTAAAAATATATTGTATATAAACACAGTACATTTTAATGCACTGAAAATGGCACTAATTTCCGCTGCCGGACGTACGATGGCACGATATATGCTGGGGAAATCCTAAGTTTCCCGAAAAAAAGCCCCGAAAATTATGGAATTCCTTCGCTCTTTTGTTGCTTCTTTATATGTTCCATTACAAAAAAAAAATCAGACATTGCCAGAGTAGAATTCTTCGCCGCATCATATGCTAAAATTGCAAAATAGCATGAGGGGCAGCCAGAAGTTCTACGAGGTAACGATGTGCAACATATTATGCCTTATAGTTAATAGTCATTGTTGCGTTAAGTAGTAGTTTGTCACAACTGCTTGGTTAACCTGTTCTTTGAAAATTAGTCCTATGTGTCACGTGTCAATTACTGTTTTTCCTAAAAGAAAGGCGAAATTAAATGATGAATTAAGGGGTTAGAGAGTTCCTTTTCTGACGTACGTAAAAAAACAATTCAGCTTTTGGACCCCGCAGCCGAGAGATTATTTAAGTTGGCTCAACCTAAAAATCGTCCCATTAACCTAACCCATGGCCTACTATGGCTTACCCATGGCCTACCCATGGGCTACTGCTTATGGTAGGCAATGCCTGACCATGCTGACCTATGGTGTGTCGGCTTCACTCTCTCGTAAGACAGCTTAGAACTGAACTGTATAAAAAGTGTTAGGAGAATTGCCTGAAGAGAATGAGGCGATATTGAGACTTAGCATATTTCCATTTCATGTAGAATTATGAGACTCCATAGATTTATTTGCCACATAGGAGCAGTAACTAAATTCAGTCGCAATAATAAAATAACAAATGGGTCGCAAATGGGTCACTTTAAGCTCAGACGCTTCTTGTACCGCTTAAACGATTAAAAACTAAAAAAAGAAGAAAACGCTCTCATTACAATATATTTGTGATACAGCTATTCTATACAACAGTTTCGAGCGTCAATAAACTCGGTATGAAAAAAAGAAACCTTAACATATTCTTCATTATTAAACTTATGAGAGATTAGAATATTCTTTTCAGAAATGCAAAGATGGAGGAAATTTATATTTTATATTAACGTAAAAATGATGGGACTTGAGAATGTTGTTTTTGAAGCTAGTAAAATTGTAGGATATAAGTAGATTTTTTTTTCTTTTTTTTTTGCCTTTCATCAAGTTCTTCATGTTGGTATTTCCCTCACGTTATCTATATCTGTCGCATGAAGCCGTGCAATCTGTAAAACTCAAGGACTTTCTACAGAACAAGGCGGGGTGATTAGGATCTTCAGTTTCCCTTTTCTCCCGAGGAACTCTTCCTCCATCTCACGACATCGTAATTCAACGTTCGCTTTCGGCTTCGCGGCTCAGTAGTTGTATCCGGTGTAGCTCCCGAGGCAGCGTACGTATGACTTTGATAATTACAGAAAATTGGTTGCTGCTCTCGCGAGCAACGTTTGTTGTGGTCACGTGTACCTGCATAGTGATAACAAATAATGCAATGCTGCTCTACTAGCAACGTTTCTCACATGTGCCGCGTACACCAGCATAGTGATAGAGAGGGATTTTATGCTTCTCTTGCTAGAGAGTTTTCTTATGGCTACAAATACCTGTATGATGAATGATTTACTACTGCTGTCATAAGCAATGTTAATTTTCGTTACGAACACCAGTTTAATGAAAGATCGAGGTACTAGCAACGTATGTTGGATTGCTTATGACCCCTGTTCAGCCTGCGCGGAGCACGAGTGCCTACAATCCACTAGTTATTATGTCAACAGTAAAATATCGGAGTAATATATGAATCACTGCTGCTACCTGGCTGCAGATTTTATAATGGGGAGTTGCGCCCATTGAAGACTTCACGTGTATCTTGGCATTTATTATAAGCCTGCACGATATTTTGTTTCCGTGCTCGTTTTGCTTCCTTCATTTTTACTACTAAAATAAGAAAAAATAAAAATAAAAACTACACTAAATTTGCTTTATGCGCCCACAAATATCATCACGGTTCCTCTAATTTATTTTAAGCTATTTTTCTTGTAAAGCTATATTTATTATTATCTTTTAATTATTTGAGGGTCAGTGTAGATATTCACGTTTCGCTGCGTATAAATTAACTTTCTATTATTCCGTGACTATCTTTCAATTGACAGTATTTTTTTACGATACTGTACTACGTTCTGCTTGCCGAGTTAGCATTTCTAGCTTTCGTCCCCTGCTGTGGGGGCACTGACCCTAACCGAAGTCGGGACACTTAGGGAGTCTCGTTAACTGTCCTTCGCTGACGCCATGGCGTTGACAATTTGTAGCCAACTTGAGTCGTACATCCTTTGGAATCACCGGGCCCCTGTTTGCGGCACGAGCCAGTGCATGTCGATTTTTGAGGTGAAGAAAAGTTAATTTTACCTTTATCAACAGCGCTTTATTGTATCTATAAGAATTCTTAGAGCTTTCACAAGTTTTTTATACTTCTTTGATGCGGTTCAATATTAGAAATACCCTAGTGCGTAATATGTGAAGCTCAAATTGCCAGTCAATTTACAAAACCACTTGCACGAGTTAAATTTCAGCCAATGAAAAGTTGATATTGAATTGCGTTCGTCTGTTTTCCTCCACTAATGACTGTGCCGAGATCCTAGCTGATCACGTCTGATCTACAATGATCCATGCAGTCGATCGGCTCTATGCTTAATAGTTGACATTCAGTTATCTAGTGAGAATTTTCGTTTTACCGCCTGTATTATTTCGAGGAATCTGGCGCTCATATTTGATGTGTTATCTATGGTCAGTGTTCTTCAAATATCTCTGTTATTACTGGTGAAGGTCAGTGCGTTTTACTTTTGTTTCACTATTCACATTCACTATTTTGGTTTTTCATCTTTGTAATGCATGTATACCGTATCTGTTCGTAATACTATGCCATTAACTGTCTGCCTTTTTCAGATTTTATATTTATAAATTTTATTATATTCCTTGGGGAGTGTTAAGCACTTAACGTCTACGGTGTCGCTTGGCCCTATGTCCGGTTGTGTTTCCCCGAAAGAAATATCTTCGATTGAAATGTTCAAATCCTAACAAATCACTCCATGTTTGTCAAAAAGTTCCTGATGTCATTGGTGCATTTTTTGTCACGTACAAAATTTGAGATTTTTAAACTTTCCTCTTGTATGAATGGCTCGTTTCTTTATTCTAACTTAAACTTACTTGCATGGTCTGATTTCAGTGCTGTTATATCTAAACTCCAGTGGCTCTGTGTATCCTTAGGCAGCGATAAAATGTTTTTCGAAGTGATGCAGTGAGGCGTAAAACACGTGTCTTTGTTTTCATCATTTGCCGCTGTAGAATTTTTCGGTGCATCAGTTGCAATTATTAGCTGTTGACGATTTGTATTACGAGCAAGAGTGCTTCTAGCTCTACTTTTTTTGTTATAACAGAGACGCGTATACGTAGTTGGTTATAGGCTTTTCCATTTTCTATACATAGACAGTTCATCGACTTTCCATGTTAGGAGGTGCAGATTAATTGAGCGCAAACTAGATACGCTTGGAACTTCTACATCCTATATGTTACGACAACATTATCTTTCGTAGCGCAACTCAGTTTTTATATCATATTTCGAATAGTTCAAACGAAAGCGTTCCCGCGGAATTAAACTAGTATATTTTAATTAAGATACGAAACACTCTCGGTGCAGTAAATCGCCTTTCTTGTCATCTGCTTATAATCATCCCACAATTATTCTAAACCAATATGCCTGCCAACTGATAAATCATTCCCCCTTTTTGTTCCAAAGAGCAAAAACCTCTTGGTGTTGTGCTCTTGAATGCGCTCGATGTATCATCTAGATTTTAATAAATGAGCTTTCTTGCTATTCTTTCTTTCCCATCGTGCCTGTTACCGACCACTTCACGGCTGCCCCAACCACCGCCAGAGGGACTGAGGAGCTGCGCGCTGCTCAGTAACAAAGCTGCATTGCAGCGGTCAGCTCGCTCTCTCTCGCTAGGGAGCGGTGTCTCACTGCCGTAGCTCACACCGTATGGCGTGTTGTAGCATATAGTAGGTCAGCTTTGTAATGCCGGTGGTACGGTGACGTCACACCAGGATATATGTACGTGCATCATTTTAGGCCTCTCTCGTAATTAACTACGTACTTTAATTGCGTCGTAAGAGAAGAGCCGAGTTAACGTTTTACACTAGTTTACTGAACAAGTATTGTTATAGTATTATTGTAAGAAAACCTTCCTACGGGGAGAAATATATGCTTTTTCTTTTCTTTTTTTCTCTCTTTCGTTGGTGACTTCAGTTAATTGCATAGCCCCTGCATTTCGTAACAGGATAAAAAAACACCACTTTGGATGAGCTTAGACCAATAACAATAAATTTACGGAAGCCCTTTACTTGGGCGCTGTAGAAAGAACCCATATATTCTACATTAGACTAGACTGGATGTTAACTTGGGTCTCTTCTGGCACTACGCAGGGGTACGGCAGAGGACTTAGGAGTGGCATGAAGTAACATGGAAGGGCCGTAATGTTATTTCAAAATTTAACCTTTTGTAGAGATTACCAAGCAGTTCTCATCACCTTTCGAACAAAAACTCTCCCTTCGGCTTAAGGATAACTGTGTTATAGTGATAGGTCGGATGTCATTTTTTGGACATCCGCGGATGCGGATACAGATGTCAAAAAGGGTGTGGATGTTCTTCGGATGCGAATATTCGCCCCACCAGAAAAGCACCCACTCCCTCTTACGACGGCAGTTTATACAACACTTGGGGAGAAAAGCTTAGATGGTACTTTTTAGACAGGGACAGCGCTTGCGCACATTTCAATCCAAGTGAGAATTTGCAGTTTTCAGCACTATGGATGAGTTTAGTGCACAGTGATAAACCTGCGCATCCGCGCCCACTTCGCTGTGGGTTCTACAGTTCTCATATCCGCAGATGCGATTTCGGATGTTACCATCTTAGCATCCACGGATACAGATACGGTTACGGATGTCAAAAATGGTGCGGATGTTCCGCGGATGCGAATATCGCTACTGTGTAATGCTCCTTGTTGTAGTATTCGTTGAAAAGCGACGAATTGTTGTATCAGAAGTTTTATTTTGGAGCACCGCATGCAGTGAATACGTTCAGTAATCACCTGGATAATTAGGCAGTGGGAGCAACACCCTTCTCAACTTTGGATCTCAACACTCTAGGGCATAGAGCCACCCCTATTACGCGCTTTTTTATAACAAATGTGGGTAATGTGCAGTCACTCTCCTTGGATGTTTTATACTTACTAACTCATCAAGCGACTATTGAAACATTCCACCCATAAGAATTGTGTCGACGTGAAGCTGAAGTGTCGGTTTTTTGGCTCAGAAAGAACCGAAACGATGGCTTTTCGCACACGTGGGAAATTGAGTTCTTGTTCTATCACGTTTCCATTTTCTAACATAAATACGACGAACTATTACCGATCAGATTTTTTTGGCAGTCCTGGACTTTGAAACTGTAAAAAATTATCGGGGTTGTCATTAAAATATAATTACGTGTTTGGAAAAAATGTTTTCGGCTGTGTTTTATAGAAACTGGAAACTAGCCACTGCTTTTGGCAATCAAGAATTGATACGGCTTAACCATTTGAAAAATGTCGGAAGTGGAAGGTGTTAAACTTCGACGTACGTGCACCGATGGGTTAAAATTTTGTTCAAATCACACTTCGAATTTTTGACAATAGCAAATAGGAGCCGTATGGAAATTTTGTAGACATTTGGAATAGCGTTCCAGCGCATCATTTGTGATCTTGTAACTAATTTGTAACCATTTTGACATGAACATATTGGTGACGTGGAGAGCATTCCCATTCACTGATTAAAATGGATATCTGTGTGAAACTATGGGATACTGAAAACATGATTGTAATACATACATCACCGTTGACTAGAATTCATGCGTCCATGAAAGATGCTAGCACTCAGAACGCGACTTTGTCGCATCGTAAATGAGTAGTTTTAGCTCTTATAATATGCAAACGTATAGTTTCTCTAGAATAAAATATGATGTGCTACTTCACTCCTGGTTAAACAGCGCATATCTCCCAAATGTGCCGAGAAAATGAAACATAGCTATAATGGGATTTCTTCATGACATACGCACATTTTCCATTTTTCGTGTCTTTTCAATCTTTATCCGCAGCTGTCTGCATTCATGACTTATAATTCTCGCAAGGCACAAAGAAGACATTTGTCGTAAATTGAAATGCTTAATTGGCCACGGAGCTCGTTAGAAAGGCAGCCAGTTACAGCCCCTGCAAAGCAATCATCTCGTGCAGCGAGTGCTGCCCGACGTACCTCGTACCATTAGTCTCAATAATGCTCTTCGTGGTGTCATTATTCTTACCGGTCGGCAAGTTGTTATAACGTGTCCCTAACCTGTTTTGTGGAGCCGTCAGCTGTTGCTGCAGCTGCTCCAGGGTACAAGTTCTGTGAAACAGTGTATGTTGTTTTGAACCAGAAAAAGTGGTAGCTATCTATGCTTGAAAAGTGGTAGTTTTATGCTAGACAACTGTTGTAAGTAACGCAGTGCTGCATTGCAAGACGTAGCACTGCCCGCTAAATGTAACAGAAGGTGAAATCTATTTATATCCGCGTCGATTCATGCTTGAGCTAGGCTACTACTATTGAAAGGAAAACGAGACCACTGTCTGATGTCAGTGCTATGAAAATATTCGGAATCACCGTGCATAGAATAAAAAAAAGAGATCAAAATATGTTCCACGTGTGCTTTAAATATGTAAATCTTACAAAAATGGAAGCTACTCGCAAGTGAGTCAAATAAGTGCGGTATAATTGTAATATTGTAGACCCTTACTCTGTAAAAGAAAACGAGATTGTTCCGTACTGTTTTTGTATTAGCGCTTCAAGCCGTCCATGAGAGGCAAATTCTGTACTATAGAAAACGATAACATGTGACTGAGTGAATCAAGCAAGTGGGGTAGTTTGGTGACAAAAAAACAGCTGCCACTGAGAAACAGAAATTAGATAACATATGCAACCACGTGATGAACCGTACTTGCGTGAGACGGCCGAATCTTGCATAGAAAACGAGACCATGTGACAAATGAAGCCAGTGGGGTAGTCGGTAACTAAAACAGCTGTTCACTGTGAAACAGAACACGGAGAATATCTGCAACGACGAGTTGAGCAAGCCGTACGTGCGTGAGACGGGCAAATCTTGCAAAGAAACCGAGAAATGATAACAATTATGTAGGTCAGCAGGGATTAACTGCACTGCCCGAAGAAGAAGAAGAGTCGCTGAGCTCCACCGCAAACATTTCCATCCCAGAGAGAAATTTTCTTTCAACGTGGTAATCTTCTTCATTTTCCCAGTGAGATCAGTTCTGCTCTGTGCAAAAACTAAATGGTAAATGAATCGACTGTATTTATATTCATATTTTGAAAAATTATATTTCAGGTTGCTTTGATTTAAAAGGGGGCTTGTGCAGAGAGGCGTGTCGAGAAACTGTAGCTATTATGCATCCTTGCATGTGAGGTAATTTTGATAAAACGTTCTACGACTTCCACAGGAAAAGGACGGGCTCGTCGGCCATGAATATTTTTTTTAATGATACGTACTGTTATAGCCGTGCCCTGGGTGACCTGGGGTTGCTTTTGCTAAATGTCGGTTTTCTTGTCTGTTTGCAGACTCCCAGACATGTTGTTTTAATATTAATGGTAATAATTCCTGAGTAGGCCAGAATAGTGATAATCGGAATGGGCGACATTTAGGCAAGGGGGTAGTCCAGTACATCAAAACCCAAGTGGTTAATATGATGTCAGAGGCGCGGGCGTATGAGTGTATAGACTTTCCTCGTCATGCAATAAATGAAATTTCATAAACAACAGACCTCGGTGTTTAGCACGAAGAGGTACCTAGTTCATTTGCAGGAAAACACTGAAACGCGCACTTGTACGTTCTTTTCCCAGGTACCTAGTCTATCGGAAATTGCCCATTTGATTTTCACAAGGTATAAGTGAAGATATACTGCATGTACAGTATTTTACTGGTTCCCAAAAGTGTTGATAAAAGAAGCTACTGTGGCAGTGAAGCTAAGCTTTTACTCCCTTCCTGTAGCTTGGTATAGCCTCTCTTATATTTTTTTCTTGGAAATACTCTGCTTCTTTTAAGTGGTTGTACCTCAATGTACGTAACTTTTCTTTTTCTTCTCGTACACTACCTCTATCCCGGTAGTTGTGCAAATGGATTCTTTCTTTTTTTTACTTACTGTAGCCTAGTCGTTCTTTTTCGGATGTATATGGACTCTTTATTGTTATCTATTTCTTAACATTGAAACGTAAGATAATTTGTTGTTTATTTTCTAAGTGTTTTTGTTTCACAAACTATCCTGCATTATTCTACGTCTTAATTGTCGCGTAGATTGCAGTCCGTTCTATAATTTCAATAAACTTGTATTAACATGTACTACATATACTTTTATTAGCATGTGCTTCATTTACTTGTATTGACATGTACGTATACATATAGTCAAAAAAGTGAAAGCAGTCGTTTAAGGGCGGGGCTGAATTGAACCCTGCAGTGCCAAATTTAATCTATCAACTAAAGCACTTTGGGTTTTCGAATATAAATGTAATTTTATAGATTGAGACAATTTATAGAGAAGTTATACCACGGGCTTAGTTAGATTTGGCAAAGTTGCTTCGCGTTCTTAGTCACGCCCATCGGACTCCTTACGCTGGTTTGACCATAGTAATACACGGCTGTAAGATGTATTATGCGAGCCTGTATTTTATATATATTGTTTTAACTTCCTACAAGAGATTTTCTACAATAGTGCTGCATGTCTTGGTTGTCTTGAAGATTACCGTCATTTTTAGCAAATGGAGGATATTGTTATTTCAGCTTGTCCAGTAAATATGTAAAATCAGTTTGAAACTCTACGTTAAAAAATTATTTTGTTAAGAGATTAAGCGCATTCTCGTCCCCCCGCTAATCCCGATCCCTACCCAAGATGGGGGCACGTAGCCCCGCATACAAATGTCAGATATTGAGAAAAATCCGAGATGGGCGACACCTGGCCTGCAGCAGCAGCGGCCTTTCAGCGCCGTGACTTGGCAGTTCCGACGACTGCTGAGAAGTGGCTGCCCTCTGCCAGTCATGCTTCTAAGTCAGGCTTTTGTCAGCTCCCAGCTGCGACTGAGTCAAGGATCAGCATACAGTGCAGTCTCTCAGTCATGAGTCAGTCAAGTATCAGCATACAGTGCAGTCTCTCAGTTATGATTCAGTCAAGTGTCATCGTACGGGGAACTGATAACATTTTTACTCCAGATCAATGCATCGCCATGACTCTGTGATCTCGTAAGAAATTCTTGACCGAATCCAATCTGAGGTATTTTCTATGAAATTAATTGGCAAACCAATATGGTGTACAGGCTGCGCTTTAGCTCTTTGTCGAGACTACCTAAATTCCGATAAAACAAGATTTTCACCGTGACTTTGTTCGATGCAATCGGTTGTTTTTCTGGCAATATTCTTATCATGTAATACCAGTTATGCCCGGAAGATATTATTGAAAAATGTCGTTGTGCAGAAAAAGCAAAACTTGGTCGCTGTCAGTCCGCTTGCGCCAACAAGTATATATTGTATATTTATAAATGTTTTGGTAAACTTTGCCCAGTTTCGTTCTAATGCGATACTTTCACTTTGATGTCAGTCAAGTTTCTTTTAAAATTACGATTATATATAATGAGGAGGAAGAGGAGGATGACGAGGCAGTTTACGAACAAGAAAAAAAAAACTATCACACTTTCTGGCAGGTTTCGTCTCTGCCCCGGAGCTAGGCTCATACATAGCAGGACAACTTTCCTCGAATCAGGTTTCAACATCTAGGTTAGCTTTACAACGGGGCAGGTGAATTTCTACCTTTCATGATTTATTACTGCGCCTTTTGGTATTCATTAATTTCCTGTTTGTTCGACCTGAGCCACATTAATACTGAATGTCGATAACAGCTGCGTTGTATGTAGGTTGAAACAATTAAAAGAAAGCTTAATTTCCAATCCTCG
>LQNS02278187.1:9024408-9053921 GCA_001587735.2 Parhyale hawaiensis
TGGCCTTCTTTTTTTCGTTTGGTGTTTTAACCTCCAAACACCCAATAATGTCATTTCTGCATGATCTGAAACGTGACTCACCGGTCCTTGCAAGCGGTAAAGTATGAAGATGTATGGTGTAGAAGCATTTCACCGGTGTTTCCCCTAGTTGAGGAAAGTCAAGTCCTGTTTGAGATGCAGTGTTTCTGAATATATTCTTTCAACTCGTTAACGAATTAACGGTGTATACCCGTCCAGCATTAGTCTAGTCTTTAAAGGTTATACTCTTCCAAAATGAAACGATTTTCAACAGCATTATTGCGTTGAAAGAGTTGAGCTGTACATCTTGATCAATGTATTTGCTCTGTTGCTCCTATGGGAACAACCTCGAGAATGAGTTTCAAGTTTCTCTCTACATAGTGCACATGCCCATTCCGTTTCCTCTTGGAATCGCAAATGACAACATCTAAGAAACTTGAAGAACTCACTAATGTCACTCAGTTGATTTTGCGTTTATAACACATACACTTGAGGCTACACTGAGTGAGTCAAAACGAGAGCTTTCGCTGGGACAGTGACGTAAAATACCTTAATAAACATTGCAGACACTTATGGTTCCGAATCGAAATTACGTCAGTCTTGGGTACCAAAATACCACTCTTCCGTCTAAGTTGCAAAACTAAGGGCTACCCCTGCTACGCCATGCAGTGACCCACCGCGTGAAATCGCGTGGCGATCGGTAACCGCGTCCGTGCAAAATATCCTACCCTTTCTTCATTTTGGGTCAAGGTAAACGTTTTTGGGCTTACGATAGCCCATTAAAACACGTCTCTGAACTATATAAATTAGTGTTTTCCGCCTACCGTGCTGCACTATAGTCTACTGCCTATGTACGTAGTACTACAAGATAGAGACACCGGAACGAGGCGATTCCTCGCCGTGCCAGCTCCAACTATATAGGACGCTTTCCCTGCCCGTGGTGCAGAGGCTAGGATACGCGGCCGGCAGGACCTCGATGCAGATAAGGATCGTCTCCACAGGATAGTGCAAGTCTCTAGTCACAAATAATTCCCGCTCTTCACGACCGGGAATATTTTTATCCTTGGGATTAATACATTTTGATATTTTTAATTTGATGAAAATGCGCATCGTCCGAAGCGTATGACACCATGACGAACGCTCGTCGCTGTAATTGTGCTGGTGAAAATTGACGGAAGATGGGTAGTAATAATCTCTAAATTATTCCTTTTTTTTGGCTATACGTTTGGAGTGTGTGAGGTACTCATAATGATGATATCGAGAGCTCAGCGTGCCGAGGCTGCTCGGCGAAAATTGACCTAAATCCGGAATATTATCAACATTCTGTTCGTCTGATGCCACATTGAAATGGTTAATATTACGGAAATTGCAGTGTGATGAATTCGGCGCACAACATGGCATGCATACTGGATTCAGAGTCAGCATCTCTCGTATCCGGCTCTTTTCTATACATTTTATTGTCCCACTTTACCAAGCAGTGAGCAGCTGTGTATAGTTATGTTTGTTTTGGGGCGTTTACTTGACGTGTTATTGAACTTCCAGATGTTGGAATTGCTGCTTAGGTATTTGTTTCAACCTGAAGTAATCTTATTAATTTTACAAATGACTATCTGTCGACTAATGTCCGTGTCTGTGCCGTTTGCTTGCTGTAGGTCTACACTTCTAAATGTTGGAATGGCATTAACAATGAAGTAGCCAAAAATATGCCAGTTTTTTAAATTAATGCTGATCCTATATCAGAACGTGATCTACGGCGCAGGCTGCTTGAAACAGAAGAGTGAATATTGCATTATATTTACTTAAACGTACACTTATATGTAGTAATTAAATCTGTTTAACTCTTCAGTAATATAGATGTTCGGTGTGTTCTGTTAAAAAAACATTAACCAACTTTTATTTGAAAGAATAAACTTTAATGCATGATTTAGCTTCGACACTTCCATCGAAATAATAATATTTATACTGTGTCGTACATAAGTACATATATGACACGCTATGCAATTGAAGGTTAAGGCAATTAAATGTCCGAAACAGCTACAATGGCTGACTTACCAAGTGCGTCCGCAATTTTCTTTTAAATAAGCATATTTTGGAAAAAAACTATAGTAGTTCTGTGCCTTGGAAGTTCCTAAAACTGCTAAAGTTTCTGTAGCTTTTATCTCAGAGTCCAATAATTGTACAAAAATCTTCGTTTTTATCTTTCGTTTTATATTACGTGGGTTTTTGGCATTGTTATCAGTCAGTGATTCATTTACTCAACAAATACACTGTTTATCTTGCTTAGTTTGTTTAACGCTGATCAATCTTGCTATCCTCGCGTAAGCTTATACTTTTATTTCTATGAAAAATCCTTACAACACGCTACACTTGTACAAGTACCACCGGTTTACTTAATTTTTTCTTGTTGTATTATAAATTTATATACTCTTATTAAAATTTATTCTAATATCAACGAGTCACTAAAATTAATGTTTCACTTTCTTATGTAGCCGTTCATCACCATGCTTTCATTATATTAATATGTACTTAATTATTTGGCCAACGATTGTGTCACCCATTTACTATAGTACTACTTTCATTATATCGTTTTACACTATATCAACTGCACTATATTTTTTACGAGATTTTCTCTGCCACTTATTGCAGACTGTTGCTGCTCCCTTTAACCTAATGCTGTTCGAAAGTTACCAGTAAGTCTGCCCCACATTCACACACAAAAATGGTAAAGAGGTGTAGAGGGTGTCGAGAGTGGTTTTTAATAAGCACCGTTATGATCGTAAAAAACCGTGAACCTAGATGTTTGCCCAAGCCCAACGGCATAAGATCACGAACTAAAAAAATCACACAACTTTCTCGAGACACTTTGCGTTCTGCAGACCGTCAGGTTTTTTCATGTCTGCCATACGCCAAGCATTACTGGTTTTTCTGGCTTGCGTTTGCACTAAACTGACATCTGTTTTGCTGCTCGACGGGTCAATTTCTGAAGCTTTTCAACTTGTAGTGCCGAGCCACACCATACAGTTGTTGGATCAACTTATGCGCGAGCGACCATTGGTAAATTGGCCACCGACTTTCACTGTATATCGAGACGATATGTGGACTGAAGGTCCACCCATAAAGTTACGGAAGTGATTATATTGTGTGGCCCCGGCATTGAAACTAGTTACTTTTATTTTTCAGCCTGGATTAGTACCTCCATTGCACTGTCATAACTAGAGCCCGGATTTTTTGCAGTTTACAGCGTTAGTGCAATAAAAGCTGAAGCACAATAACTGCAATGAGAGCTATATATGCAATATACGGTACTAGGCCGTGTTCACATGTCCCTCATTGTAACGCGTTCACTCAAAGCAATGGACGCAGCGCGTTGATCTGACAGAAACAGCTACAGCAAGCGCGGTAAGCTGAAGAATAAAGCATGTCCTTTTTTTTGAACGCGCTGCGTCATGCAAGTTCAAGAAACCGAACCTATAAATGTTAAATTTATCCTCTGTAGCGTTCACAGATCATGGACAAGTCGACAAATAACGCTAATTTAACGTCACTTAACGTCACTTTAATGATTAGAATCACTGTACTCTCGTTTGAAACACGAAAACTAGAAAACCTGAAAATATTGTAAGAACACGGATGCCATCTTTGATTTTGAAGCCAACTTATTGCCCTGTGCTGATTTCTCTCTTTCGGTTTATCAGATTATAAATATTTTGGATATAGGCTGTTCTTATCAATATTAGGCTATAAGAGTATGGGATACGAATGCGACGTCAAACCGACGCGAAATATAAGCGAAAATGTAAAGAAACGATATCATAACTAAACGCGCAGCGTCATTCATTGAATGAAGGTCATTTCTGCGTGTGGACAGAGACAGAAAAGTTGACGCACAGCTCGCGTTCATCTTCGTGATTAAACGCGTTACGATGAGGGACGTGTGAACTCGCCCTTTGATAACATAAAAAATTGCATTTACTGCTCGCAGTGTAGTATTAAGTCATGTGACCTAATCAATTATTGTTCAGTATTCAGTAAATATATTTGAGGTGCAAAATTTCAAAATCTGACTATTAAATTTTTATAACCTATGCGTCCGGGGGATACGTCAATGGAACAGGTTAAGCGTGATATTCGTAAGAATCATTTTCACCTTTGGAAGAAATTGTCAATTAGCATAAGCTCAATGTATACTAATAATTGGTATTTGGAACTGATATAAGTGTCAGTATCTGTTGATCCTATGACATGCTATTCCCGTTTTCTATCCGACCTTTTTCGGTCCCTGCAATTCTGTTGCTGCATTTGTCTCTTCCTTGTTTCCAATTTCTTCCACCCCTATTGCTTAGGTGCAATAAGAACAATTTTTAGGTGCAATAAGAGCAATTTTTAGGAGCTAAAGCTGCAATATTTTAAGCGCGATAAATCCGTTCTCTAGTCATAACCTTTTGTCATTTGCGTTTTGAAACTGTAAAGTTTTTACTTTTATTACATATATATTTTTTCAAACATTATTCGTGATCTCACTAACGAATAAGAAAGTCATTCACTTTTGTTGTTTATATTTGCGGGTGTTATGTAGAATTAACTTCTTTCTTCTTTCTCGTTCGGTGAAATAGGCTCCACATTGTTTCAGAAGCACCATGGTGCAAAGCTTAGAATTGCATTATGAAGCTTCATTCTTTAAATTTAACATAGTTTACTCTTCTAATATCATGATCCTCCTATCTCTTAATGAATTCTTTCATTATTGTGATACAGGCAGACTTCATAACTCGACTCTATCAAAACTCGTTCCCTTCAAACTCGAGCAGACTACCGCAAAACTTGAACAGTTCCCTCATTGCACGGTCTCTATATTAGGGTACACTGTAGTACGCTCCCAGACCGACTTCGCATGTAGTTTGACTGGTATTCTCGATGTAAGTAAGTTTAATATAAATTTTTCAGTTGAATCAGGGAAATTTTGGGTTCTTGTTCAAGAACCTTTCATCTAATAAAAACAAATGAACATTTTTCAGAAGCAAAACGCAAACTTAATCGCACGAATATATTTAGATAGGAAACGGTTATTACATAAATTTACCACTATGTCCATGATTAAATTTGGTACTGCTCAAGCGATAACCTTTACGTTTTAATTCTCACTTATCCCCACCCCCTTTGGAACTGACAACACCAACAGAGTAGCTGATGGAGACATTTACCGTTGGTATGAACTGCGATAAATATACTAAATACACAGTACCTTTATATACTGTACATATAACGACACTTAATTGTAATACAGACCTCGAAGCGCGTGCTTACTTCATAACACGTCAGTCCGCATTTACTAGAGTTTGGAGGTCGGCCTCTAGATATGATGCTCATCTCTCCATTGTGATATACAAATCTCTTATTCCTTTTCTTTAAATTTTATCATCTTTATGCGTTGCATACATCTTCATTCAATATTTTAATTTTTCTCGTTTTACGGCAATTTGGTAATATTTAATTAGTTCATTCGTTCTCTTCACACTTACTTCACATTGTATTATAAACGTTAAAAGGATATCACGCCTTCCTATTTCTTTGGTTGGAGTAGAATTCTTTTTACAGCCGAACTTTCACCACGAGTTGCATTGTTCTACATACAAGCGTTACCTGGTACCATTACCTGGAAACCGTCCGCTTCTGAGCATTATCAGGTGAAATATTTTTGCACCGTTTTTGCTCGACGTCATACGAAACGCTAGTTGTCAATGAACATTTTTTTTGGGATTTGAAAATTCAATGTATGAGCCGAACTTGATTCGATGCACCAGCTGCTGCTTTTCTTACACTGATTTCAACAGTATCGGTCTATTTTATGATATACTGTACAAGATTTAAATGAAAAATACATAATTTCAATTTATATCGTTCTATAGGAATGAATTTACCAAATTTGATAATCCCGATCACTCATTTTCGCACTTCACCTTATACAATATTCATGCCGTATACGGTGAGAAGATACATAAGCTAGAACAAGCATCGTATTTTAATAGCCTTGTTACAACGATATGCAAAGTTAACATATTGTACCAAACTTTTGTAGATATTTCTTTAGGCGGCTTAATAACCTATTTATTGTGGACACACTGAGTAGTTCAATAATGTGCATTAATAGAGACCCACAGAAGAAGCATAGAGAAAGACACAAGTACATGTTTTTTTCTAGAGCTGGTCTGCTCTTTTCAACTCTGCATGTTCCGTACTGAATCGTTCTTCATATACTCTCATATCATTTTTAGTGCATATTCATTTTCATTGATTATTTTATCGCTACTGTTTTCATAACTTCTATAATAGCTTCACCCCCCATACCTTTAGTAAATTCATTTTCTTTCGAAATTTGTATCAGAAAAACGAGTCCCAGAAATAAAAGCATGTTGAGCACTTGTGTCTTGCAGTTAGAGATATTATCTTTGCAAGTCACTGAATTTGAGGGAGAAAATCTGCCTCAAAATTTTAATGATGTGCGTCTCCAGATGAAGTTGTTTCGAGAGAAATACAGACTATCACCTAGTGCGCAATGTCGATTTTGCTTAAAAACTTGGGTACTCTAAAGTCTGCAGTGGAAATCTGGTACTAATATTTTAGGGTAATCTACTTTCTTTGTTTGTTCAAATTGACGCACCACAGTGCCTGAAATTTTTCGTACATTTTTTGTTAGTTCAATGAGTTAATTTATTTCATACATTATTTTAAATCTTTTCATCAATGTAACCTCGAAAACATGTAGGTACGATGCTCTCTTGCATGGATGTTCTAACAATTTTCGTCCATTTACAAACTGCTGTTTTAGCGTCGTTGAAATATCATCGCACATGCCAATATAATTAGTTGGTGGGCTGCTTACTTGGCTGATTGGTCCCCGTCCCGATCTCAAGCATTATTGATCGTAAAAAATTCATCTGCTGAACTGGAAGGGTGTCGTTGCTTTGCCAAATTCTTAAATCTCAGCACTGATGACGCTTGAAATACCTCTACGAGGTAGCATAGACACGTACTTTAATTTGCTTCCTTCTCAATGTGAATATACATATATATATAGTTTTTATTTGCTGACTTCATAATGCTCATATTATGTAGAATATCAGCTAAGGAAAGAGAAAGATATTATTGAGAACTGAAACACGAAGAGTCATCACGTATTTCGCTGCACGGAAATTGTTTGCCAAAGTCATTACTCCAGTTTCATTAGCAAGTTCTTTCAAATGTATGCTTTACTATATACCTCTTTCATCGACACTACTTTTCAAACTACGTAGCTATCTAACCTCTCTTTCTCCAAAACCTTACTCTCCCTAATATATGTATATACAGTATGTTTTTCTTGTTGATCAAGTCTCTGCTCTCCCCTATGTATGCCCTAATAACTTCCTTCTCACTCCCAATAATCTTTAACGCGAGTTCAGTGCTTGACCGAAATTTTAAACAAGTCCACCAAGCAACCAGAAAAAAGTATCGTTTTTGCTCCCCCTCTGGGGTCCGTGTCGGCACCACGCTAACCGGAACAAAAACTTGGCCGTTTTTGTGTCGCTCGTCCGAAATTCTCACCAGCAGCGCACTCATTATAGCTCAACGACCTCTGCCCGCCACCGTCTGTACTCATTTCCCTCCCAGGTGGTGACATAATTATTGATGAATGTCGCTAATACTGCCCCTTATATGCTCAGAATAATGAAGTTTCTCGTTAATTTTTTTTTTTCAAATTTAAATCTCATACTGATATTTTTAGGGTATATTTATCATGTTTCTACCTTGACATTCTCGTTGGCAGGTGGTACTGTGCCGCTGCTTCTTGGTTGGAAGTTTCTAGAAAAGCTGAAATACCATAATGATTCTTATTTTATCTATTCAATTATATGTTTGTCTATTGGTTGATCTGTCTATCTGATGATTTTTCTGTTTCTTCATGGGTTTATAGTGTGACGTGAAAGTAGCCTCACACTAGTATTGCACTGCTAGTGAACGCGTGCATGGTTGATTTTTTGGCCGTCTCAAGCGAAGTTGGTTTGTAGTAAAAACCTACAACTCAATCTAAAGTGGCGAATCAAGCACTCATAATTGAGATTCTGGACAATTTAAAGCTAATAGGATTTCGCTATGTCGATTGGGCCCAGCTTTACTTCACTCAATAGTAGAACATTTTAGCAACACGTGTTAGCTATCAAGAACGAGAATGCTCGCGGAAGCCCACACCCGCTCCATACGAGCAGCACAACCTCCCCCACCAACAGACTGGCCGGCACTAAGCCCTGACTAAACACTGACCCCGGAGCTCGGACACACATCGCACTGTCGCTTATACATCCTCGCTACAGCAGTCAGTAAAAACGGGACATTATGCAAGTTTAAGACCGGAAAATATCCAAACTAGAGCGACGTATTCGGACTGCATAGATAACACCCAAGCTACTGACCGACATCAGGTATTGGCGTCCATTCTTGGCATTCTTTGTACGCAAACCTGCATTGAACTTGAGTCTAAAATAGTAGTTTTTGTTATGTTAATATTTATAGTAACTACACAGAAGAGAAAATTTATGTTTGAAAAGACTGAAGTTTCTCTCCAACTCAGCTTCGGTCAGAGTTGGCATATAAACGAATTTTTTAAGAACACTGTTAATAAGCGTGACTTGCATTGTTGACTATATTACAAGTGATACACATGGTGATACACAATTTTTTTTTAATTCTGAACAAGACACAGTTGGAAATTTGCGTATCAGAAGCAAAAGGGCGATCGTGCCTGGCGATTTAACATTCTGTGTAAAGAGCTCAGATTGTTTCACCTAGCAAAGCAGTAGTTTGGAAAACGAAGCCACTGATCCTATTTTTATGATTTCGCTCCTATGGCGGACGTGTTTATGAACTATTTAGATCTTAATTCATAGTATCAACCACAGATTACCCGCACCTCTAGTGCAGACCCTATTCTCTAATGAAGTTATTGAAAAACTAATCAGCCAAATGGGCTGTCCCTCCGATAGTATTTCATGCTGCTCAAAGAACAAAATGTTGCGTGAGTAGTGCTTGAAAGAAGCAACTCACTCACCGAGCGCTACATTTGTGTAAGTTCCGAGGACGATAACACGTGATTGAGAAACACAAGTTGCTTGCTTGCGTGCGCGTTTCACATGAGTGTATGTCATGGTGAGCAGCAGCGGTTTAGAAACCGAATACCTTATCTTCCGAAACTTTAAAGTTTTCAGACTCTTTTCTTATGTTAATTTGTAACTCAACACTTTAGTGCTGCTGATGCAAAATCGTGTCGATGAGTGGCATTGAACCTTTGGAACGTTGTTCCGCAAATTTGTCGTTCCTTTCTTTTTGATATCTCTGTGTGTAGGTATATTTAATAGCGAGCAGAAGCCATGTACGTAAATTTAAAGCGTACGTCAACTGACGTTAGTTCTTCTGCAGCGTCATGTTGTGATTTTTTTTATTTTTAGTTTTTTTGTCTTTCTTCTACCACACTTACTTGCTGATTGTTTTGTGATTTAGTGCTTGGCTGCTGAAGTATGTAGCTTTATTGACCTCGTCGCTGAGTATCTTGTATGGCGAGAACATACTGTACTTTTCAATATGAGCCCTTATGCTCCTAAGCACGGCCAAGCTCTTCATTCGACCCGTAAGAAAGCTTGAAAAATGTCGTTCTTAAGACAATTTCTGTAGCCAACATGACGCTAATTTCCGAGAAAAGAGTTTTAGGTTTTGTGGTGTCTATTAGCTGAAAAAATATTGGGAAACCGCGTCACAATACAGTATACCGCGTCACAATACAGTATACCGCGTCACAATACAGTATACCGCGTCACAATACAGTATACAGTATACCGCGTCACCATACAGCATATAGTATACCGCGTCACAATACAATATACAGTATACCGCGTCACAATACAGTATACCGCGTCACAATACAGTATACAGTATACCGCGTCACCATACAGCATATAGTATACCGCGTCACAATACAATATACAGTACCTATACCGCGTCACAATATGCAGTATACAATATACCGCGTCACAATACAGTATACAGTAGATGGCAGATGTGTTTGACGGTTACTTTCGGTTGAAAAAGAAAACTCAGCTTCATTGAATTTCCGTGAATCTTTCAACTTTTTCTGTGGACAATCAATTGCGCAACTGCATTTACTGTTTCATTTGTGAATATTGTAACTGTGATAAGAACAATGCTGTATTTTTGCGTTCCAGCCCTTGCTTCAGTATTGTTTTTTATACACTTTTTGTAACTCCGTAACTTCTCTATCTATATCTTCATCTGTTTGTGATATGTACTTTCACAAAGTTCATTTTGCCTAAAAGGGCCTATATGTAGTTCGATGACTCGTTTGTCTAGTGGCGCAAGCCTTCAAGTTCCTCTGAAGACAATAACGTGATTCCTTGAGGATTGCAGCATCACTTCGACCAGACCTTAAGCTGGAAAATTAGTTTGACATTTATGGTAGCCCTGACAGTTTTACCAACTTGATATTTAGAATTTCGGGCGGATTGTTACACTTGTATTATAAGCTTTTAGAGTGGAAAGTTATTTGACAAATGGGGTAACTTCTGTTTACTTTGCTAAAAATGAATAAAAAAATTAGTGATCATCGGGTTGATTACTGTGCTTGCGCAGTTCACCATCATTTTCTTTTCCAAGCGGCAACTTTTACTGTCAGCATTACTGGAACGCGTCGTTCGATGTTCGTGAAAAAAATCTCAACCCGTGCCGGTTGCTTGATCGTTTTCTGTCACTATCGCCTAGGTTTCCAGTAATTTTTCTGGGTTTCATGCTTTGAATGTCTCATTTGAACGCTAAGGAGATCATCGCGTGTCCTTCATGCCTCGACCACGCCTTAATCAGGGTCATTACGCGCTTGAGTTGCCCTTAAGAAAGTCACTTTCTCTACTGGACTTCGAGATAGTCCAAGCTTATCGTAGGGAGATGAGGAAGGTACGCAAGGAAGAAAGCACCCTTGAGTATTGCTGACACTTATTCTTTCCAGTAAGATGGAGAATCATTATATAGGAAAAAGTTGTGTGCGCTAGTACCGGATATCNTCGAGATAGTCCAAGCTTATCGTAGGGAGATGAGGAAGGTACGCAAGGAAGAAAGCACCCTTGAGTATTGCTGACACTTATTCTTTCCAGTAAGATGGAGAATCATTATATAGGAAAAAGTTGTGTGCGCTAGTACCGGATATCATATGATTTCTTTGTTCACGCACCCCATCATTGAAGTTTATCAAAAGACCCTCAAATAGTATTTTTGCTTTTGTGGAGTAAAAAGACAAAATTTTTGCAGCAATTAATCTTGATGTACACATGGCGGTTGTGGTTAGATTTCTTTTAGGGATAAGTCAACCCAATATTTACCATTTACATCGTTCCTGTCATTAAATTTATCTTAGCATTCTTATCTGTTTTTGGTTTGTTTTGGTATTCGGACACTTTCATGTCTCAGTGAAGTACTTTGGTAACTGGTTTCATAATCCATTTTCTCGACACCAGTTGAAAATTGTTCTCATATTCATAGCCCTGTCCGTTTCCTACTTATCTGAAGTTCCTCAGTCTCCAGATTTCTCTTGGATATTGTGACCATTTCCGAAACGATGTCAAATCCTACATCAGATACAGGAAAAAGTACACCAGCTTCAGCCACCAGGCCGGTTTCCGGCCGACGTCGCCCTCTCAGATCTGCCATTGCCAACAGAACCGGAAAATCGCACCCTAGCCGGCACACGTCGGTCCGGCCGGCGCCCGTCCTAGCCACGTGGGTTCCAGCAAAAACTTTTGCTGACTAGAAAGTTTGGCGGACGCGCCTGGCTAAGTAGGCTATGCCCGGGCCTCAATTAACGCAAAACCTAATTCTTTTGTTCTTATTATCGATTACCTTGAGGCGTACAAGGTGGGTCATGGGTTTTGGTTGGCTAGCTTCGTTCATCTTATGGGAATCTCGTACAATTAGACTACTCAATAGGTTCGTTTAGCATGAGTTATTAGCCTTTGGAGCATTTTGCTTTCATTGTGCACTAAACTTACTTTGTGTTTTCTTATGATGTTGGCACTGCTTCTCTGTTCAACCTCGTCATTGCTAACTGGCTAGTCCCATGCATGTGAGGTACTTTTGTCCCCATTTTCCCCCATAATTTTTACATTAAAAGTATTTCTTCCTGGCATTTCGTCTCCCGAAACAGCAAATGCGATATAAACTAACATATGAGCTAATGATATGATATTTATTGGAATAGTAATAATGCTTATAACAAGACTCTTCCTATGAATCGACAGTGACGAATAAAATATCGGTCAACAATGCAATATTGCTACACTTATGAAAGCATGCCGTTTTTGTACGCGGATAATTTTAAAACCAAATTTTGTTTTTTTGATCGTTGTACATGAAGAGAACGGGTCGTCATTAACAATTCTAGTAGTAGTTGTATGGACGCCTCATATGATCTGGATGTGCTTACACAGGTACATTATTTTTATTTTAATTATCATCGTGATTCTTATTTAATATGTATTGTATATTAATCGATATCGTTGTTCTATTTATACTAAATTGATCGTTGCTACAGGCTAATATGCCTACGTTGTGTTAAACAATAATTTAGTACGTAAAAGAGTTTGTCTAGTTTGTTGTTTATTCCAAACTTTGATTAGGTGGTTTTCATTCACGTAAGTTCAAAACTCTTGAAATTGTACATCAATGTGTTCGCTATAACTATTATGATAGTAACAACTAAATGATACTAATATAATATAAAGTATGTATTTCTACAGTGATTTCCTCGTAATGAACTTAAAAATAAAGTATACAGCGGTTCAGGAAAGTAAAATTCAACTCTCATCTACGGTGCGTTACGCAATCTTCACCCTGGAGCTGCGATAGAAGTTTTCGTATCGTTCGAGCAAGAAAAGCTCGCGTCGCCTCGTTCTGGTGTGACAAACTGCTGCTCGTTCTGCGCGAGTAACGCTAGAACGAACGTGACGGCTTTCCCTTAGCAACGTCACTCTATAACGTGACGTTTAGTCAGTACCTCTGACGTACGTGTTTGTACTCAAGACTCTTAATGATTGGCAGTTTCATACAGTAATTTTGGACGTGATATTTAGGTACTACGTCTGCATTACGTGATGTTAGGCGTACCTTTTTTTTAGGAGTTGTTTCATACGGTTGTTTTGGACGTGATGGTTAGTTTGTAGGTCTGCTGTGTAGATGATAGTAAACATGGCTTTTAAAAGACAGTAGTTTCATGTGGTAATTTCGGTTGCTGCATTTAGTTCGTACTACTGACGTGTACATTTATACTCGGGACTTTTTTCTATTGTGTGTGACATATGGTCATTTTATAGTTTTTGACCTGGGTTGAATTAGTATACGTACGCCTGCCGTACCTGATTTTCATATTTTTTCTTTTTTATGCTCAACAGTTTCATCTAGTAATTTTATACCTATGGCGGTGATTCGCGATTAGTACGTCCGTCATACATCTTTGTACGCGTCGCAGTTGTGGATAGCAATTTATTTAGTATTTTCGTGATTTTGGTTTGTTACGTACCGTTAGTACATCAAACGTAAGTGTTTGTGTGCAACACTGCTCTGTCAGCCACATGTGCAGGCTCACACGTTAGTTATGTGTGTACACTTGCACAAGCTAGTATGAAACTATAATGCTTATCAAATTAGGTTGCAGAATACGACACCATTTTAAAATCAAGGTCAGAGCGACGACAATTGATCTAAAATACATTTCTATTAAAATTTGGTTCGAATATTTCACCTCTAAAGGTCATCATCAGCAATCTGAAATCACAAACATTGAAATTTTTCCAATTTTTGTAACTTCAGATTGCTGGTGAAGACCTTAAGGGGCGAAACATTTGAACCAAATTTTATTAGAAATATATTTTAGATCAATTTTCTCTGCTCTGACCTTAATTTTAAAAATATAGTGCATATAGTAATTTTTATATAACTACCTGATAACAACCAAATGACTATAATTAAGTTTGTTGGATATGAATTCACCAATGACGACTTTTCGGGTGCAGTTTTGGCAGTAATTTGTCGATACACATCCCCATTTTCCTAATTTAATATCATGAATGTATTCCATCCTCTGTTTTCCCAATATCTGTGTACTGGAAAGCATATTTATCAGCATTAAGTTTGGTGCCATGTTTTTCGTGCGAATTTCTACTCATGTTTGCTGTCGAAAGTGCCGTTTCTTATAAGAATTTTATGCACGTGCCTTAACAATTTTTCTGCTTGACTATTGCCGCTGTTTCTCTAGCTGTAGCCGCATGTGTTCATTTTATACAACTGCTGAAAGCGTTGTATCCCTGTCTGCAGCTCTATTTATACGCAAACTTTGCCGTTCAGTTAGTTTGCTGAAGTTGGCTTAAATTAGAGATGAATTATATAAAGCTATCAATAGCTCAGTCCATTGCATTGAGTCACAGTCGTTTGGATCGATGACGTCAGCAGTAATGATTGCAAAGGATGAAGTCCGCTAGTGTGGTCAATAGGAGTTTCTATAGCAGCAGTCAGTTGAATTCTTAACTTTTCGGTGACATACTCCTCAGTATTCACCTGTCCGTATTGCTCGATTTCTAGCAGCTAGTTATTACTCGTGACGCGCCATACAGCATGGGTCATTAGCAATTTTGTTAATTCTGTGTGCAGTATCCTCTAGTAGGATCAGTAACACGGTTACTATCTCTATATATACATCGTATATAAATATATATATAAATTTATATATTACCAGCGATGCATGTACAGTATTCACAACCTGCAGTATCAGTACGTGCCAGAGTGTGTGCAGTATTCGGCACCTGTAGTATCACTGACACAGTGTGCAGTATCCACCAGTATTAGTGACACAGTCGTAAGAATTATGTCAGCTGGTGAGGGCTTCGTGTACGTATGCGGTGCAATAAGTAGACAATTACACATCTCTTCCCAGTACTCCTCCCTGCCGCCTCACTAGCGGCAAAAGTGACATAAGCGCTTCCGTCTTCCGCGTACCGCTTTCACCGACTGCTCCACTTTTTTGCACTGTTTATGTTTTCAAAAATTTAAAATACTGATCTCTATAACTGTTTTTGCTCATATCGACCATATTTTTGAACTATATTTCTTTTATTGAAATTAATGGAAATTACCGTAGTTTTCTCTGTGTGTGCCATTTGATGGTATATATTTTTAATTCACCAGAATTTGGGTAGCGTTGTTTTTATTTAACATACGTTCCTACCCTCGCGTTTTCTTTTTTGCTATACTCCTTCTTTTCCGTCCAAAGCTATATCAATACATTTATTTTCTGCCAAGCCTTGGGTTATTTCAAAATTATGGTCTGTTACGTGCTTATCATTTCTGAGAGCAGCGAACTCTTTTTCTTTTGTCGTGTAATACAGAGTGCAGGAGATACTCAAGCTTTTCATTCCCTCCGCCAAGGAGGTTATGTTTTCGTGGGATTTATCTGTCTGCATGTTTGTCTGTTTGTCTGTTTGTCTCTTTGTTTTTCTCTCTATCTGCCACCAAGGTAACTCAACAAGTTATTGACAGATTTTTATGAAGTTTACAGGGATTGTTAGGTATGTTAGGAGAAACATATGATTAACTTTTCGTGAAGAGATGTCCCTCCGTTTCTTCGTTTGTTTGTCTGCCTCATTTTTCTCAATGTCATAACTCAAAAAGTTATGGACGGATTTTCATGAAATTTACATGAGTTGTTAGGTATATCACAAATAATGAATGACCAAATTTTTGTAAAGATCTGTTGATTCGTTCGTATGTTTTTTACTGTGTTTGATTTTATGTTTGTTAGAGCAATAACTCAAAAAGTTTTCAGTGAATATTTATGAAACTTACTGGAATTGTTAGTATTGTTAAAAGACATGAATGATTGAATTTTAGTGGAGATTGGTTGATTCGTTTCTATGTTTGAGTTGGGTTTGTCATAATGTTTGTTACGCAATAACTCAAAAAGTTCAGAATGGAGCTTTATGAAATTTACAAAAGTTGTTACTAATGTTGAAAGGAAAAAATAGTTAAATTTTGGTACAGATCGGTGGATTTGTTTCCATATTTGAAATGTGTTTGTCATAATGTTTGTTATGCAATAACTAAAAAAAAAGTTTGAATGGATCTTGATGGAATTTGCAGGAGTTGTTAGCAATGTTAAAAGATATAAATTATTAAATTTTGGTGCAGATCGGTGGACTCGTTTGTATGTTTGTCATAATGTTTGTTAGCAGCATAACTCAAACAGTTATGAAAGGATCTTGAAAAAATTGCAGACGCTGTTAATACTATTAAAAGGTACAAATGATGATTTAGATTTTGGAGTTGATATAAGAGTAATCATTTAAATTTTTCGTTCCCGTTGCCTTATTTGACGGAGGTATGCTCTCTCAGGGTGCTCTAGTGAAGTTCAGACGCTGCAGTTGGACAAGTCCACTCCTGTCGATTTCCAGGCTTGAGCAATGCCGTGGGAATATTGCAGATTAGCTATCTATGTATGGATAGTTAACGAGTATCTATCTACCTGCAGCGGTGTGAAATCGTACGTGAGAAAACGGTGAAGTATCCTGATTACTCGCACCATCATATCGAACCAGTCGAGTTGAGAAATTCTCTAGCTACTGTATTGGCCCAGAGGACACTTCTCTCTATTACGAACTGTTGGAGTTTTCTAAACTATAATCGTTACTTTTCAGAATCCGTATTCACAATACCGCAACTCTTGCATTATAGTGATAGCAACTCAGCTGTAGGCTATTACTGTAGCTTGAGCATCGTCAAAGTTTTTCTTCATGCCATATATAGCCAGTTTATTCGTAACTACGCACATTAGATTGATTGATTTATTTGTAACATCAACGTGTTTCTGCAAGTTCCACAGTTCATCACAATCATGCAGTTTCGTACATACAGTATATAGAGATTGCTCGAAAAACTTCTAATCTTCCTGTCTTTCTTATTCTCCATCGATCTGTCATTAATAACACCCTTGTTTTCGTATAATTCGGCTGTGGACAATATGTTATCTCACAAGTGGATAAGAAAGGCAGCCCACTTAGACTCGTCGCGACTCTAACAAAGCGGAGCAGTTCCCGCCACTGACCTACAGACATACTAATGTTGGTGTGCTGCTGGTACAGCTGCGGCCTCTCGCTTCCACGCTTGTGTTAATTGTATACTGTACCTTTTGCAGCCGCTGGTACTAATTAATTACTCATTTGAAGACGGAGAACGAAATTTATGCAAAATTTGTGAATAAATTTATGTGTCCAAAGGTTCAACCTTATTTTATTCAAAATTTGGCACCCACTGGCAGATCATCTCGCACCCCAGCTAGCGCGAGTTACCCATGATTCGGAACCCCTTCCCTATGTATCTCTTGTAACGGCTGCCATTTGCGCATTTATGACTCCATTGCTTTCGTTTAATTGATAATTTCTTCCTTTAAATTGTGCATAATCTCGGTGCATGCATCGCTTTCATTTGTCTGTTTCATCTCCAATTTCCTGTAGAAACGTTATCCCCAGTCATGCTCAATGCTGCATCTCCCCCTCTATTGTGGTTCCCAACCTTTTCTCAGCATGGCACACCTAGAAAACCTTTGATAAGTTGTCAAACTCAATAAAGAAATAATAGCTCATTTGATAACCGATAGAGAATGAAGTTTACACGAAAGTGTGTACAAATTTATTCATTGTGTCCAAATTTGTTTTATCAAAGTTTCGCACCCCTTGGAAAGTCATCTCACACTCTCGGTTGGGAACCTCTTATGTAGATAATACTACCGATATTCCTGATGTCCTTGATGTAGATGATGCTACCAAGGTTCCTGATGCTGCTAATATGTTTATGTTCATATGTTTATGAAATTAGCAGTATTCCTGTTTTTGATATGACGTTATAAAAGTTTGTACAATAGGACGATGGTACCAATATCTTATATTATGGTACATGTGATACCGATACCGTTATAAGTGTTACTAAACTTTGGCCGTACCTTCTATATATGTCGTTGGATCTCTGCTTTGGTCATTAAATAAGTAGTATCTGTGGTACATTTCGTCAATAACGAAATAGTCGAGGCAGCATGCTAGTATTGCAAACTGGTACTAATTAAATTCAGTAGGTACTAGCAGGGTTTAACGTCCGTCGTCTATACTCTGTTTACTGCGTGAGCCCAGGCTCAGTTAACTCGATCATCCTTCATTGTTTCTCATTTGAATTTTCCTTGTTTTACCCAACAGTTAATTAACTGAACTCTTGGCCGCCTTTAAAGATAAAATTGTAAATCAGCTTATAGAACGGCCAAAAAATTTGTTAGGGTGTACTTTTTTTGAGCTTTTATCTTTGTTTTGCTCAGCTTGGATTTCTACTCTTCTCTTGCTTTTAATTTCCCATCCTCTTATTATTCCATTTTCCAAATTGTGCCTTGTGAAATCTTTCTACTGATCTTGATGATTACCGTTTTAGCCGTCGATTATTCTTTTTCATTTGCTTCCAATCTTTCTAGAAATTTGTGTCAAGTCCTGAATTTCTCACACTCAGTGTGCTGGAGCTGATGTTTTACTTTGATTCAGATGTTTTTCTCACCTTTACGACATTCTTTCTTCTCCATTGCGTTCAGTCACGGCGGACCCCTACTGTCTGTATTTAACGGGCCTTCGTTTTCTGTCACTTTCTCGGATTGAGCAGAAAACTGGTAAACTGTTAAAGAAAACGGGCAATCACGCAGAACTTCGGCATCTATTATCAGCTACATCTCTACAATCTTTTCAGTTCCTTTTCAATTTTTTTTTGTGGAATGTTGCTCAAAATATAAAAATATTTTTAAATAGGTGCATTGACGTTGGTATAAATATATAGATATATTAAATAGATCATTGGCAGTTTATCATGTAGAACGGGACATTATTTTTTTATACAGTCGGAAATAATGTCGATACGTATAGCTACAGTTTTCTTGGTAAGTTTTGCTATATTTTTGATTGTTGTGTTACTTGCAGAAAATAAAGTATTTTTCAACGACGTAATGAAGACGGTCACGCGTCCCACTTAGTGTCTGAGTTTGCCAGTTTTTATAGAAAGCTTGTCATTTGTTTAACAAACGCCTATGAGCTTCTTGCTATTTGGTACCCATAGTTTCTGCACCACTGGATCATTGTTTCGTTAGCAAACCGTTGCAGTTGCACATCAACTTCTTGTTATTATGTCAGAAACGTTTTTATATCATTCACTTGTTATTTGGTCTCGACCATCTCTGATGGTAGCACGTCAACATCTTGTTATGCAATCAACGTTCGTAATTCACCGCATTCACTCTTACGCACGCTCATCACTCAACTCGTTTTTAGAGAGGAAATAAGTTATAACTTTCAAGCAACTATAACTGAAGTGTGTAAAACAAACTTGCTCTATTTCCGGAAAATGTGCAGCTGTTGAGGCTGAACAACACATCAAATAGAAATGGGGATTTGAAAATTATGCCCAGCCTCTCTCGGCCACCTCTCTAACAGTCGCCTAGCTATCGGCTGCAACCCATTGATAAACCTATTTCTACGTATCTTTTACCTTTATCTATTACTGAATTGTCCGCCATTCATCATTCACCACCATATCACTACCCATTCACAGTCCTGTTAACTCCCGTTCACCACCCATTCACCACCTTATAACGACCTATTCGCCGTCTTATAACCACCCAGTCGATGCCATGTAACAACCTATTTACCACCTTATAACCACTCTTTCACAGCCTTCTCACCTCCTCCATTCACCACCTCCTACCGCCCACAGGGCACTCACGTACACCACTCACCTGTCCGTGTCCGGAGCAGCTCCTCAGACCCCGCAGTTTTTTCTCTGTCGCTCTCACTTCCATACTGGTTTTCTCTTCAATAATTTGATGTACGCGTTCATGTGCGTTTTTTTTCTGTTGCCTAAATAACCGTTAGTTTTTAAATCGTTGTTAGTGGTCTGCTGTGATAAAAATGCGGTCAAGCAACGTAGTCACTTTCCGTTTTTTTTATTTTTCCTGTTGTAACTCAAGGCCTTATTCTCATAATTGTCAACTATCCGTTGGCATTTTCTATGTCATTTTTAAACTATCGATGTATCTCGAGCGTCTGTGTTTCTAATCTTCGTAACACACCAACACGAAATGCTTCGCTATTTCATTTTATAGTAACGAAAAAAAAAAAAATTTCTACAAGACAATTTTTCTATGAGCAATACATTTGGAACTCGAGATTAATTTCATTTTTCGACGCATTTGATGACAGAGGACTATGCTTCAACAAAATTACAGTTTAAAAAATTCGTCACATTTCGCTGTAAACTAGCGTTAAAGTAAATTATCCTATTAAGCAAGTTATTTTTTTGTTGTGAACTACAGCAAAAGCTACATATATATCAAAACCTAAATGGTGCCTTCTCTCTTTCATTGCCAAAGGTTAATTCCAAATGACCTCAATTTTGTTTAGCTGAAGATATCACACAATTATATCTGTGGCCTTCAAGGTATTGAGAAAAAATATTTGCACAATCCTTCCAAGGGCAGCGTAAACACCATTAAGTACAAAATTAGGAAAAAACCTTTAAGCTTGCAAATCGCATGGCAATAGCTCATAGAGTGCCCGGGCGTATGTTCCGGTGTCTGTTTGGGAATGGGCCTATTGGTTCGTCTACTGCCGCCTATCTAATCTAAACGAAAAGTATAGCAACTCTAGACGATTCGTAGTATGAAGAGATAATTGTAGAATTCAAGCATCTCCATTTACACGGCTTATTCTTTTTACGCGATCATGTCTTGGCCAGAATATCCGTGTATACGGAATATTTACCGCCGAATATATTTACAGACCATAAGCACTGTTGCAAATTTTTCCCACGGTGGACTATCGGGTCTGCGTGGCGCTAGAAAGCTAGGCGTATCACCAAAACGGTGACTGGCGGCAGATTATTACATTTATGAAACTACGATGTTTGACCGACGAAAGTGCCGCTCCTTTCTCTTCTTTACGATGATATGCAGTCGGTGTCTCTGGACGTGCGGTTCCCTTCTCTATAATTCCTTTCACTCTTAAGTATAACAGACAATAAATTAGTTTAGTGAAAGCTTGACTGATAAGGTGAGCCGAAATGCAACTGCTTTCCGCGGTTCACCATTTCGTTCCGTTAAAAGGGTCTAAATAAATAACTTCGTGATTTTAATGAAATTTATCAAATCTTCACACTTTTTCCCTGGAGCAAAGATAACTGAAATTAAATCTTAAATAAGCGAAGATAAATTTAGTCAAGAGAAGCCTAATAAACAATAGCTAAACTGTATTTATCATTTATGATTAGTGAAATTTTATTCAGAAGAAGGGAAATAATAGGTTATCTCAGTTATAGTTAGATATCGGAATGCTTTTCGCTTTCGTAGTTTTCGTTCATACGTTCTTTCCCCTTTTTTTATTGACGTGTTTTATACGCCCTATATACACTTCTAAATATAACTCATCTTTGTGAATAAGTTAATTTCCTGTTAAGCCGTGGCTTCATTTCTCTCTCTCTCTCTCTCTTCATTACTGAAATAATTATCATTTAACCGTATAAGTATAAGCAAACCCCGTTTACACGATCCAACTTTGTCGCGTAACGGCTTGACTCTTTAGGATCTATTTTACGCTCATGCGATTTCAATTTCATTTAAACAAACCTAAAGTTAGCGTTTTATTTCACTTTTGGATCAGCTGCTATTGAATTCCGAGCTTTGTTCTAAGCATCTGAGAGTTACAAATATTTTTAAATTGATGGACTTTTTGCTTAACTTGGCATACCAATCCACGAACTTGGGAGATCACAGTGCGAAAAAAAAAAAAATAGCCCGATGCTTGGTGAAAAAGCGAGTTGGGTAACTACACTTGTATCGTGTACACGGGATGTAACTGAGTTACAAACCTTTACACTATCGCTTCTGACACGAGCATAAAATTCAGGTCTTTTTTACAGCTAAACAACGAAAGCCCTGAAACGAAATCACAGCTACGCATTTAACAACATTCGCACACATCACTGCACGTCAAACTGGAAAACTTCGTGGCGTTCAAAAGAACATGGTCGCTTTGCTCCTTCAGCAGACCCGCTATTAGATACTAACTGTTATCGCCTATGTGCATAGCCGAGCGGGATAATCTTAACTGATCTTTTATTTACTCTGTTGTAACGTTCATTGTGAACGCTGCTACTTGCTTCGTTGAACATCAATGCGAAGGAGTTAGCACTGCGGCAGCCAGGGGGCGCTGACGATCCGATTCACCAACTGAGTAAACACTTCCGGACAGCTATGCTTGCTGCCGGGCGTGACTACAGAGCGTTGTAGTTGGCCATTGAACTTCTGTAGAAGAATGCACAAGAAATAATTTCATAGATATTCAAGTTCTGCACGAAATGAATGGATAGTTGGCCTAAATCTTGACTTTCTAGTATAACCTGAATATCTACGAAATTATGCGCAATATCTGGTGGACCGTGAAATTCTATTCAACGGAAACAAGGCAATGATTGATAAAACAGTTCATTTCATTTTATAGGTTACGCATATGACAATCATTGCTTTCAAAGACAGAGCTCAGAAAAGTTCGTGCCTGCCATATGGGCAGTGAACACGTATTGCCACAGCTGCCGCTGTTATGAAGTGTAAAATTATTCATTATCAAAAATTATATATCATCCTCTGAGAGCCAATTTTTCCAGTCATTGCAAATTTTGTTCAAAAGTACAGCTTTAACAAAGATTCTTTTTTTTTTAGTTGGCTAAAAATGTCCTCACTTGTAAAATGTCTTTCAATAAGGGCGCTCGTTCTTTAATTGTAATTAAAACAGGTTGTGTGTGAGATATTCACCCAATTTATTTTATATGTGCAAGAGCGTTCAATGGTACTAAGTATGACGTATGACCATTCAAGTGTCCACCGCGGCTGCCCTGGAGCGCACTTATCAGGGAAGTTCAATTTGGCTTTTGGTGTTTGTTTGTTTGTTTGTAAGTCTGACTCGTTTTACTTGGTAGCACAACTCAAAAAGCTATGGCTAGATCTCTATGAAATTTTTAGACGTGCTGGGGTAATACTAGAAGCAAACTAGAACGCCGCGTGGTGTCAGACCATCTCCCGCGGCGGGGACAAATTTCATCACCGTAATTTTTGATGGTCAGCTAATCCTAGCTTTTTGGTATGGGTCACATCGAGGGCAACCCACCGGACTCCCTGCACAATTCATGAAGATTGCTCTACTCCTTCTACCACTTTTTGGGTGGACAGGCAAACATACAAATATATATATACGTAATTAATTCTTCAAAGAAAACATTATCACCTCTCTCATTTCGTTCGCGGGGCGGGTGATAATGACCAAATTTTTGTGTTGATCTGTAAATCTATTTGTTTTTCTCTATGTTTGTTTTTATGTTTGTCAGTAACATAATTCAGAAGATTACCAACTGATCATCATGGAAATATAGGAATTGTTACCTCAGCCAAGGAGGTTATGTTTTTTTTTTGTGTTTGTCTGTCTGTCTCTTTGTTTGTCACCAACATTGCTCAAAAAGTAATGAATGGATTTTTACGAAATTTGCAGGGGTTGTTAGGCATGTTAACAATATGATTAACTTTTCGACAATCCGGTCATCTCCCTGCTTGTCTGTCTGCCTATTTTTTTTTTATTAGTGCCATAACTCGAAAAGTTATGGACGGATTTTCATGAACTTTGCACAAGTTCTTAGGTCTATTACGAAAAGAAAATCACCAAATTTTTTTGATAATCTGTCTGTTTGTTCTTTTGTTTGCCTTGGTTTGTAATTTTATACTTGTTGGCACAATAACTCTAAACGTTATAAATAGATTTTTATTAAATTTACAGGACTTGTTAGTAATGCAAAAGGCACAAATGATTTAACTTTGGTAGTAGTGTATAGTGTAGCGAGTCCGTACTTTTTGAGGGTAGGTTCCCCTCGCGCGCCCCGCGCTACCCTCGCCCGCCCGGCGCTACCCTCGCGCGCTCCCCAACCCCGCCCTTCCCTCGGTTACCCTCGCGGTTGGTGNACCGAGGGAAGGGCGGGGTTGGGGAGCGCGCGAGGGTAGCGCCGGGCGGGCGAGGGTAGCGCGGGGCGCGCGAGGGGAACCTACCCTCAAAAAGTACGGACTCGCTACACTATACACTACTTTTGGTGATGATCGGTTGGTCTGTCTGTGTGTTTGAATTATGTTTGTCATAATGTTTATTAGCAGCATAACTCTAAAAGTGAGGAGCGGTTCTTCAAGAAAATTGCAGAAGCTTATTAGATTTAGGTGTTGGTAGAAAGAAAATCATGATTTCAGAACCAATTTGAATTTTTCGTTACCGTTGCCTTGCTTGGCGGAGGTATGCGCTCTCGGAGTGCTCTCAAGTTAGAAATGTTAATAGACAGAAATGACCAAACTTTGATGACGATCGGCATGTCCTTTTGTGTGACTGACTGTGTTTGACTAATGTCTGTGAAAACTTTATAAACATAATTCAAAAGTTACGGACGGAAAGATCTTCAACAAAATCACAGGAACTGTTATTACCGCTAAGAGGTACGAATAACTAATATTCAGTGATGATAATTGAAAATCCTAGTTTCTTTATGAATTTCAATTTTTCATTAATATTGCCTTACTTGGCGGAGGTATGCACCCTCAGCGTGCTCTTGTTGTTAATATTTTTCTCATGCATCTACTCTCTCATGTAACGAATTGGTGACTTTGAATATTTGTTTATTTAATGCTTTGCTGGGTAGGAAACTGTGATTTACGACAACACTGTAACTTTTAAATGTCAGGCTACTGAGCGTTTATAATTCAGAATAATCGACTGCCCTATCTACAGTACTTCATTAGGACGCGCTTTCACAATGGATCTCAGTAGTAAGAACTTCGCCGAAAACACCCATATATATGCTAAACACTACTGCAACCTTGCCTTTATCAGAAATATTGATCAAATAAGATCTCAACCCTATTCATAAAACACGACTTCCATACTCTTGAATGTTTGCCCTTGAAATGGTTACACTATTTGGTAGCTATCTACACCTGACATTGATTAGGGTTTAACCAGTTTAAACCCTTAAAAGTTTTATAATTGGTAATTATTGTGTGAAATATGTTCAAGTATTGAGGATCGAACAAGGAGCGTCAGCATCACTATATGCGAATCCTGTGAAGGGAAATTTATGCTGTAATACATTTTCTTTAATCAATGAACCTGCGACCAAAAATACCTGTTATATTCTCTACCGAATGTATTTGGTTGAAATTTGGTTGAAACTGTAGATTGAATAAGCTTTGTTCCCTCGATGTAATGGAGAAAGCAATTTTCTAATCTTTTTTGATCGAACATAGCGAATTTAACAGTATGTGTAGTTGTCTTATTTAAATCTTTACTGTTGTCGCTAAATAGGATTTTATTAGAAAATGTAAATGATGTTAATTACGATAGTTGGGTATTTTGATCGCGACACATATATCAGTAGTTAATGTTTTACGAAGCGTTCTACAAAAGTTAAAGTTGCTGTTTTACTTAATTTTTTGCAGGTGGCATCGAAGTATAGTTTCAACATTTATACGTTGAATGAATAAATATTTCTCTGAATTACGGCGTTAGTTGCATTTGTCAAAATTTAATATTGCGCACATTGTAATAAAAAATTCAAGTTTGTCATCAAGCTTAGCATGCTTCGGTAGCCCAAGATGATAGGGGATCAGAACAACATCGTTCCAACTTCCCAAGTTGCTCAAATCGCGAAGAACTTTGGAGGAATTAAGAAAATTCCTCCTCCACCCTTGCCATCGAAAGGGAAAGGCCCAAATGAAGGTTCGTTCGTGAACGGTTCCTCTCCGAACTCCGTCGCCGACCTCCGTAAGAAACATGAAGAAGAAGTTGCTCAAGTCGCTCCGACTGTTTTTAGTCCTTCCCGGAAAGCCCTCAACTTGCCTCCGCGATCACAAGAAGAGCAGGAAATTCTGAATGCAGCGCAGCTTCAGAAGATCTACTTTGGATGCCAACCGAAAGCCATCTTCAGGAACGAGGCTTTTGACTCCTCGCAAGTAGAAGATGTGCCCCCGCCACCCTTACCTAAACCAGTGCCATCCATTGCCATCCAGAACCAGGCAATGCCCAATGTTGCTCAAGCCAATAACCCTCACGCCGCCCAGTTTGTCCGCAGCCCGACTCTTAGCGAGTTACTAGATAGAGAGATAAGAGCACGAGCCAATTCGGCTAGTAGAGTCCAACGGAACTCCCGAGATGGTGTCGGTCCCAAGGCTCGTTCCGATGCGTCGCTTAACCGCTTGGAAGGACGGGGCAGAAGAACGGCTACGCTGGAGAGGTCAATCCCGAGACCTCCTCCCATGAAGAAAAATTTGAGGAGGTCGGAGTGCCGCTCGGATTCAGAGCAGCCGTCCAACCAAGTCGACCTATCACCATCGTCCCTGAGCATGGAGCCTGACAGTCTGCAGACATTCGAAATTAATACACTCAAGAGAGCGATCAAAAAGGCCAATGAAATGTACGGGAAAGATACCAAGAAAGCTCTTTTACTTATTGACCCTGCGCAGTCATCTGCTTCGAAGTTAGCCAGCCGAACTTTAGTAAACCTCCGTCAAAAACAGCCCGTTAAAGTTGCCCTTCAGAACATTGAGGATAGAAAATCTCGAGCTGCTGGAAAGAGACACGCTGGAAACGCTGAAGTACAAAAACAAGTCAAGCTACCGCCTGCTATCAGAAAGCCTCTGCAAGCCAAAGAGCCCGAGCATTTCCATGAACGTTACCAGCACGAGTTGCTTATCGACCCAGATTCGCCAGAATCTGGAAATGAAAATGTTAGGGTTGGAAGAAAACGAGTCACCGGGAATAGAGAAAACGCACGAGTACATAAGAAAGCACCGCCTCCTCCGCCACCTAAAGGTAAGACTGCTCTATATTTGCCACGGACTCTTGGATGCAGTTTATTTTGTAGTTGCTCTTTCTTTAGTCAACACCAGAAGGTAAGATCAGTGTTAGTAAGTTGTAAACTTTATCTATCTTGAAAAATCCGTCTATTATCTGTTCTAATTGTAATAGCCCCAAAAGAAAACTTCTTTGAAATGATATCGTTGTAGTGTTTCTCGTGTTCCCTGGTGTAACTTCTTCAGTGCAGTGACTAACGATTCGTTATGAAAATTTTTTGGTTTATTTTTCCGCTGCAGAAGAACCTATTATATACCATTGCTTTCAACTATATTACAACACTTCTCCTATGTATCACAAGCGAGGGGAATCTATGATATAATCAAGTCATTTGCAGAAGATTAAGATCACATCCAATATTTTTAGCTATTCGGTAGCTTTCATCGTGCACGGGTTGCACGCTGTGTTGGGGCGGTTATAACGAACGTGTGTACATTTCAGTTATGCTCACACTTAGTAACAGCAGATTTACAGATACATTTTTTATATAACTTTATCTAAAATATATGAAATCAGTAAAAAGTATCACTTTTTTTGGTAGGAGGAGCTAGAATCATGACATTTCACAAAAAGAGGTTATTCGAGGCACGAAACTTGTAAAGAGACCTGCTGTAGTAAGATTAATTGATTTTTGAAAGATACTTTAATTACTTAGGCAAGAAGAATTGTGAGCGACCAAAAAAACTGGTTACAAAAAATTAGTTTTTACAGAAGATTTCAAGCTATTTTGCTTCGAAATGATTGGCAGTTTGCAGAGCGAGCGTGAGTACTTTTTCAACTGGTTTGGCTATGAGTTTCCTCTCTCGACAGCACCCAACCAGCAAGAACCAGTCGGAGAACCCTTAAATTTTTTATCTCGTTGTCATCTCTTCTCATTGGCAGGTTTCTTGGTCGCCCAATTCTTTCCTTCCGTCTATAATTGTCATCATTTTTACTTTTTAAAATTAGTGATTCCCGTATGCACGACAGTCTTGCTTTTGATTTTATTAAATTTCCTTTCTGAATTACTTTTTTGGCGTAAGGCGCTGATTGCAGTTCGTCTTGTTTCAGAAAGTGATGAATTTAAATCCATTTTAGAGAAATATTTTTTACTGAAAAAATAGGAATTATAAGATTTCGTTGTGAGCGTATCAGGGCGACTGGAGTGTAAACATGTTCTGTGTAACCATTGCAGCGAAGCGTGTTAGGCCGAGTCCACACGTCATTTATACCAACGCGTTCGCTCGTCCACTCGTCCGAAAGTGATACTGCGCCCTAGAAATTGCAGAAAAGTGCAGTTTTTTTTAATCTGTTTCACTCCAAATTAGAAAAGATATCCGCAACTTGCCCAGTGGTCCTTGCAGAGGAAACTGATCGGAAAGTTGACATTTAAATAACCTTTTATGAAGTACACTAAGTTGAACTGACAATGACGTTACTAAACATTCCAACGTGTGAATGAGTGAACGCTCTGATATGAATGACATGTGAACTCGGCCTAACACACAAGACTGCTATGTGTTCGAAACACATTAAGAAATTTACTATTACCGAATTAGCTGAAATGAAGGTGTTGTTTTGAAGGTTGAATTCGTAGCTAACTGTACTTTCATGTAGTTATACATGAATGTAAAGTATTCAAAATGTACACCCTTGATACTATATGTTAATTGCTTTTATCGAAATTCATAGGCAATTATCTCATATCTATGTATAGGGGCAGCCTCGGATAGTAGGTAATAGTCGCCCGTAGTTTTCGATCACAGTCCAGAGCAGGTAATTATTGGTAAAAGCCCAATCGAAAATTATAAAAGATTATTGGCTATTGTCAGTTACTGCCCCATTAGGCATGAGATGTTTGCCTACGAATCTGGATGGAGAGACACCCCATGATTTTTATCATAATACTTTTCCGTTAATCTATATTGAAAAAAAGGAATTCTTGCCTTGTAATTCTTATCGGCGGAGCCAGTTAGCTGTAGCTACAATTTACTTTGTACGCAGTGGACAATTTTCACCCATTGTCCTCAATGAATTTTACGTAATTCATACTGTGTGGTCAGCGATACACAGGTAACGAAAGTGTAGCATGCATTAATACGACTTTTTGTTCTTTACAGGTCAGTAACGTGTTTCTGTTATCATTAGTCTCGAAGCGCAGTGCATGTACGGTGAGTACGATCTTCAGTATTCAAAAAAGTGTATACAATTTAGAAGTTTGATTTATATTCAGCATTTTTTGTATGTAACATTTCAATATCAGTTATTACTGTGCATAATACTATGTGTAAAAATATCACAGACGTTAATAACTGCACTCATCATCTCTTCGAGATACATACGATTGTCTTCTATTCTGCATACAGTTGCTGACTTGAAAGACTTCTCCGGGAAAATAAACATATACAGTATAATACTTGATTTGTGCTAAGA
>LQNS02278187.1:9063323-9094640 GCA_001587735.2 Parhyale hawaiensis
AAGCTCCGCATGTCAGCGGCTCTTGAACGTGCTTGCGTGCATTCAAGATCGTCTCTTGGGCATGGACTCTTCACCCCCCCCCCTTTTTTTCTCTCTCTCTTTTCTCCTGTCCTCTATATCCTACTTACATAATGGCAATAGCTCATCGAGTGCCGGGGCGTATGTTCCGGTGTCTCTTTGGGAATGGGCCTATTGGTTCGTCTACTGCCGCCTATCTAATCTAATCTAGATGCCCAGGCTCTCGGACGGTATACGGTGCATTAATTTAGTACAGGTATAGTGGCTATATTTTACTGAATGCGGATACCACAACAAAGTGTATGCCATTTTTTTGTTCACTTCTTTAACTGGACTTACTTTTCCCATCACTTAAGTAGTTAGTGGTCACGATTGCTGGATAAAGTGCGGATTATCCCCGTTACTAGTCGTACTTTACGCGCCGTACGCGCCGCTGTGTTGTATGCCGACACCTGGCGTCCGACGGCTAATTTTCCAGTTTTCTCTTGGAATAGATGGCAACGTGAGGAACAGATGTCGAGGAATCAACGTGCTTACAAGTCGCTGTTTTTAGTTTCGATATCATAATTACAACACGCTAACCAGAGTTGGTTTTTGGTATATATTTACATATATGGACAACACTTGCAGTACGCACTGATTTTGTGCTTCGCAACGTTCTAACAAACGTCTGTTGTTCGTATTCGTCTTCTTTTTCCTAACCGAGCTCATTTTTGATTAAGCTACCATTTTTGTGGCTAAGTATTCCAGTCATAATGTGGAATGTTGCCTACGCAACTTACTATACTAAGAATCGACTGTTTACTTAAATTGTATTTGCAGCGGCCACCATTATTATTATTATGCTATATCATTGTTTTCTTTGTCACTTCATGAAAAGGCTTACTTATCCTCAAATGAATTAATTATCATAGCCACTGGGATACCGATTTTATAGCCATACAAAATATACAAACAAGAACCAATTTGGCCATAATAGTTCGTAAAAACGGTTTTCAGCTTTCTAACAATTCACTACAAATATTCTAAAATATAGTCAGTTATAAATCGTTTATAAAAATCATATATAGTTTGTAATTGCAATAAAAAATATTATTACACAGCTCCCGATGCCATTTCTCGGTCCATGCTAGCTAACCCTGATAGAGTGATGCGGACACCCAGACTCACACATCAGCCACCACGCTGTTCCTAGCTTCCGCTTGCACCACTAAGAACTGTACAAAAGGTTTGGCCAAGCTCAAATGAATCCGTATAATGTGATGCGTGTATATATAATTTATATCACTATTTGTTTGGTACTGCTTTATGGTGTGAGTCTCTACCTTGTGGGTAGGTTGGCACTCTCTGACCTCAACGTTTTGTACGTTGCACCCAGAATCTCCAGCTCCGACTGTAGCACTCCTGGAGCTCCACACTGTTCTGTTTAAGTTGAGCTTCTAGATACAGTCTGCAACCTGTTTTATCCATATGGCTGGTGTGTGTAGCTGGTGCGTGTAGCTGGTGCGTGTAGCTGGTGCGTGTAGCTGGTCCGTGTAGCTGTTCCGTGTAGCTGGTGCGTGTAGCTGTCCGTGTAGAGCTGGTCTTGTTGACCTTCGTCCTGTTCCTGCTGATGAAGCTGTTTGTGGTCTTGCGGTTCAGCGAACCCAATCCAAACATCCGCTGTCGGGAAGGCATGGGAGACTCAGGACCCAGATTTTGTTTCTTCTTGAACTTTGCTCGAATGTCATTCTTAAGATATATTCTGCATTCAAGTATTCATTGAATCTCTTAATAGTTATCTGAGACAAGTAGATTAAACGTTTATCCGAATAAAACGGTCATTCCTTTCATTTCATGCCCATGCATAATATAACTCTCCATCGTAGGGATGTTCGTGCGGTCTGCCTTTACCTTATCTAATCTCGTGTGCCATATCGTGCGACCATCTCCCACAGCCCTAATCCCATAGAGTCGCCCGTGCCAGGTTACCTGCCTGGCGCAGCAGACAGCAGTAACTGTATTGCGGACTTGGCCATATGTTGCGCCGTGCAGGGTTCTTGGATAACAGGCTGTCGGGAACAACGGTGGCGTGACTGGCGAATTGCCGATGGTGAATGCTTGCCCCATGTCCTTACTGGGTCAGTAGCGTCGGTTTATTGTTTTGATATCGAGACTGACACTAATGCTTGCCCTTACTGGGTCAGTAGCATCGGTTTACTGTATTAGTATCGAGGCTGGCACTAATGCTTGCCCTTACTGGGTCAGTAGCGTCGGTTTATTGTTTTGATATCGGGACTGACACTATAATGCTTGCCCTTACTGGGTCAGTAGCGTCGGTTTATTGTTTTGATATCGGGACTGACACTAATGCTTGCCCTTACTGGGTCAGTAGCGTCAGTTTACTGTTTTAATATCGAGACTGGCACTAATACTTGCTCGATATCCTTACTGGGTCTGAAGCGTCCTCTCTATTGAATTAGCATCTGGTGCGACACTGGCATTTGGCTGTTTTAATTAGCTTGGCTAAGATTAGACTGTCTTCCACCCAAAAACATATGTACTGAAATAATCATCACCATTTCAACAGCAACTCCATTAACTCCGTCTGGCTTTGCTAGCTAATTTGTCTTGATTTTACTCAAGCTAGGTTTCTAATCTCAACCATCCATATCGTGCATAGTCGTACAACAGTAATTCATGTTCACTGTATCTACTTGTGAAAAATTTACTGACCGTGACCGCAACATTAAATAACTGTGGTTGTATGTAACTGATGCATAGGCCAGCTGGACCTCGTCCGAAGAACTTCATAGGTAACACAGGCATGTATTAGTTAATCAGCTGCTTTGGAGAATATAGTGGGCATTGCGCTACTCCTATCCTGCCCTATCGCCAAAAATAAGCTGTAGTTTGTGGCATTTCCCTTAACGTTTTATCGCTTACCTCTTCCACAACATTTTATGATCCACTCCTTACATGAACTTCAGAATTCGAGTAATTTGGGGGATCAGACTCTATGTGCTTGTATAATGGAAAAATACTTTCAGCTGGCATTCTCATTTGTATTTTTGACATAGAAAGCTTCAGACTCCTGATAAACCGATCTTTTTCTACAGTGGTAATCCAAAAATTTCGATTATATAGGACCCTTCATCATATCCTAAAAAAGAATATGACGAATTTGTCACAAAAAAATCATTCTCATTATACTCTGAGGTTAACGTCCTTCTTTTCCAATCATCATTTTGGTATCGCAAAACAATACATTATCAGTACTGTAAACTCCAGATCTTTCTTTTTTCCTGCTACTTCACAAGCCTCGCCGAAAAGAAAAAAAACATCATTAGCCTGTAACCCCAACATCTCTTGTCTAGCCTGTTAATTATTATTATTACGTAGACGTCATAAAGAAATCCATTATGCATAAGCAATGTAAAATACATGAATTTCTTTCTATTACGCGTTGTCGCAAAATTCCCACGCGTCTAAACCTTCTCAGTTTCTACATCCATGTATCTCAACCACGCCACCTCACTGTATTCCCATTCCCACGGGCCGATACGGGCCGCGTCTATGTATGCACGAGCTGTGGCCTAACGCCGTGCAATATATGTTCGCTGCAGCAACATAGATTAGCACGCTATGCTGATCACGTGTCCGTGACACGTGCGCTCTGTGCTGGAATGGCACGGTAGTGCTGTCCTGGGCTGACTTAGTGGTGCAGTGTTCTTCCTGTGCTCAGCATTACGTTTTGTTAATAGTGTTATGATGTTATGATAGTTTTTCATAATGTTTCCCTATTTTACTGTTTTATTTTATTTTAATTATTAGTACTAGTATTGATGTTATCGTTGGTATAATATTATTCGTAGTATTATTGTTACTATTATTTTTATAAACATTAAACCACTGCTTTATAATAGGTATCTATATAGTACAATTATTAATAGATTTGCATTCTAAGCAATATCAATATACAGTATACAGATATTTATTACAACTTTTACGATTTAGAATTTTACCTCCTGTGATAAATCTTTTAGGACAGTGTGATTAAATCGAAAGCAAGGAGGCAGTGCCGTGGAAAGCTAAACGTACTCTAGCTCCGCCATATCTCTGCCGTCTACTATGTATAACTGTATGTTCGTGTGGACTCAGTAACACAGTCGAAAAACTTAACTATATTTTAGTGCTTGCACGTTCGCATGCTGGAAGTTATGGTGCGTGAAAATACTTTTTTTTGTCTTTTTATAGCCACAGAATATACATGCTGTACGTGATGATGAGTGTGGCTAAAGTGAAGCATTGTGTCAAACTAACTGATACCAACTGATATACAGTTACTTTATTTCCCGGCCTACAGTTTGGGTTTGACCGGAAACGTTTTGTGACAAACCTTTTACTACAATATAGTATGGTGAGTTTTCGAGTTCTGCATAGGTTTGAAGAATATTGATAGTGAGTTGAAAATTTAGACATTATACAGCATAGATTATCATTGATGTATCGATAAGTTGTGATAGTCCAGGCTCTAGGGGGGTGTCGGTTACATTTCTCTTTCACGGCTCTACCATGTATTTTCCTATTCCTTATGATGAGAACATAAAAAAAGTCGGGGTAGAACTTTCGCCACTGGTACACTTTTTAGGGGGCATGGGGGGACAACATTATCAAATGTGGAATGTACGCAGACACTTCCCCAGAGCCTGGACTATGAATAAAACATGTTGAAATAATTCTCGTGCCTCTAACGGTATGAGAGTTCTTACAACTGCATTTCTCTTATGCTGTGTCAGTGTTGACTTAAGTATCACTGTAAAGTAAGAAATATATAGAAATAGTTTGACCAGAAATATAAATGTTGAACTTTACATGATTATCCAGAATCGATATCGGGGTGTTGATAGAGATTTCTGCCAGTTTGGTAGCTGCTGGTGATTTGTTTTTGCTAAAGAAGGTTAAGCCTCCGTGTTTTAAATAACGGATGTTGAGGTTCCACAATTCGTAGGAATTATTTACGTATTTTTTTTTTTAAATACATGTTTATGTTTAGACCAGGTTTTTGCGAGTCTCAGTGACTCGTTTGAAAACACAATGCTGTTTATACATCGATTTTAGCTGTGGTACTTGCAGTTCCCAAAGTTGCCGGCACCAGCCCCCCCCCCTCCTGCTCCCGAAAACAAATGCCAAGCAAGCTGCATGAGCGGGTGGGGCGGCTGAGCTAAAGGGCTGTAGCGTTATTAAAAAATAAACAAAGCTAACGCCGCACCAAAATAATATAGAAGACGCGTGTTCGCACGACGTGTCGTGATACGCGAATGGGGGGGGGGAGTGATGGGAAGCCACCTGGAAGCTGAGAGGAGAGGCATGCAGCCCGAAAAGCTTGGCGACACGTAGTCATGCTGCCACAAGCTCGGCCCGCTCAATTTTACGCATTTCCATTTTTCTAATGCCGGCAGCGAATACGAGGTATCGGTGTTCCTGATGATTTAAAAATATGTCTTTTGTGGGACTGTGGATCTGATGGATAGGGCGGTTATTTCCCATGAGATGTTAGGCCGCAAGTTGAGTTGACCCAATACTGCAATAAAAAACTCAAGTTCCAGTAAAAAGTACTAATTTTTCACTTTTACTGTCGTCCAGCTGTGCCACATAACGCCAAGAGCGTCTCCGTAGTTGCATTTCTTTTCATCAAGCACATACGTAGAACAAATAGCTAATTTGATTCTGAAATAACTGTGAGAAAATTATCTTATAATGAAGCGTGTGTGAGAGTGAAATTGCGTTCCGAAAATGCGTTTTTGCTTTTGATAAGGTAAACCTGACCGATAGAGCAATTATGTGGAAAAACTACTACTGCAGAGAGAATTGTGTTTAGAAAAAGCCTCTTTTCCTTGTTTCGATAACAGCGTTTTTTAACGCCCGTTCTCATGTACCTAATAGGACTGCAGTGGAAATCATTAGCGGGTTAACAAGGCTAATCGCTTGATACTTAAAGCTGTTTGATGAATGTTACCAGCTGGTTCGGAGGATCAGCACAACTGCCTGACTAATGTATAACCTGACCAATATAACTGCTTGGCTAATATACCTGCTTGACCAGTATAATTGCTTGAATAATATGACTGCTTGACTAATGTACTGTACCTGCTTGACAAGTATAACTGCTTGACCAATATAACTGCATGAGCAACATGCCTGTATGGCCAGCGTAGCTGTTTGACCAATATAACTTTTTTTAATGCTGTAATTGTGTAACCAGTGTAATTGCTTAACCAATATATCGATCTGCATAACCAATGTAACTATTTTATCAATATGACTGCATGCCAATTGTAAGTGCTTGACCAACATAGCTGTATGGCCTGTGTCACTGCTTGACCAATTGTACAGTCATAATTGCATGGCTTCTTGACTCATATAGCTGCTTTTAACTGCTTGACTAATATAAATATTTGACCAATGTAAATGCATAACTGATATGACCCCTTGACCAATATGACTGCTTGACCAATATACCTGCCTGACCAATAGAACGACTTGACCAATATAACTGCGTGACCAATATAACTGCTTGACCAATATATAATTGCTTGACTAGCATAACTGCCCGACCAATATAACTGCTTGACCGATAGAACTGCATGACTGATATAACTGCTTGAACAATATGATTGCTTGCCCGATATAACTACTTGACCAGTATAAATTCTTAACCAATATAACTTCTTGACCAATATGCTTGCTTGACTAGTATAACTGCTTTACCATCATAACTGCTCAACCAATATAACTGCTTGACCGATATAACTCCTTGATCAATGTGATTGCTTGGCCAATATACATAACTGCGTGACCTGTATAAATGATTGACTAATATAACTACTTACCTCGATAACTGCTTGGCCGATGTTACTGCTTAGTTTACCTAACTGTTATATCAATAACACTGCCTGCCAAGTATAACTGTATAACCATTGCTGTAACTGCTTAACCAGTAATGTTCTTTGACAAATGTGAAGGTTCCGCCAATTTAACTTGCATATCTACATGACCTCTACAACGGCTTGGTCCATGTAGCTTTTGGTGACCATAACTGTTTACAGACCATATTTATACCTGACATATTTTTTAATTCTTGACCTTGTATTACTGCTTACCTTATATAACATTTTAACCAACGAGACTGTGTGACTAATGTAATTTTTTTGACTATATTAACTGCTTAGCCAATATTACTTGTAGACTGTTGTAAGTAGTTGACTTACATAAGTTTGACCGATATAACTGCTTGACTAATTAAACTACTTGACCTATGTAACTACTTGACCCATATAATTTTTTGGGCAGCGTAATTGCTCTACTAACAAAACTACTGAACAACTGATATAACTACCTGCTTTATATAAGTTTTTCTATAGTATAACTGCTTGACCACTGTTACTGCTTCACTAGTATTACTGATTGACCTACTTGACTAAGATCATGCGTTGACTAACATAACTGCTTGATCAGTATAATAGTTTAACCAATGTAGCAATATAATCATTGTAATTGCTGGGCCGATACAACTGCCTGATCAATGTTACTGCTTAACATGTAGAAGTATTTAACTCTTGCTCTACTTAGATAATGTAACCACTTGTCAAATGTAACTGATTGATAAATGTAACTGTTTGACTATTATAACTGTTTACACAATTTACATGCTTGATGGTATAACTGTGCTTTCCAAGCGACTGTTGTACCAATATAACTACGCACCAATGTATTTATTGCACGTTTACATATGTTACTGTAAGTATTGCTTGAAGAACATATAACCCTTCGTTCTCAAGTTTTGCTTGACAACTCTAACTTCGTAGAGTAAAATCTACCAATGAAGCATTGCCCCTTTTTCTTCAGTTTCAGCTTAACAGCATCAGCATAGGGGAACATGGCCAAATATACTTTCACAAATCATTAATCCTCATTACTAAGTGGCCAAATTAATCTCGTGAGTGGCTGAAGAGTAATGGTCAATGCATCTATAGTGGCTTGTGTACATATCTATGATACAGAATATCAAGATCACATCATCACAAAAAACTATCTAGCAACAATTCTTTTTTTTTACCTGGTTTAAACTATTCTCTATTCGAGAAGGACGAACACAAGATTTCAAATGAAATAAAAAATATTCCTAGGCAGATTTTTTTGTGGCTAGCTTATACTATATATATGTAGTACAAAATCTATATCGTACACAGCGCAGCTTTCACGTTTGTTTTATTGAAAGAATCATTCTCATAGCAGTGCGCAAAATTAGGCACTTTTCGCTATCTTCTACGTGCACAGAAATCGAGACCAGTGCGTGCGATGCTTCTCTTTAATTGGGATCCTTACCGCTAGGTGGGACATATCCTAACACTTTCCCCTGAGCAGCACGCACCAGCTGTTCTTCACACTCTCTCACTCCCTCTTCTCTTGGTTCAGGTTGGGCTAATAGCTCATCCTAAAAATCGCTGTGAAACCCTCAGGTGAATTGCCATATGCAAAATTGCTCGGATTGCTCTCATTTACTTTCTTATTATTTGAAATTGGTTAAGAAAATTGCTTTATCCCTAATATTAGAAGTTTAAGTTGTGTTCCCATGTTTCAAGATTTGCTTTGCTTTTCAAGTTCGATTTCACTCACGATCTTTATCAATAGGTTATTTCCTGAACTCTTGAACATCAATTGAATTTCATTAATTCATACTCATTTTTACACTGCCCTCGAAAGCATATAGGCCTCATAATTTTTTATTCTATGAATGTATTCACATTCTGTACTATGGCTCGCGGCAGTCTTACGTAACAAAACTCATGTTGCATATTCTAATAATATCCTATTCGGATATCCTAACATAAGTAAATCCAGTCTCCTAAGATGTTATACCGAGCCATCTCTTCTTGTGAGTGAATCTCTGGGTGGCATTGGTGCAGCCGTTCCTCTAATATCACTGAAATTCATTCTTCATTAGCTCAGTCAGCAAAGAAAAACTTTTCCAAATCTTACCACCATATGGTTTACTCTGTGCCGACCCCAATCCACCTGTTTCAGTCCGTGAGATTTTTATTCTCCTTGTTGTTTTGTGGCTATGACTGGAGCTGTACTGCATGGCTTGCATTAACCTACAGGAGAGTGTTCTGATGAGGTGTGATGCTCAATAAACGTTGCATTTTCATTGTTTTTTGTTACCTTGTTATCAACTCTTTTTCAACGTTCTACATGTATATAACTTAGGACAGGACTCATCTTCAAAGAATGTATTGATTTTGATCGTCGTTTAATCTTGAGTCCTCAGGAAAACCCACAAGTTGCCTTTAGGCTTTCATGGCATCTTCCCTTGTGGACCCACTTTCTTTCCTTCCATTTTTCCTTTAATGCCGACTTTCTCTCCTGTTAACCACATTTGCTGCTTAACTGCTTTACTCATCTTATTCCCCCGACTTAATTCCTTTCGCGGTATTCAGTGCCCAATTTCCCCATTTTCTTTGTCCCATCCCTTCTCATCTATTGAAACACCTCAGCATAGCAATCGTTACCCAATATCAAGAATCCACTGACAGTATGCTACTTCCTCAAAATCCGAAGACAATATTTAAATGAAGGTACCACGATGGAACGGTGCCCATCGTCCGTTTTTTTTTTTTTTTTGACAACCTATGTCGTCAGTAGTCAAAATGACAACCCGCCTGCCATTACCTTTCGTAGCATCTTCCTGCTCATTAGAATCACCGAGTCGTATCTAAAATTATCGTCGATTAGTTAAAGCAATCCATGACAATGGTATCGCGTGCGAGCAGAGTCTTTTATGGCCCTGGAAATTAGCAGTTTTCTTTTCGCTTTAGCACTTGCATCACTTTCCTCATGAATTCTTGTAGTATGCTTGAGAATGCCGAATATAATTATGTCCTTCACTTTTGTCCTTTGTTCGGCACTAGATTTTAATTTTGTATATACCACAGGATGATTGCAAAATTTAATTGTATTATTATACTTTGTTTCCTTTTATGGATAATGCAAAAAAAAAAGAATGGCTAAGCACATGGTAAGACTACAATCGTGTCGTTGCTGGTTTAACAGCTGTTATTATTGTTGTTTATCATCATACGTCTGCTGGTATTAATTACACTGTCCTGGGAGTGGCAGAGATCGTTAGTTAAGCGGCGTTGAGATCACCAGTGTTTTGTGAGGCGTACCGTTGGGTGCAGCTTTTTTATTTATTTACGACCCTCTGTATCTTTTACAGCCCTTTCGCCCGCTTATTTTAAACTAATCATTACTACAAAAATACGCTCAACTAATCCGTACTGATTTCGAATATACAGTAAATACTGTAAGACTCTTACTGTCATCGCTAACAATTATCAGGATTTCTAACCAAAAGACCTTGCATAGTTTCCAAAAAGACAACGAGGGGGCTATGTGCCTGGCCGCGCAGCTCCAGTGTCCAGCTGTGGTAATTTCTAAAGTTGGGCTAAAGTTGGGCACTTTCGGCCTCTTGAGCTCACCTGCGGCCCGGGCGCAAAAGTAACAAAATCACCGCAGACCTCCAGTTTTTTTTTTTTACGGTTGGGCTGCAAGGGACGCCGCTAGGCCTGCCTGCACCATTAGTGTCTCGTATACGAATCATCCCGCACTCGCACGGCGTCCAGCTTACGGAGTATGGCTCATCGTTCGTCGAGGTTTGGTGTCGACAGGGCAACTCAGTTTACGACCAGTGCCCATAATCTGTCATTTCTCTATCGGAAAATCATAGGCATATATCCGTTATCTGTAAGAAATGGTATCCAGTAATAGCAGGTAATCGCATAAAAATTTCTCATTAGGTCGCACGTTCACATGTAGTCAGCTGTGCATAGCCTCGAAGTTACATATTGAGATCTAGCACAATGATCGCCGCCACCGTGGATTATTCGACCGTCCGACGTGCGTCTCGACGTGCGTCTCTTGTGTTCAACCCGTATATTTATTACTAAAGTAGATAAAAGTGACATCTAAAGTTTCAATCAGCGAAGCTCTTGGTCTCGCTAAAGCATTGCCGGGCATTACCTAAAACTTATGCTGTAAATGCTCATTTTTGAATACTTACAATGCAACTGCTGACGATTTTATCTAAGGCTACCATATAAATTGATAAAGAAAACTATAGAACAGTGCATCAAAGAAAACGTTTCTTCTGTAGTTTGTAGGAGACACTACAATAATTTAAACTCGATGCAATCGTTGTTATGGTTGCGTGCTTCTCTCGACTTTGATTGATTTCTTTCAATATTTTTTTTTTCAAACACCACTTGCAATAACTTCATTAAAACTAGTTTATAAAAATATGGTTAAGCGGAGATCCTTTTACGTCCTTACAAGATTCTTTGGCTGACCCCTCTGAACTACCATACGCTTGTGCTATCAACAAATGCACGAGCACTGCAATTATGCAACATTATTTTAAATTTTTAAGTGAGACTAGATCTCATTTGCTGTGTAATTTTTCCCAAATGCGCATGAAATGCAGTTTGTTCTTCTAAATCAACCACCTGCTAAGTTGTTATAGTTATGTTTTATTTGGAATAGGAGTATATGACTCCGATGAACATTGAAATATTAATAATGAATTGAAGAGCGAACGGCATTTCTAGTCCGGGAAGTGAGTGTTTTTCTCATGTACCACTATTTCCGTTTTTATCTCCTACTTACTTCGTTAATTCTCTAAGCTGCTAAAACAAATATACCATAGTCGTCCAGCAGCTGCGTACTGTTTATAGCTTATTCCTATGATATTATAAAGGCATATGAAATATTCGCTAAGGGATTCAGTGATAGAATTAGTATCTGGCTATGTACTATAGGCTGTAGATAAGTATACTTTTACTAAAAGTGCACCTGTAAATTATTTTTTCTACATAATGCTGCATGATATCAACCTGACTGTACCAGTCACCAGTCATTATTCCACAAATGTTGGTATGCGTTTTTATCGAAATTTTCAACTTTGCACCAGTACTTTTTGTTTGGTTAGATATAATGACTTCCATATCGTTTAATCAGTTTTCTTTATATGTTTTCACTACACAAAATCTAATCCTCAGCGCTTAAAAACTATCCTGTTGAAATTCCAAACAACGCTTCTCTTCAGAGTACTTTTTACTTGAAAGCGAATGAACTCCCATTTATTACTTGCGGTGTTGGGTAAAAACATTCGTTAATTTTTCGTAGCTTCATACTATGGTCTTACTTCCTTCGGTTAATGGAGAAGAGTGTAGCCGGGTTCATAATTTTTGATGTTCTACTTTCGACCGCAGTCTGGTGACTGATTTTAATTGTTCTATTGCTGCCGACACCGAGACTCCGGCACTTTCTCGCTATAAATTTTGGTTACACAATACTTTTGACGTACTGCAATTACTGTCCATTGTTTACTTCACGCATGTGGTGTATCATTGCTTCAATATGTGTTCTGTTATTTATGTCTCGGTTGACAATAATTACTGTAATTCCATATGTTTTTGATCTGATACTAATACTCAAGAATCTGCTGCACGATATTTCCGCATTGGAAGATATCCTGAATAAAATAAAACGTGGTTTCGTCTATTGTCTATACAGTGTTTCATCTTTTGCAAACATTAGCAACAACGTGCATGCATTGTTTGTATATCTGCATGTTGATAACGTATACCTACATATCTGTTGATGACTTGTATGTTATTGTATATGTATTATTAACTTGCATGCTTATGTATATTTGTTGTTAACTTGTGCCTTATTGTATGTGTATTATGTAACTTCTATACAATTTCGTGTAAATTGGTGATTTGTATATTGGTACAAGTTTGTTGTTTGTCGACTTAACTTCGACTTAACTTCGTCTATTGTAAATATTTATCTCATTGAATGCATGGCTGTTTGTAATTACATAGGATTACATATGTGTTAAGAACTTGTATATTAGTACTAGTTTGTTGGTTATTTGTGTTCCACTGCGTAACTTACGTATAATTGCAAGTCGATTTCTCAGGCTGTTGGCGACTTGTATGTTGCTGTCTATTTACGGTAACTTGCTTAGTACTGTTTATTTGATGGCAACGTGTATTATTACATGTATGTGAGTAACCTCCATGCCTTTGTATGGTAGTTAGTGATTTGTTTATCACTGCATGCCTCCTGCTAAATTGGATATTGCTGCATACTTTTTTATAACCTATCTATATACTGCATGACTATTGGCAACGTGTATGCTACTGTATGAGTGTCGTAATGCTACAGTATAGCAATCGTTTTGATTACTTCTATACTTTCGCTTCTTTATTATTAATTGCACGTCTTCTGATCACTTTTATATGACTACAAGTCGACTGCTAAGTTCTATGACTATGTACTATCACCAGTCTCTTCTAGTTTCTATATTATTTCATTTCTGCTGGTGACTTCTATATTATTCTGTGTCTAGTAGTAATTTGTACGTTCATGTAATTTATGTTTTATTATTGCCTGTTTGACGATAAATATTCCATTACTATGTGTCAAATTATAAATTATATAGTATTAGCTATCTCTGATTATAGTGTAAAAGTTATTGCGTATCTTACATCTGTCATTACATGCATTGTGATAACATCTATTTCATTGCGTGGCTGGTCATGAATTCTCTTTTAATGCATGGTTACAATTCCCATATTATCGAACGATCTAACTCTACTTACTGCATTTTGGTTTAAATCTTATATGTTATTCAAAATTATTGTATTGACTCCCGTATTGTATTGTAATCATTGTATTATACCCGACCTCTTTGGTTATTCTTTTAGCGTGGTAATAATATCCGGTGATAACTTCTAGCTTATTACATGTCTTCTTAATTATTTGCGTATTGTTGCATGCCTGGCAATACTCGCACTTTATTATTGTTATTATAATATTATCATTATTGTTATTATAATATTGTTATTATTGTTATTATATTATTGTTATTATAATACTGAATATCTGGTGATTATTTTTTATCATTCTATATCTGCAATGAAATACGAATCATTACATGTTTGGTGTGTCGGGTAACAGATTAGATATTACTGCTTACCTGAAAAATGAACTTGTATCATGTTGCATGCCTTACAGAGCAGCTTGTATAATAATTATTATTCCATGCAAGCATAGCAGCTAAATCGTCTGTTTTTTGTATACGTATTTCTGCGACGCTTTGATTTTTACTGACTCTTTTCATGTGTTGATGGCTTATGATTTATATAACTGTAGTTTCATGTTCAGTATTGACTTGCATATATTTGCGTTGGTAAGTTGCACATTATTGCATATAAAAGTTTTTTGATAACTTGCATTTGGTTTCTTTTCTGTTGGTAATTTACGCATTTTCGCATGTCTGTTGTTTGGATGTACATGACTACCTGCCCGTTAGCGACTTGTATGTTAATTGTTGTATGTCTGAGATATTGATTAGCTTGGTATTGCATTTGTGATGGTAACTAATAGATAATTATATGATTGATTGTCTATTTTTATCTATTAGTAACGTTTTATTACCTCCGCCAAGGAGGTTATGTTTTCGTCGTGTTTGTCTGTCTCTCTGTCTATCTGTTACCAAGATAACTCAAAAAGTTATGAACCGATTTGGATGAAATTAACAGGGATTGTTAGATTTGTTAGGAGAAACAGATGATTAACTTTTGGTGAAGATATGTCCATCCGTTTGTTTGTTTGTTTGCCTCATTTTTCTCAATGCTATAACTCAAAAAGTTATGTATGGATTTTGATGAAATTTGCATGAGTTGTTAGGTGTATAACAAAGAGTATAGGACCAAATTTTGGTAATGATCCGTTCGTTCGTTTGTCACTGTTTTTAATTTTATGCTTGTTAGCACAATAAATCAAAAAATAATGAATGGATCTTTATAAAATTTATAGGAGTTGTCAGTAATGTTAAAAGACATAAATTATCAAATTTTGGTGCAGATCGGTTTGTTGGTTTGTTCGTTTGTATGTTTGACTCATATTTGTCATTACGTTTGTTAACACTATAGTGTAACTCAAAAAGTTATGAACGGATCTTCAAGAAAAATGCACAAGCTATTATTACTATTAAAAGGCGCAAATGATTCGATTTTGGAGTTTATACAAAGAAAATTATGGTTTCAGAGTCAACTTGAATTTTTTGCTACCGTTGCCTCACTTGGCGGAGGTATGCGCTCTCAGAGTGCTCTAGTTATTGGTTGTTTCCTAGCATCTCATCTATCATAGTAAAGGTATAGGTGACTTGTACTATTTGCTATGCTTGTCTTGTAGATATTTGCAAGAAATGCTTGTAATTTGTGCTTCACTACATTTCTCATTAGAACTTTTTACTAGCCACTGCTGGGCTACTTGGTGAAATCGATAGTTACTGTAACCACTGCTTCAGTCAAACACAGTTGGTTGTCACGACCAAAGAAATTAAGTTTTCTATGCAAGTAATAGACACAAACTGGATCTCAATTAGACCTGAAAATCATGTTGTGTCTGATCTAATTACTGAGTACATTAACTGAAAGGAGTTTGTTTTGTGTATTAGATTGAGTAAGAAGAACTATCTTTTTGATGCTCACAACCAATTGTATTTGGCTGTAGCTTCGTTCTATTAACTAGAAGTTCCACTGAGTATGGTCATAACCTCTGTATTAGTATATGTGTCACTAAACCTTCTGAATTATTTTATGTTTGGTATTAACTCCTAGATCGGTGCATGGTGATAATGACTTACTTATAGTAATTACAATATACTGTACAGTAGTGTATAATTGTATATCTAGCAATAGCTCGCATATTACTTCATGGAAACCTAATGACCTGTCTCCGTGGGCTCGTACATCATTGCATGTCTGATATAACGCCTTGTACCGTACATTATTTACTGTCTTATGATAAATTGCTTATTATTGCATGTCTAGCAGTAACGTAATGTTTCCTGCAAGTGCGGAAATAGCTTTTTTAATTAAAGCCTATTTGCTAATAGCATGTACCTATATATATTAGTGAAAGTGACTTATGTTATTGTACGCCTGCATGGAAACGTGTATGTTTTAGCATGCTGAATTTGCTATCAGCTTGTTTAACAGCCTATGCCTTGTTGGAACTCCACAACCGTTACGGCGTCTTGTGATAACTTATAACCATTGTACGTCTACTTGTAACTTATAACTTGCATTATACTGTCTGTTCCGTAATAGCTTGCTTGTTATTACGTGTTTGATGAGAACTTGTATTTTATTACACATATCCGTCATGACTCGTATATTAATAATAATAATCTTTATTAAGTACTCATAGACATTACAAAATTGGAATGAAATATGGTACACAGGAAAATGTTTCTTATTTCTAGGTTACATATTGTTGCGTGTTTGTTAATAACATGTATTTTACTGCATGTCTGGTAACTGTCTGTATATTATACATCCATTATGATGAATTGTATATTATTGCAGGTCTGTAGATCATTTGTAAATTTGTGAAACTGCATGTCTGGTGATAATGTATATATTATTGCTTTTTCTCGTGACAGGTTGCAGTTTATTGTATGCCTGATAATAACTTGCACATTATACACTATTGCATGTCTAATGATAGCTTGTATATTACAACATGTCTTGTAGCAAGTCTCGTAATAATTTGCATACTAGTGCGTGTCTGGTGATAATTTGTTTATTATTGCTTGTTTCGTAATAATTTGTACAATATTGCATGTCTCTTGATATAATTTGTATATTATTGCGCTTCTGGTGCTAATTTGCATGTTATTACTTTTAGTACTGTCTTGCTCTTTTAATTTCTAGTGTCTCTGCTAATTTTTAATGTAATTTTCTTTTGAGAGGCCAATTCAAATATAATTAGTCGTCACAACTTATAATTATGCCACGTCACTAGTAATCTCGGTGTAACAAAGAAAAAAATAGAGATGTGTTGATAAATTTGCTTTGTGGTCTGCTGCGGTTTACCACTATTTTTTGAGTAGTCTTTTCGCACGTTAAATCACCGAAGTCTTTTTTAATTTGATTCTAGTTCAGCAAACTTTTTATTGCAACTATCTTGCCGGGGTATTTCCCGTTTCTTTCATGCTTAGTTTCTCTCGATATTTTCTTCTTGGACACGTCAGTATGTTTGCATTATATGGACGACATCTGTCATCTCATTTTAAAATACTTCTCGGATGATTGTTGACGAGATTCTCTCGCGAATTTTTTACTTTTTTTCCTTTTCAAAAGTATGTCACCACACAACGTTTTCCTTGTGCTGGTGTGTACCATACTTTCCTTGCTAGGGAAATCCGCCGCATTAGCTGGTACTCTCCATACTGGAAACAGTAACATATGTTGAATTTTCTCGATGTTTTTCAGCCTCGGAATGCAACTCACGATGAACGCTTTCTTTTGCGAGCGGGATCAACATACGCCGACCATACAGCGCGCGCACCGCCGACGCTCCCACGTCGCCAGCGCTTAGTTTCACTCTTCTTTTCTTCTTATGATTTGCGAGTGCTCTATTGAGTAAGCTGCTTTCACTGATTAGAAATTTCGCGCTGCATAACAAATTGTTTTTAGGATCCCAGTCAGAAACGGTCTCAGCGAAGGCGTTGTTTTTAGGGTCAGCGCTAAAGAAGGTTGAATTGATCGAAAGTTATTTACTAAACCTCCTGTTTTTCTTTTTCTTTTACATCACTTCGGCTGGAAGTGTTGTGTCTTTGCTCTCTGTTATTGATTCTTCCTGCCAAAAATAAAAAGTACTTAGAGCGTTCGATAGGTTTTCAGCGCGCCTGCTTTGGCAAACGGGGAAAAAAATCCATTACGTAACAGATTTTAGCCTCTATTCAAGAGTCTTTAAAGCCCTCTATAGTTCTCGATACATTTTCCCTTTGAATAATCCATAACCTCACTATTCTTTTTAAGCGCCTCACGTTTTTCCCCCAAGTGTATGCCCTTGTCGTCTGTTTCCATCTCATATTAATTGCTTTGCACCGAAAAATCAGCCTTGAACTTTGGATATTATAATATAATGATTATAACATACGCTGTTTAGCGCATCTGCTACATGCTTATAAATTTACGTCTTTACAGTATGTTCGTGCAGGTTTGGGAGTCTCAGAGTATCTAGGTGCTATGGGAAACTAACTGTTAGGTTCTCCTCTTGTACACACATTTATCGAATAAAACCTCTTTAATCCACTATACCGACGACAGCAGCTACAGACAGCATTAAAAGTTTTTTATCATTGTTTTTATTGTTTTTATTTTTTTCTATTTTTTTAACGGTAGGAACGCGTTTTCTCACACATCTGAGGTCATATTCAGCAACTTTTTTAACAAAATCTTGCTTATAGGCACTGATAAGAAATTAGCTTAGTGTCTCTTGTTTCCTTTGTTAGTATTGTAGAGTACAACCCTTACAACACCAGCATCAGATGCACTGTGCGCTCTTTCTACCTATATATATGCTGTGTATGACAAGTACGTCGAGTTAAAATCAAACGTATACCAGTACGAATATTCTACAAAAAATTTGACGCAGGATCCGAGTTTGAGCAGCTCTATGTAGTATTAACTTCATATTATTTATTTAACCGTAAACTCGTTAATGATCGTACCGTAGAGCATCCATTACTTGACACATTTCTTCTGTTCCTCAATGTGCTACGCATAGCGCACACAAAGTCCAAGCGTGAACACGTATTCCTAGAACTCATTAGATATCATTGTAATATTACGACTCACCTATGAATCGTACGATATCAACTTCCCATGCTTCTGCGTTCCTTTTTTTTTTTTGTCCCATGAGAATGCGTTTTTGCGCCTTGGCTTTTTCTTCCATCTCGGCTATTGATCATTTCACAGAACTGCCTTTGCAGAATCACTACGTGATGTTGCTAAAAAATATTTGAAGCGAAACGCGCTAATGCTATGTATATCTCGCTATTTTTTCTCGTTTGAACGTTTATACTCATATCTGTTCATTTCATTTTTGGATGGTACTCACTTTTATAGCGAAATTTATATTCTAATCTGTTTTGCCAATAGCATAAGCGTGAAATTTACTATACAGTTCATCATTTACAGCTACGTAGTGAGTATCATTAACAAATAAAGTAAAGCTGTAACGTCGGATCACTGTACACAAGAGAGCGAAATAATAAAAAAGGACATCGGTAGCTGCTTTGGCAAATTAGCCAGAACTTTATTGCTTTCACTTACAGAAGAAGAAAAAATGCATCCCTTTTATTATACATATTATCGGTCATACTGGGGACACCAAACCAATCGTTCACCGTCGCATAAACAAACCGAGCTCTGAACTTTTTGTAGTTGTCATCAATTTCTTGAAAGCAACCAGAAAATCTGATGCAAAAATAGGCGCCTTATGGCAGTCGTGCGCGTGGCGTGCGCGCGCTCTCTCCTCCATGCGCTCAGTCGTGGTGCTCGTGGCGACGGTGTAGCGTGGGTGGTGCGTACCGTGCGTCGTCGTGCTGCTGTATAGTGGCGCGTTGTTGTACCGTGGTGCTGAACAATATACCGGCCTGCTGTTACCGGGATACACTTTTCTGCATCGTGGTTCCCTATGCTTTATCGTAGTGAATTATAATGAGCTGTTCTGTATCGTACTGCATTGCGATGTACTGTCCTGGATCATAGTACGTCGTAATGCACTGAGCTTTATCGTAGTTCACCATAATGTACAGTACTGTATCGTGATAATGTACTGTGAATTACATTGTACATTGCACTATAATTACACATTAGACATGTACTGTAAAGTATAGTAGTGCATTATAATGTATCGTAGTACGCTATGCTGCATCGTGGTACACTTTACGTACTGTGCAAGGCATACTAAATGCAGGTACAATGTGCAGCACCATGAGGCACTGTGATGTATTGCAGTACATTATAATCTCGTAGCTGTGCTGCACAGTTCTATATCGTTGTATATTATGATGTAATGAGGTACACTCTGGTGCATCGTGGTGATCTGCACACTATCGTAATACATTATCGTGTACATTGCTGCATCGCGCAGACTCGCGGTACACGGTGATGTACTTCGGTGCACCGTCTTATATTATAGTAAAGTACTGTGCTGCATGGTACTGTATTTTGGTGCATTGTTACCATGCTACGCTGTTGGTTACTTAAATGAAACCTTGTATGCAAGCACGTATTCTTCAGTATGTTGTGTTTATCAAGAGCATATTTTACCGCAGACGATAATAATAACAACTATTTTTCACATAACGTAAGATTTTGCACAATTAAGTTACCTTAATTTTGCATCAAAAGTGTGTCCTTGAAAAAGCTAACCGAAACTACTCGCATTGTGAAGAGCTGAAACAGAAGTAAGATTTTTCTTATACCAGCTCCCGGCTTATATACCTCCATGGAGGATATGGTTTGTCTGTCTCTTTGTTTGTCTATTTGTTTGTCTGGCACCAAGATAACTCATGAAGTTAAAGAAGGATGTTTACGAAATTTATTAGGATTGTTAGGTATATCAGGAAGAACAGACTATTAACTTTTAGAGGAAGTCCGTTCTACCGTTTGTTTGTCCGTTTCTTTTTCTCAGTAGCGTAACTCAGTAATTAGGAACCGATTGTTATGAAACGTTTAAGAATTGTGGGAGTTATTAGTAGAAGCAGATGACCAAATTGTTTTGTTGATCGGTTTGTCCGTTTGCTTGTTTCTATGTTTATGTTTTCAGTAACATAAATCAAAGAGTTATGAACGGATCTTATTAAAATTTGTGGGAATTGTTACGTATGTTACAGACACAAATGACCAAATTTTGGTGATTAAATCGGTTTGCCTGTTTGGCCAAGGTTTTTTTAAAATTGCCAGTAATATAACTCATAAGTTACATAAGTTATGAATGAATTTTTATGATGTTCGCAGGAATTGCTAGAAATGTTGGAAGGCACCAATGACCAATATTTTTTATGATTGGTTTGTCCGTTTAACTAATATTTGTCAAAATGTTTACCAGAAAATAATTCTAAAAGTTAAAGACGGATCTTCAAGAAAATTACAGAAACTGTTATTACTGTCAGTAAGCACAATAACCAAAGTTTGGTGATGATGAAGAAAAATCGTAATTTCACGACCAATCTGAATTTTACGTTAATATTGTCTTGCTTGGCGGAGATATGCGCTCTCAGAGTGCTCTAGTGTCAATATATTTTCGTGCAGGTGATCAAAATGAAATACTATGAAAATCCATTGGATATTTTCACGTATATTTTTCTTCAGCATCAACATAATTTCTCATTAAATATTTAATTGTATTTGATGTTGCACCTATAGAATAGTTAAAGCTTTAATGTGCTTTAATTTGATGAGAAACAGTTTATTCATTTTGCAAATATTCAAGTTCCAGAATAGTCAATTCACATCTAGGATTCGGCTCGACCTGAAGCTTTTAATATCCAAATAATTTTATACTTGAATGAAATTGCTGCATTTCATATCTCTGCAAAATCATTTTATCGTTGTCGCTTTTTATCTGCGGATGAATTTTCTTGATGTTGCTGCCATACTGGCATAGATTCCGACAACTGTTTAAACTTGAGAGCACAGGTTAAATTCCCATATTTTCCTCTATAATTTTCTCATACATGTCTCACATTCAAGGAACTGCTTAACATTTTATTGTTATGCTATTTATTTCCTATTGCAATCAGCACCACAGCTATGTTAAGGTTATTAGCACTGACTGAATTGCACTCGGGAAGTCATAACTAAGACCTACTCTGAGCACCACCAGTACAGCCACTATGGAAAATTTGCACACCTTTAAATCTTCGGTGTACTCGTCGTGCCCTCGCTGCTGTCCTGAGTGCACTATCGACTGTACAGGTGTGTATCATTCAACAATTATTGTCTCTGCTAATTAGGCAAGTACTGTAACGTCGTAAGTCATGTAGATGAAATTAACCCTATTACTACAATATAAACTTCGGTTGTTCGTAAGAAAAGCGTTGATTAAAATGACTCTCACGAATGAACCAATTGTCCGTTATAATTCTTTGAGGGTCGGTACACTTGTGCCGTTAGCCCTCAAAACAATGCGTTACGATAACATTTCATGATTGCATGATATATTGGGTTGGCTAAAGTTTTTTTTTGTTTACATTAACCTTGCAAGTGCAAATATTGGTTGATTTTAATCTTTACGTGTTTCATGCGCAATCGTCGGACAGTTGACACATCGCCGCGTGAAAAATATCGAGATTACGGCGAAGTTGATTTTCTTTTTTAGGTATTTTATGTTCGATTTCAAATCAAACTAATCTTATTGCCGCTGCTGCAACGAAAATTTTCGTAAATTTATTGTTAATGTAGTATTTCCCTCTTATGGCAATTTCAGCTGTTGATGGGAACAAATTCCAATTTTCTGAGAATTTGTGCGATACTGCCTCTGGAGTGGTAAAACTCACGAATTACTACTACTATTTTTAATAGAGATATTTGCAGTCGATGAGAATTGGGCTTTTCTTAAGAATGCTCAGCTACCTCTGAAACAAATTTAATGTAGTGCATGTGATAGAGTTCCTTTCTTCAACCAATCAGCTGCCATATTACGTGTGGTCGCCATACATCCTACCATCTAGTCTTCCTAATGCAGGGGCACACACTAGGCATTCATATTCGTAAAATAATATCAGGATGCGCGCAGCTCGTACCTCTTCGAGCAGCAAAGTTGTTGCTAGCAACAGACAAGTTGCGCCTACGCTTCGAAAAATCGCATGAGATTTTCTACGGGCAAGCAGTGGGTCTTACAGCCGCGCAATTCGACTTTACAGTGTGATTTTGAGAGGTTATTTAAAACGCCTTTTCTGTTAGTTGTGAGGTGTTTTCCAGTTGAGAGGCGCTGCTATATTATACTGATTTTTCGTAATCGGTTCCAGTATTTATGGCAGCACAGAAGCGTAGTGGCCGAGTTTGCAACGCCTTGCTTAGTAGAGCATATCGAGTGTTTTTTATTTATTTTTTAACTACCAATTTATTTGTGAATAAGGCAGTGTGATGTTCGCAAAGCGGTAAGTGCCTAATTAGAACACTTCAATTATGACACATTGTTGAAATAATCTTCAAGCACGGCAGATTGAGCTCCTTATTTGCCGCATCATAAAACCACAGCACAGAAATTCAAGGAACGTCCAGATAACGATATAAATAATGGTTAAACATCGTACAATCCTTGATTTTTCAACACTGAATAAGGCATTCAGAAAAAAATTAAAGTCACTTAACTTTACAGTAAACGCTCCGCTCGCCTGAGCTACTGGCAATTATTGTAGCAGGCAAAATAAGACACTTGGCACTCCTTCCGTCTCCATTGCTATCGTCGGTTGTTTACATACTGATGACGTCGAAGGACTATCCTTTGCTTCGGATATCCAAAGTACGGCGGATGAGCACCGTGTCCGTCGCTAGTATGTCGCCTATGCACTAGTTGTCCGATACACAACTAGATGTCTGAGTGAGTTGCGCGTTGCTTGTACGAATATCTTAGTGTGGCCTCGCTTAGTAAAATTTATCGTTGTGGGCCTGATGTATGACGGTAGCGGCTGACAGGGGAGTGGATCCTATGTTCATATCCTCTCTGGGAACGGGCCGTTCCCTCCATTAATTATTCCCTATCTATTTCGATCGACATATCATCGTCTTATGGCGTTGTGCTCACGCAGAGCATGCGATGGTTCGCACCGGTGGCCAGAGTTCCGTCTTGGAAGACACGCGCTCTAATGCTTTATTGTAACTTTCATTCCGACCATCGCCGCAGCGACAGCGTGTTGCAGCAATTGCAGTATAAACTTTTATTTGTATTTTTTGTACAGAGATAAACACTGGTGGCAACTATGAGTTTCGAAAATCTCAAGTTATACATCATCTACCACTTTATTATTTTGTCGTTTTCGTAATGTTTATTTCTGTATAAATAATATCTCTTGAGAACCACTAATATGTCTTGCTCTGTATAGTATACAGAGCTGCATACATGCCCTATCCCAGGGCTATCTTCGAATTACGGAAATCTTCTTTGTAATAAATCACGTTGTTTCCATTTAAAAAAGGGAACCTTTTGAAATATTAGACATATAAAATCAATTTTAAATTAAACTATCGTTTATATAGTTTGATACCGTAGCTGTGTAGGTAATTCGTTTAGCCCTTAATTCCAAATAATTTATATATTTACACTTTCATGCAGGTAGTATCGTGATAATACTTGATGTGTAAAAGTTTCTTTAGCCATTGATATTGCATTATAAAAAAAATTTGATTAACTTACTACAGACCAACACATTGCATGTGAAATCGGAGTTTATTTCCTTTTCTTTCAAGTTTCACGTCGTCGCTCCGTTTTCTTTCTAGTATTGAGCATTATTCTGAGGGCCTTGGGCGGTAAAAGTTTTGTTGTCGTTGTGGCTCTGGAATATGGGGAGAAATTCACCGCAAACTCGGTACATATTGCACGTAGATTTAGTTTATTTTATTGTTTGCATCCATGACACCTATGCTATGTATTGCATACTTGACATGTGGTGTAATATGCTATTGGTGCGCGCAATAGTGAGTTGTTGAGGCCATACAGTAGTTCTAAATATAATGGTTGCGTTGTTTTTTCTTTACGGCTGGCTTCTGCGCAGAACACCGGATATTTACGGAGGATAATTGGAACGTAATTTATTTTAGGTGTCGTATTGGCTGCTGGCTGGGAGTCCATCTAACTCTAAGGTGTACAATTGTGCCTGAAGAATTCAGTCAACCTGGCGTAACATCTCTGGTCCAAAGAATTGTTCTGTTTGTTTTATTTTATGTATTTACGTGTATCCCATTATATATCTATCTTATATGTAAACAGTACTGAACATGTTACTGGACTTTTATCGAGGTTCATCACATTTGTTATCAAGGACAAGTACTGACTTCAATTTATGTTTGGCTAAGCTTTCGGCACAGGCCGAGTTAGTGCCGAAAGCTCGGTCAAATATAAATTGCAGTCTTTACTTGTCATTCATAACCAAATGTTGTAAACCGTATTGCATTCCTTATTTTTTTGTTTGAGGCCCCGCACTTGAGAGTATGGAAACATTTTGCATCGTTAGCAAGGAAATACTGCAGCGTTTTTCTTTCGCAACGTTGACGATATCGATTCTGGATAATATGTACTTTTATCATTTCAACTTATTGATATCAGTTCAACCCTCTTGCTTATTGAGCTTTTAAACTTTATGGTACATAAGAACGATAGAATTAATTTATAGTATGATTAAGTTTAATTTTATGATTTTCAATGGTATACTGTTAATGTTAGTGCAACTTTGAGTTACATTCTATTTTTAGTAAATTTTACTACTGTTAAGTCAAAAGTAACGCATTTAAAATAGTTCTAACTGACCAAATTTGTTGATGTACTTTTAAGTCTTCCTTTTGCAATAAGAATAACTGTAAAATAGTCATAAAATTACGCTAATATTTTATTTCCGGTAACAGATTTCTCAGTGCAAAGTTGGTGGCCATTATGCTCGTTCAAGCTATAAAAGTGTTCTTTTCTTGCTAGAGTTTAATTTCTTGAGCAAACATAAGCAGCTTCTAACAGCAGTGAAAGTGTTTTCACTATACAAAGCTCTTTACCTGCATGATATATTTTCAATTGGTATAAAAGTGAAGATTCCCTCATCTTACCAAAATGAGCGTGTCCGAAATACTACTAAGGAAACGAAACAAAGAAACTCGCCGCAGTTCAGAAAAGTTGTCTAAGCTGAGTAAGAAAAACAAAAGTTCTGGTTTTCTACGAGCGTCCTGCCCTACTGCGCTGAAGTCCGACCTTGTAGACTTCCCGAGTATCATTGTGAGAGAAGGTCGAAGTCTGAATCAGTGGCTCAAGAAATACTGGCCTTCATATTTCAATGAAGTTTTTGGCAACGGCGCACCAAACACTGATCCAGTAATGAACGAGAGGTTCAAGAGGGACTTTATGAACCGGTTCCGTGACGCCATAACTGAGAGTAACCGAGAAATGTCAATTAGCGACAGTTCCAGTAATTCTATAGACAAGAATGAATTGGTTACCCTAATAAAGCATAGAAAACGTCTGACAGACGGTTTTCTTTCAAAGAAGAGTTTTCTATCAAAGAAAACGAAACGCGCGCATAGACTGAAGAAAACTCCAAGTCAAAGGTCTTGGCGAGAAGCTAGAGGAGAAATGAAGGAAAAATCTTTTGGGAACGAATTTAAATTATTTGACACGTCTAGTACCGATATGGAATATTATTCTGATTCGGAGCTACCCAGTAATAAGGAAACTAAATTCCCTGCTGCATGTAGTCCCAGAACCGACTCCAACTTTGCTGTTATCAATCGCCAATGCAGAAATGTTCGAATTAAGACGAATTATGGTGAACGACACATCCCAATACCGCCAACCGTGACGAATTTTAGAAACGATCCTTCTTGGTCAATTCCACGCAAGACGACGTTCAGAAGAAGCGTAAGTTTTGCGTCGGAAATTGCTCAAAAAGCGCGAATGTTCCAAGAGAAGAGAAATGGTTCAGTGTCTTCCGATGTTCAAAACTATGGGTCCCAATTTGTATCCTTGCCGTTAATTATTAATGCTGGAAATGGCAACGTGGCTGGAGAGGATAGGAAAAGTCTGCCGTTTTTTCAAGACAGTTTGAGTGATAGCTCATCCAGGCAGATGCCACTCTTGTCCACCTTCGCTTCTCCCGGCCAGAATTCCGGGGACGACGATGGTTGGGTTGCTGCCGGCAATGCTACAGTCGAGGACTTCAACAAGAAGTCAAAACCTGACGCCTACGAAACTAAATCAGCTCCTGAAAAGGATACGCATATCAGCAAGTCAGCAAACGTAGCAAGGTGTCAAAATACAACTTCTAATGAAACGCAAGCTACCGTAAACAACTCGGGTTCAAGAGCCCATGGGAAGCAAGAAGGCTTTAGTCCAGCATCCGCAGGGATGCTCGATGATTCCTCAGTGGGCTCAAGTTTCCACGTCCAGTGGGTGCCTGGAGATGACGGAAAGTTGCGTACGGAAAGTTCCGCAGAGTCCCAGCAAACTGAACAGTTTGATGTCGAAAATAAAAAGCCGTTGGTGTCAAACGAGGACTCATCGCGAGCAGACAGAAAGGAAAGTGGACAAAAAAGAGCGGTCTCATCTAATACCTCATCTCCGGTTAAGTTACAAGGATATTTCTCTATCAACTCTTCGACGATTAATTTGTACGGAGAGCCTACTGGGAACTGGCAGATCAGAAAGAGACGGCCGTCAGATGAAGGCATTTTGGCTGACTGGACACCTGAAGACGAGTTGTACGAACCTGGTGAGTTCGAAAGCTCCCAAAAAGCCTCGGAACCATCAAAAACTGAACGCAGCAGACCTGACCATCGAAACTTACCATCGTCTCCTGCTACAACCGAGTACGGAACTAATAGCAAATGGAAAGATAATATGGCGTCTGGAGACAAATTCAACACTTTCATGTCCCATAAGGTCTACCTTCCATCTGTTGATTACTCCCATGATGACAGCGGCGGTATGATGACCATCAAGAGGAAAGTTTCATGCAGCACTCAAACTGCGTCGACGTATTTCAATCCTTCGAAACTCTACATGATGTACGCGCGGCGCAATCCAACGATAGCCATCAATGATTTTCTGGGCGGAGAGTTTTCGAGTTTGCCGAATACGGGCAGAGCGTCGCCGTCATCTTCAACTCTGGCTAATCCTCCCGCTGGCGGAAATTCCGATTTCATTGCTGACGATTTTAAGAAAGGCGACGACGTGGAATCTCGGTGTCTCGGGTGCAGCTTGTCTGATACTGACTTGAGAATAAGTTTCGACGAAAATTGCTTTGAATGCATTTCAAGTGGAAAAACTGGACGAGTTGATGCAGATGCCAAAGTTAAGGAAGATGCACCAGAAAGAGATAGCGTGAGAAGGACGCTGACCCGCAGGCGTGGAGAGCTTTGGAGGTCTTTCTCCGCGGAAGATATATACAGATCAGATTGCGAAGCCTGTATTTTGGAAACCCGTCAAAACACTCCGAAACTTTCTAGAAAATACCGCAAGGCTTCAAGCCTGAAAAGCAGCAAGCCAGTGCGACGCGCTCGATCTAGCAGACAGCTGTCTTCTTATGGCAGATCGCAGGCATCTATTAAGTCCAAACGAAAGCGAAATTCCAGAAGACAATCTTCTCAGCAACAGCCACTTCGTCGCACTTCCAGCGGACCCAGGCGAGGAGGAGGCCAGCGGCACCACATCACCTTTGCCAAAAACCCAGTCATGTTACGGCCAAGTAAGATGGTGAACAGTTTGTGTCGCACTCTACACTGGCATCATGCGCACTCAAATCAGTCAATTCAGAGCAGCACTTTCCCTCGAAAGCTACGTAAAATACTTTCTTAGGACATTATAGTACAGAATGTTTTACCATCTACTAATTTTAAATGTAACTTCCTGACTCTATCTCTTATAACTCTCTATTAATATGACGGTGACAGCATGCCTGTTAATACTGCGTTATAGACATTGCTTGATGGTGAAAAAAGGGCAATAACGTAGCGCTAACTGTGGCTTGAAGATATAAGAAAGTGTGGTACGCTCCTAATAATACATGTATCATGGAAGTGTACCACCTTTCCTTGTATTATCCAACAAAATTTGGCGCTATCTTTTTCCGCTTTCTTTCACCAACGGCTACTGTTTCACGCAATATTAGTTAGTTTGCTTCTACCCTCAACCACTGCTGAATGGAATTATATGACACTTTCTATCTTTCTCTCACCCAATGCTTAACTTATTCCAAGCATAAAAATGTTAGGACTCGTACGAAGAATCTGTTTTAGCATTTTTTCCGCTCATGTTTTATTCAATTTGCATGAGTTCTTAAAAACTTGAATAATACTCTTCCACACACCTCGTACTAAAATCATATAGGATTCTTGTATTAATTTTTGAACCGCACTCTATCTTTGCTACACTCAGGAATATTTCTCAACTCAGATTCTCTCATGTCCGTTCTACTCTTTCCGTTATACTTCTTAACAGAAAAAAATCTCTGCAACCGAACGTTATGTATGCATTTCAAAGGTAGATCTAATCAGACTCCTACTTAGATTTACTTCTCTAGAGGTGAAGAAAATGCTACCGTTCGAGAGAATTATCGCTGTGCTGTGTATTTCACTGCTTTCTTTATTAATTTCAAAGTGAAAATTTTCATTTAATTTTTGCATATGCGGGCAGTTTACGGTTCTCATTGTATTTTATACTCTAAAACAAGGTTGAATTTCACCGGGTTTGCAACAAGTGCAGCTTATTCAGACGTAATATTATGTGCCTTAGGTAGATAATTCTCCTAAAATTCAAGAACGAAAGAATCTGTGCACATTTAAAAATGATGTCCACTCCCTTGCATGTCAGGGAACTATATATATATTTTAGTACAATGCAGAGTTTCTTAAACTGAAAACGCAAGATTTATACGCCATGAGTATATACCTCCAAAGTGTATTCTGCAGGCACTCCCGTTACTAATTTATCTGTAATAAACAAGTTTCCTTATGTCAAGTCTGTTGTTGAATTTATTATTTTGAAGCATGTCAGTTCACGAATTTTCCCATTTTTTTTACCAAAGAAAACTGGTTGTGAAGAAATCTATACCATTTTTTTTTTTTTAGTTTGGTAAACAGTCGAAGTTTTCTCCGCTTACATCAATAAATCTAAAAAAATAAATTCATGTATGCGCCAATTTGTACTGCTTCAGTTCATCAAGGAAGTGAGTTACTCGATCTTTTTCACTTACATTTGAGGGTAAACGCAGTTGCAATAAAATTTGACGAAAAAGAAAATCATAAGCCATTTCATTTCGTAAATGGCAGAATATTTTTGAAAATTTGGGGGTATTTCTTTTTTGTCGTCTTCCTTCATCGTACAATATCTGTCCTGAGTTTATGTCTTTTTTACTATGAATCAGTGCGGACTTCTTATATACGACCTCACATACTTCTCTCGTACGATATGCTTCGCATTTTACGCACATATATAGTAACAGGAGTTTCAATAATGCTGGGCCCAATAAATGCCATCACTTCATAAGTCAGTCATAGAGCTCGTGACTCATAAAATATATATTGAAATTAAACATAAGGTTGAAATGGCAAGCTGTTATAAGATTTATTACTCTTAATTCTAGCCTATCGTTCCTGACGGTATCTTTAGATCCCGTCATGAAACTTCAAATATTAATAATTGTCACTTTTAAAAACCTTGACATTTCCCATACAAGTTTGTATCGTACGAAGATGGGTTTTAGTGATGCCTAAGGAATATAGAAATATTGCAGGGGTAGGGCATCAGTTGGTAGCGGCTTATGATTGAAAATGCACGCATTTCTTCAATTCATCACCCACTATCATTCACCGCATACGTTTATGGTGTATGTATACTGGACATCGGCCTGCCTACAGATACGTTGAGCATTTATGAATTTAATAACTGGGGCGCACGACGCTATGATGAAGCTGTTATAGCACCGTTGAAGTCAGATTACCCATTGAATATTATCACTTCGTTCGTGGGTGATAACTTAGGCTACATCATACTTGCGTTCTGGGATAATGTATATTCAATGAAGGGCTGAGTCTGCTGTCAGTTTTGCTGTTGGTAACTTTCTTGGCTACCCGGTGTTTTTTATATACTCGTACATGTATTGCAAGTCCCCTGTAGACTAAAGTCACCGAACTGTCTTCTGCAGTAGGGTGTTAGACTCATACTCTGAATTAACTGACAAACTCGCCGCCTGAATTACGCGATTGAATTATTGGACGACTCGCGGCTCATCTATCCCGGCAATGAGCCAGTCATGACTGCTCTGCAAAGCTTCAAACAAATTTGCAAAGTGCAACTCATTGAGTTCAGCCGCGGTTTACTGACAGAATAACGGCGTCTCGCCCGGCCGTAACGGTATAGCTATACGGACCAGCCCCAGTTATGGGCGACACGGGGACCATATGGCGGCCTTAGCGCGACTGGCGCGTGAGAGGCTCTAGCAACTGCGGTGGGTCTGCGTCGGCCCTGTGGCTGTCACACGTCTGCTAACTGCACTTGCACTGTGGCTGTCACACGTCTGCTAACTGCTCTTGCACTGTGGCTGTCACACGTCTGCTAACTGCACTTGCACTGTGGCGGTCACACGTCTGCTTACTGCTCTTGCACTGTGGCTGTCACACGTCTGCT
>LQNS02278187.1:9095886-9115172 GCA_001587735.2 Parhyale hawaiensis
CTGCTAACTGCACTTGCACTGTGGCTGTCACACGTCTGCTAACTGCACTTGCACTGTGGCTGTCACACGTCTGCTAACTGCACTTGCACTGTGGCTGTCGCACGTACGCCTGCTAACTGCACTTGCACTGTGGCTGTCACACGGCTGCTAATTGCACTTGCACTGTGGCTGTCACACGTCTGCTAACTGAACTTGCACTGTGGCTGTCACACGTCTGCTAACTGCACTTGCTGTATCGCTGTCACACGTCTGCTAACTGCTCTTGCTCTGTGGCTGTCACACGTCCGCTAACTGCACTTGTTGTATGGCTGTCACACGTCTGCTAACTGAACTTGCACTCTGGCTGTCACACGTCTTCTAACTGGACTTGCTGTGTGGCTGTCACACATCTGCTAACTGCACTCGTATGGTTGTCACACGTCTGCTAACTGCACTTGCTGTGTGGCTGTCACACGTCTGCTCACTGCGCAATTGCTGTGTGGCTGTCACACGTCTGCTCACTGCGCAATTGCTGTGTGGCTGTCACACGTCTGCTCAGTAAACCTGCTTGACTCTCTCGGGTTATTAGTTGCTGAACTGAATGCGGCGGCCGGCGCGACTTTCGGGTAATTTTCTGCTAATTTCGTACTGGGGCAGTTTTGCTCTCTTTGCGCTCCCTGGCTTAATAATGCGCTCATAATACACCGTATGGAAAATTATCGTTCATGAACCCTCTAAAGCGGTTTTTGCTGGTGTCAGCAACTAACTCTAGTCTTGTTAAGTGTCCTTAATTGTATTATTTGGTACTATATTCCAATGAAATTTTTCTGCTTGTTGTTGCTTTACGAAGACAAGTATCTTTAAATTTACTGTTTATCGTGATAGCTATGTCACCATAGATTGGTTAAGATGAGCTTTTTCTAATTGATCTTGCTCGGCAACTAAAAAAATTATAACAATTTCTTCGACAAACTGCTTTGCTCTTTTAGGGTAAAATATTCTATATTTCTAACTCGCTGGTTTATACCAGAAGAGATTTTACCGGCATCGACCGTAAGTACAATTATATACCATCATTTTATGGTGTCAATACCTTTCATGTCGCTAGTTCTGTTTTTTTTTTTTTTTTGCTTACCGCTATATTTTACTAGCATCATACAATTTTATAACAATTGTTCGTTACTATTTGATTCCAGTTTCGCACGTTTGAAGTAGAATAGCTAGACTTACATGTTTTGGCTGAAACCGTGGTATAGCAGCTCTTAATTTTTTTAATTCTACATTTCAACTTAGAATTATACTAATATTACCCGAGGCAATGATACAGTTGTCTTTATTCAAAAACCTCGCTCTCAATTTTAGATCAATATTCTTCAGGTAGAGCCCCCTGCATCCTCTCTGAAACTTGGAGTAAGAAGTTAAGCGGTGATGTACCGGTTGTTTACCTCAGAGGAACGGTTTTCCTTTCGTCCTTGTGTTCCCATGCGTGAAAGCAACAGCTAAGATCGATAACGTTGCCGATGTAAAGAGAGAAACTGACCTGTAATTATAGCGTTGTTTGGAATCGCTTCAGCACGCTGGCACTTCCGTTTACAGAGGCTATGGGAGAGTGTAAAGAAATCTGAACCGTTCAGGGAAAAGTGGAACATCGGTAAATGCAGGTAGAGAAGATTATAGTGATAGCGCAGGCAGGACGTCATCTATTTACATACTGAAGGGTATTTCAACTCGCACAGTATCTGCGAGGACGTATAGTTTTCACCGTGTCTGTGTGTGTGTATGTCCGCTCGGCTAGACCTCTGTTAGAGAAGTGTGAATCTGAAGCTCGCTGCAGATGATAGTCTTTTGCCCTGTGTTTTAACTTCACAGCGTTCGCATACGATGCCGTGTCTGTATAAACAACAAAAAAAGCACTTCGTTCTAAGTCGCCATTTGCTCTAACTTTAAGAAAATACAATAAAAACTATGTTAGTTACCCTTGCTAAGCCAGCGGATATGACCTTTAACATTCTATGGAGCCTTTTGATAGACACACAGTTGCCTTTGCATGGACACAACGAAACATTCGAACGTGGTGCAGTGAATACGCAGGACAAAAGACTATCGTCGGCACAGGGCTTGAGGTAAATATGCAGTCTCTTTCCTGGCATTTCTTCTGCTCAGCACCACTTTTGTATGTTGCCTAGGTGTACTGTGAGGAGTTTCTGCCAATTTGAATCCATCCCGCCATCTTTTATATTTCCTGCTTGAGGAATGAAGAGCCAATTTTCGCATTACTAGCACTACATCTTGTCTCCTCAAATGGATACAGTAAACGCGAAAGGTTCAAGATGCTATTCGTGTTTGCATAGTTAAAATTGTTTGTATACTTGAGCTTTAGTGCGTAAAAAAATCATTTCTGTCCTGGTTTCTTCTTCTTTTTCATCTTTCCCGAACATTTTCCAGTCGTTTTCGCTTTTCTTGATGAGTTTTCTCCCACTTTCTCTGTTCACTGCGTTTTCTCCATTTAATTCTTTCTCTCTCATATAATTCTGGATGCAGTCCTTCATTCGATTCTCTTCACGTTCCATGCCTATCTCCTGTTTCGCCGCATGCAGCTCTTCCTGTTCCCTTCTTGTGATGTGTCCAAACACAGTTAAAACATCGATTCTTTTCTTGTCGCCATGACAAATAAATATTAAGCTTTTTTCGATTTTCTATGTAGTTGACTCCACAATAGGCATGGGAGACTAGGCATGGTAGAAACGTTCGTCAACGTCTATCAATGAGATTGTGCACATGTAGACTATATTTATTTACTAACATTATTTCATAGAAATATTTCTTCACCATTGGCACTTAAACAGGAATGACGCGAGAAAAAACATCGATTTTCGAATTACAATGATACACAGAAAATCTAAAAGCACGTCTTGGTTTAGGGAGCCCTTTGACCAAAACTCAGTAAATTGCATATTATCGCCACAAAAATTGATCTTCAAGCTTCCAAATTTCGGATGCCCTGAATTTCAACTTACTGTGCATTCTGCAAGCATAAAAACTGGTATGCCCTTCGGCATGGGTATGGCGCGAAGCTTTTGCAAGTTCCGCTGTTATTTTGTAATTTAATAAATTGCTAATTAAAATTAATGAGATGTGCATCGACGCAGTGGGCCGTGGAAGTTACGAAAACCGTGCTGCAGTGCGTTGTATCAGAATAGACCGCGCATGCTCCGAAAACCGTGCTGCAAGGCGGGATTTCAGAATAGCATGAAAGGAAACTCCACATGAATTCCATAGGGTTATCAGCAGCACAAGCTGTGGATGAACCTGCTGCACCTCGACGTCCACGAGCAAAGGAGCTGCGAACGGGCGAAGCGCCGCCGTCCTCAGTCTGCACGTGGAAAGCTTCAGTGGCGCTTCTAGATGATCCGCATGTGCGGAACGCGTCGCCGGGCCGCCGTGTTTCTTAATTTTTACGTTTACAGACGCTTACGCAAGTCAGTAGAAATTTACTTTGAGTTCTAATAGGCAGTCGATGTGAATGCAATATTACTTGAAATGAATTGAAGTCAATGAAGATGATGTGAAATTGCGCTTGAGGTGCGAAAATTTAAAATCTACGTCGAACTGTTTGCAAATAAAGTCTAGCCGCCAGTGTTTACCAGAAGTTTGATGGAACTGGCTTAGGAGGTTTAGAATAATTTTGAGTGCAGTGGATTTAACGATGATCAACTGCGGACTCTTTTGAAATTAAGGGAAATGAAGTAAGGAAACATATTACTGAACATAGTAATAACAGGAGGGCATGAGATGAAATGGAACGTTAAAAATCCATGGTTGGTTGAAAAGTACATCGTTTTGGGTAACTCACCGATGTGTGCTCGAAGATTTCAGGACTAAATTTGAAAATTCCGAAGACTGAATAGTGAATAGTGAATATGCTCGAAGCTATAGCTGCAAGCTAGGCAAGACTATTTTACCTTCACTTATGTTCTTGTTGTGTTGTGAAGCAAGAGAGGCGGGATAGAACCCTGTCATTGACGAAAGTGGATTGATTTTTCTTCATTGACATTCTTCAGTTAAGGATACACATCTTTCAACTCTTATGTCTTGAAATCATACGAACCTGTTCACTAACTTCATGCCTCATATGCAGTTGTTCGAATGTACTTGAGCAGCTTTTGATGTACGTACGAGCGTAATAAGGCCATTTTTGTTAATCAAGCGCAAGTAATTCGCTGATTTGTTTTAATATGCACGTCGAATGACGAATTTCAGCCGGTTTCCATCAAGCTCAGTCTTATTGCTATTGCTGTTATTCTTGTCAATCTTGGAAAATATCATTCACATTAAACAGTAGATCCACAGATTGTGAATACTGTCGAACACTCATGCACCAGTTTCATCGTACGTCGCCTGCTTGTTGACACGCATATCGCTGCCGATACATATGTTTTTGTTGCTGCAGTATATGTCTATCGAGCATAATGTTTTAAATAATCCATCTTGTCGATGTTGACGGGTAACCGCCCGTACTTTAATTAATCAGGGACGAACAGCTATACTCTTGTGTTGAATGCATAGTCACTAGTAGCAACATTTCGCAGATTCCTGCCAATAACTGTTGCATGAGCCTGATGGCATGTCAAATGTCTTAATGAAACAGTTAATAAAAAAGCTGGAAAAATTTTTCAGGAACCTGTGCTGTAACAGAAATTTTCAGCTGAATTTGAAAATGTACGACCTGGCCATAAATAGCTTTGACGTGGGAAAGCCCGCCGTCTGCTTGTAAGCTTCATACGCTTTATATCAGCTGAAAATTTGCAGCATATTGAGGATCACAAAGTTTATGATCGGGCGACATTGCTGTAGCAAAGGACATAATAGATTGGAACGTTACGCATCTGGCAATATTTAACAGTAAGCCGAGCTCAAAGTTTGCCTGACAGAATGCCATCTGGCGCCCGAGTGCGCGCAACAGTTATCTGCAAACCATTCGTCCTCCGTACTCTCAGCATCAGCTGGTAATTCTGTCTCGTCACAAAGGGCCTGCTATGAGCTTCGTTTGACCAGTCAAGCTACGTCTCGACATAGTGTTGACCCTTGAAACAGAGAGCAAGGCAGGAATAGTCGATGCCGTTGGACTTGAAAGTTTTTGTAACTGGCAGAACACAAGCAAATTTGTAAAGACAGGGCTACCGAACTGGATGTGTACTACAACCGCCCTTAAAAAAATATCAATGCTCAAGATTGTTGGTAGTTTCCGATCTACACACGAAACACTGGTGGGAGGAGATGTAATTTCTTATCCTTGCCTTTATAAAAATTCAGCAAAATGAACAATTGAGATGTGAGTTTAATCAACTGGACTGCATCCGGCTGCCAACAAGTTTTACATATCCAGGACTGACATGCGTAAACATATTATACAAAAGATAATAGTAATCAACCCATTTGATGCTATATTTCTTGAAGAACATCCAGCAGAGACAAAAATTATTTAGAAGTCGAGGTATCTTTTCCGGCCTCCGGCTTTTACCACTTCCAATAATATTTATTATCCATAAGATTAATATTACTTGAATTCTGTAGTAATTTTGTTTTGCGCCAGTCATGGATAACCCAGAGCAAGAAATAGATCGACTTTATGCCATTCGTTACCGAGGTAACGGCGGCATGCCAGTTACTCAGTCCCCCATCCAGCGTGACAGTCTCGAGAACAGCAGCGACGGTGGCCAGTCCCTTCGGTCATCCATGCGCTCCAGTACTCGAAGGGATCCCGTCCCTACCCGATCCCAAAACTCCAGTGTCAACGAAAAAATTAGCAAGTTCGAAGCTACTTCTGATCACCAAAACATCCATCGCAAGTTCTTTCATGCGAAGGAGGATATGTCGCCGGCAAAAATGAACGCCAGAAAAACGCAAGTTTCTGCAAAGGCTTCGCCTTTGGTAGAAAAGAAGGTTGGCAAATTGGAGCCAGGCTCTATCATCAAATCGAATCCGCTGTTCCAATTACGAGGTCATGTCACAGACCATCTTCTACCATCCAGTATCCAAAATAACCCTCAGTATTCGGGTGGAAAAGAGAATCACGTTCTTTCTACTGATCAGCCTTTGCCTGATCGGCCTTCTCGAGACATTCTATCATCCAAAAGTCACTCCATTCGCAGTTCTGCTGCTTTATCTTACGATCCAGCGGTGCCAACAGGACAGGACACCCGCCGACCCATAGCCGATCCAACATCAAGAACCGAAAGTGGAATTCAACGGCACCAAAGTGTCATTGGTGATGGACGACATATTCATCAAAGGGATGCCAATATATTTTTCCAAGCCCCTATGCATATGACCAAACCTAGCCCTATAAGAAATTCGTTCCATATGTTAACGAGCAAGGGCTTGGTAAAGGACCACTATGTCGAAGAGAACCAAAACGTTGTGAGTCGTAGCGATGACAGATTTTCTGACATTCTCTCCCCAAATATTGAAAGGAAAATGACTTGGACTCCTCGTGAATTTATCAGCTATGGTGATTATGATAATGAAAAAGCAAAGCCTAAGAACCAACACGTCCGCCCCAAAACAGTCAACAACTCTCAGATCAAAAGCAGTGAGATTGAAAGTTTCGTGCAGTCCGAGAGCAGGGCAGGTATGGAAGGTATAAGCGGCGTTTGTTCATCATCCATTGCTTCTATTAATAGTGGCTCCTTACTTGCTGGTTCACATCCATCATCAAAGTTGCAAGACCTGCTCAGAGATCAACATTTCAAACAGGAGCATCATGCATTGCCATCAAATTTTTTGGACGGAACCAAACGTCCTTCTCCTAAGCCCGATGATCATAGAAATTCCAGAGAAAGTGGCTTTGACATGAAACATTTAATGTCTCATCATAAGCATGACTTGGATAGTCGTCAACAGTCGTATTTTGCTTCCAGCGTCGAATTAGAATCCAGAAAGAAATCACCGGCTTTTAGTCATACCGACAGACCTGAATATCCAGAGGAAGTCAATACACCCATGACTAGCTTCAGTTATATCAATGATTCCCCCCAGAATCGTAGAAGTCCTCAGCAACAGCACGGCTTGAAACGCGACAAACAGTTTACGACGAAAAGCTCCATCGAAAGTTTTCGTAATCAAGAAATTTTGCATCAGTTGTTGCATTCATCCATGGAAGTCGATCTTGGTAATGCCGCCTCAGCTGAAGCGAAACTCGCCGAGGAATATCAAGAGGGTGAGAACCGGTTCCGTAACCAAGAACATCTACAGAATCATGATATTCCCGTTTCTTCGCCTACTCCACCACCTGCTTTGCCCGCTCGACGTCCGTCTTTGTTGAGAGTAGTCACGGAAAATCAGTTTCTTGAAACTTCACAATACATGGTGGACATACAGTCTTCTGGAGAACAAGAGAAGTTTCTTCATTCGAAGTCGCAACAGCGGCTTCCTCCTCCAGTGTTGTCGTCCGATGAAGCAAGACTTGCTTCTCCCGATCGCTATGCTCAGTCCGACCATGATCTGGATCAACCCAGTCGACAGCAGAGTCAGATGTCCGAAGTGGTAGCGAAGCGTATGGACATTGACCGAAAATATGCTACGCCTAGTCCTAGATCCAAAGCAGAACTCATCAATGGCGAACTCAGCAATCCTGCTGGTCTTCTCGCGTTTGTCACAAGAGATGCAAACTCGCCAAGGATTGAACGAAGCATCACTGGTCTCATAAGAGGACGATATTCACCCTGCCATGACAGTGACGATGGAAATTCAAGAGCAGCCGCAATGGAATCTCCCTACCTTCCTGACAGTGAACTCTTACCTCCAGTAAAAGTCCTTCCCTCAGATTTGGATTCCAGTAGTGTTCTCGAAAAACTTCGTTCTTCGAAAAAAGTTGAATCCGCAAGCGAAGGCAATGTCGAAGAGCGTCCAGAAAAGCTACCGGCCAGTGACGGATTAGTTCAAAAAGAAGCTAAAAACTTTTCGAAAACAAAAAACGATATCGTGAAGTCGATTAATCGAACAATCTCCAAAGGAAAGAATTCCTTGCGTCTGAGGAAACATCAGGAGCTGCTGGAAGACTCGGCGTCGATTGGCTCTAACGGTGACGATGACCAGCCTGCAGAACCTGAGCCTGTAAAAAGTAATGACGTGAAGTTCGAGGTCTCTGAAAACTCCCCGTCATTGCCGTCATCAAGGAGTTCTACCCCGAAGGAAGCTGCTAATTTGCTTGAGAAAGAACGCAGGCCGTCGAGTGAAGACTGCTCCTCATTCAGCAGCTGCAGTAAGTCTGACTGCTGCAGCGGCGATTCTGGGGAAAATGTCTACCACGTTCAAAAAAGAGAGCAAAAGTCGAAACTTTCCCCCAAGAAATTTTGGTCCTTCACTACAAACGTGATATTCCCAAAGTGTAAGTATTTTTTTCCTTCGGCATAAATTAATGTCCATTCCGCACGAAACACTTCGTGACGCCTATCAGTGGCTCTTAATTTAAACTACAGTATGTAATCACAGTCAAACCAAGTAGTATACATGTTATGAACAAATTTCGACTGCTCTGCGTTTTAGACCGACATTTTCAGACTTGTTAAATAATAAATAATAGTTATTGTTCGCCACTAATGCCACGTATGAGTATTACAGAGCATTGTTCAGTTCATAAACGTTTTAGCATTTTTCTTTTTGACATTATCGGCTCTGATACCATTTATAAAGTTTCGCTTTATTGATGTGACATTATAGGCTCTGATACAATTTATAATGATTCATTTTATTAATTGAATCACTTTTGATTGTAGCATGTTATTTTGCCCTGCTGCTGCAGGCTGTTTTTCGTTCTATATTTTGAAATTATTTTCTACGATGAAGAGACTCGTTCGTGACCGAACTCACCGAATGGCTGCAAGCCATAATCCTAAGCTCCCATTTTTTATCAAGCGGCTAGTCGTGACTTATTGGATGTCTTCAATTGAAGTCCTACTTTTCCCCATTGTTGGCTTCTATAAAGTTTCACTCTAACTGTTATAAGACTTCTAGCTGTTGCTGCACGCGTCAGCTGGCAGATGCGTGCTTGCAGGGACGCGAAGAAAACGGCTGTGCACGCCACACATTTTCTTTTTGCGTTTCTTTTCCCATTATTTTCTTTCGAATACTCACGCTTCTCTGTTTCGTCGTAATGCTGTAATGCCGAATAATCGGCTTTCGTTGAATATTTTATTTTATCTTTTTTATTTGACGTATGTACAGCCGATGATACGTCGTCGGATGATGCTGTTTACAGGCTCAACTGAACTACTTTCTTGATCATCGCTTGTATGCGCTGCAATGTGCCTCGTTTTGTTATGTATTCTATTCTGGCTTGTATATATTCTGTTACTATCCTGAGATCTCTTATTGTATACGCTGAGAAACAATATGTCTTCCCTTACAGTCTACAGGATTTCATGGATAACTGCTCTTGATCTTTAATTATATGTGCTGAAAGATGCCATGTCTCGTGGCTGCTCGTTGTTATGAATTGCTCTTATATGATGAAGGAAACATATGTCTTGTGTCTTACTGTTACTGGTTATTATAGATAATCGCAGTTCATACGGTTACTTTATTCAGACCATACTTCTTCGTGTAAATATACAAGCACGCATCACCAACACTCTGTAACACTCAAGAAAAGTACTACACATCTGTTGCCGTTTTTATATGCACAATGACATGGAAAACCCATTTCTGGCGTTCTTTTCGTTGAATCAAGCATGTTTTTTGCAGAATTGTCACTTTAGAGAAAATCAGGAAAAAGAAGGCCAGATATAGATTTCCATGTCATTGTGCTTATAAAATGATCACATGCAGATCTCATATATTTTTTCAGTGTTCTACAGATTTATTATTATGTGCTTATACTTAATTCAGTTTATTATTTAATACTTTATGCTTTAAAGCTTGTGTTTAATTTTATTTTTTCTTTCATATGTTATATTTTAACGCGTGCAAGACAGTGCAACAATGGTCTAAGTAGACACCGATACATATTCTGGGAATTAACGTTTGCTTACGAAAAGCGCAGCATTAAAAGCCGTATCAAGAAATTATTTAATGCGCACTTTATTTGTAACACAGCTGGGCGACCAGGAGAAGTCATGGGCTCCTCATGTCTGTTACCTTGAATGTGTGAAGACACTGAGCGCCTGGTATGCTGAAAATAATGTTCACATGAAGAAAAAAAATGAAGTGCATTGTATACCGCTAATAATGATGATAATAATAACAAAATGGGATTCATGGTAATGGCACAGGGAAACGGTGTCTAATCTGGAGGGAAAAAAAGCTTAATTTCAGAATCAAAACACTTTTTTTTTCCCCGAAACAGGTCTTAAGTTACATTTACTTGTTTTGAACCTGAAATTTGTTGCACAGTGTAATTATCCTTTTCAGCCAATGTTGTGCCTGTTCACGGGTTTAGTATCGTCGAAAAGCCAGGCCAGTACCCTTGCAAAATTTAGGGCAGCCGCGGCGCTGTGCAGAAGCTGAATTGCGGTTTTAGCTTCTAGGGCAGCCCTGATATATGGTAGGGTATGAACCGGTGGCATAAATTTCATTGCATTAAACAAAGCTTTCTCAGTATGATTCAGGACCGCCACTGAAGCTAAAATTGTAAGTCAGCTTTTGGTTGGGGGGCACAAATTCTGTTGGGGTTGTTTATTTTTGTCGTTGGCAGGGCTGATACATTTGGTCTCATCGTTAGGCCTAGAACACTGGAGATCGAACGTTTGGTTAATAGTGTTGTTACGCCGGCACGTATGGTAATTAGTCCTATTTGAACCAAGCTGTGTCGTTTTGTTGCAAAACGTTCGTTGTTTTGTAGTATTCCCCCCCAAAAAAATAATTAAGCCTTTTCGACGAGGCAGCACAGCCTCGTTAAACTAGGATTACCTTATAACACCTAGCATAGTTCTCGGAAGGTTTTTCAAACAGAGTCATTCTTACGAGCAACCGAAATTTTCACTTGGGTATTACAAGGTTAACGAACGAATACACCTTAGGTTCACCCTTCTGTGTGCGTATGGTACATGCCAAACAATGTTATTTGTGCGGAAATTGTAAGATTGAGTCGAGCATTACATAGTTGCGACGACCTCACAATGACGAAGCATCCCAGTCACCACACCAAAAAAAAGGCGACCGTTGACGACAGCAGAGAAAAAACGCATTCATGTGCCGCATCAAAAATCCTTTGCTTCATTTACTGCACGTTCCGTTCTTTGCAGGTTCGCATGAGAGAAAATTCGCTTTTTGCCTCCCATTGCCGCAGTTCATTAGACTTTGTGTTTACCACCACCGTCGCTCGCCGTGACTAATGCCTGCGCTGCTGGTAACGGGTCGCGGGTCTGTGGGTCTGCCATTATCTCAGCATTGCAGACGGGGCGTCTGCAAACTGAAGCCCTTATGGAAGGAAACCCACAACCCACAGCATGGAAAGCGCCTCTCGAATGAGTCTGCCAAACTATGAATCCCAACACGCTGAGGACACACGGTGAAGTCCCAACATTGTCGGCTATGCCTGCAACCTTCCTTTACCCGTTTCTCTACAGCCGGCAGCAAAGAAAAGATAAAATGCATTTTAAGAACAAAAGCAAAACCGTGCATCTACATGCATACGTAGAACTATACACAATCAAGTGTTGTAGATGCTGCTATTTAGGAGGTTAGTAACTTTCGAAAATTCGGTTAGTTCGAAGTTGGGCTGTTACAGCCCGCTTCAGTGAAGCGACAGCAAGGCTGTATTACCAACAGTATGGTGTGTGTCCGAGCTCCGCTCTCCGGGGTAACGTCAGTGCGGGGCTGAGAACTCAGTGCCTGTCACAGCGTGAGATGGTGTGTGCTGTGAGATTTCGCAAGGACTCAAGTATTTACATCTAGTTTATGAGTCTTANGGGGGGGGGGGGGGGGGGAGGAGCACAAATTCTGTTGGGGTTGTTTATTTTTGTCGTTGGCATGGCTGATACATTTGGTCTCATCGTTAGGCCTACAACACTGGAGATCGAACGTATGGTTTATAGTGTTGCTACGCTGTCACGTATGGTAATTAGTCCTATTTGAACCAAGCTGTGTCATTTTGTTGCAAAAAGTTCGTTGTTTTGTAGTATTCCCAACAAAAAATAATAAAGCCTTTTCGACGAGGCAGCCCAGCCTCGTTAAAATAGGATTACCTTATATCATCTAGCATCGTTCTAGGAAGGTTTTTCAAACAGAGTCATTCTTACGAGCACCCGAAATTTTCGCTTGGGTATTACATGATTAACGAACGCATACACCTTACGTTCACCCTTCTGTGTGCGTGTGGTACATGCCAAACAATGTTATTTGTGCGGAAATTGTAAGATTCAGTCCTGCATTACATAGTCGCGACGACCTCGCAATGACGAAGCATCCCAGTCACCACGCCAGAAAAAAAGGACGACCGTTGACGACAGCAGAGAAAAACGCATTCATGTGCCGCATCAAAAATCCTTTGCTTCATTTACTGCACGTTCCGTTCTTTGCTGGTTCGCATGAGAGAAAATTCGCTTTTTGTCCCCCATTGCCGCAGTTCATTAGACTTTGTGTTTACCGCCACCGTCGCTCGCCGTGACTAATGCCTGTGCTGCTGGTAACGGAGTCGCGGGTCTGTGGGTCTGCCATTATCTCATCATTGCAGACGGGGCGTCTGCAAACTGAAGCCCTTATGGAAGGAAACCCACAACCCACAGCATAGAAAGCGCCCCTCGAATTAATTAGTCTGCCAAGCTATAAATCCCAACACGTTGAGGACATACGGTGAAGTCCCAACATTGTCGGCTATGCCGGCAACATTCCTTTAGTTTCTCTACAGCCGGCAGCAAAGAAAACATAAGATGCATTTTAAAAACTAAAGTAAAACCGTGCATCTACATGCATATGTAGAACTATAAATAATGAAGTGTTGTAGATGCTGCTATTTAGAAGGTTAGTAATTTTCGAAAATTTGGTTAGTTCGAAGTTGGGCTGTTACAGCCTGCTTCAGTGAAGCGACAGCAAGGCTGTATTAACAACAGTATGATGTGTGTCCGAGCTCCGCTCTCCGGGGTAACGTCAGTGCGGGGCTGAGAACTCAGTGCCTGTCACAGCGTGAGATGGTGTGTGCTGTGAGATTTTGCAAGCACTCAAATGTTTACATCTAGTTTATGGGTTTTAACAGTAGCAGTGGCTCTCAACAAGGGCGGCAGCCCCTCTCTCCCGCCCCTAGGGGTGATGGGAGGGTCCTCAGAGCCCCATGGACGGGGGGGGGGGGCTGACATCAGCAGCGATTAAAAACTACGAAATATTTTAACGATGCTTGGTCCCGTGTCTGTGTAAGAGGGATATGAGTACTCGAAACCCACCTACAGCAATTAAAGAAGCTCCTGCTAGGAAAAAGTGGGATAAACTGATCTCTGCAGCGCGATAGACTTGAACGTAAAGTTATTTACGTGTTCAATTTTACGTATTTTTAACGATTTTGGAGATTTGTAATCTCTTTTGGATTTTCACCATCTTCGTACTTTTCTGTTTTCAACAAGTTTGTACTTTTCTAATTTCACCGTGCGTTAGCTGCCTCATCGCGAGCTTTGATTATTCCAGCTGGGATATGGACAGCCTTAAATATGAAGCGACATTTTCGAAATTATGACCGGAATTATGAATGTTCACTTTAAGTTTACTTTGCTTTTCCACCATTTTAAAATGCGCCTTAGCGATTGTACCAAGTTTATTTAAAACAAGTTATTGCTCTAGTAACAAAGAATTTAAAATTGATATCGACGTTTCGGCATCTAACTAGTGCCATTATCAAGATTAATAAAATCTGCAATGGAAACAGAAATAAAATGCATGAAAATGTNCCTCAAACTTGCCGAAGCAATAGAAATCAAACGCCGAAATCCATTTATCAATGTCAAGTACAATGAATCTTACAGTCTACTAAAACTCCAGTAGTCAGAATTGTTCCAATAATGTAGAACAGCCGCACTTACCGTCTTGTCGCCTGGTAGATGACAGCCTAAATTCCTTCTGCCGTTGCTGGATACCGCGGTGTCTTCATTGTAGATATTTATCCGTTTGACATAGTTCACGAGACTATATATATGTACATACTGGTAACTATCACATTTTCATGCAATTTATTTCTGTTTCCATTTCAGATTTTATTAATCTTGATAATGGCACTAGTTAGATGCCGAAACGTCGATATCAATTTTAAATTCTTTGTTACTGTAGCAATAACTTGTTTTTATTCAAAAGTAGTTTTAAATAAACTTGGTACAATCGCTAAGGCGCATTTTTGAATGGTAGAAAAGCAAAGTAAACTTAGTGTGAAGATAAAAGCTGATATATCATACATGAATGTTCGCTTTGACGACCATTTTCAAACGGTTGCCTCTGTGGTTGTCAACGTTAGACGCTTGGAGCTCTGTTAAGCCCGGCGCCCACGTAACACTTTCATTGCCGCTAGCAGCCTAGAGCCAACTCAACTAATTGTACTGCGTAGTAGAGGCCGTGACTTCAGCATGAAGTCTATGAACATCGTGCAATAATTCTTAAATTATCAATCTCTATATGTTTCAACAGCTCATAATTAGCAGCGATAGATGAAAGTTCACCATAGACACTTGAGTCACTTGCTATGGTCACTTGCTATGGTGTAGAAATTGCAGTACCAACGATATTTTCAACAATTATTATGTATGCAGTTGAATTCTGCTCAAGCTGAAGTCATGCTTCGACTACGTAAACGGATTAGTCGAGTTGCCGCTAGGCTACTAGCGGCAACGAAAGTTGTTACGCGGGCAGCGGAATTTAGAAAGGATTTTTAAAAAATATCGTCTGAAAATTTAGTTTAAAAATCTTGCCACTACTATGGAATAAACTTCCAGTGACAGTAAAACACGCCAGTTTGCTAAATCAGTTCAAAATTAGGCTTGACGAATGGATGAAGTCATCCAGCATCCAGAAATTATTCATCTACACTGTGATCAGTGTTGTTTATTTACTTGCCTAGTAATAATGCAATGTACTCGACTATTTATTTTTATTGGTATACCATTATTATTAATTGTTGATCAATTGCGGATGGATTGTTCTTTGCAATATTACATAACTGCCCAGTTCGAAAAGATCCTACCAAGTATGATAGTTTGCCACACGGGCTGATTCTACGAACATTAGCTTAAATTTCCAATAATTTGACGAAAAAAAATGTTTACACATTCCATTCTGGCCCAAGGCTTTAAGCTTCTAAGTCGCATCAAGACACCGCTTGGTCCTTTATCAAATACATGTACTCTTGACTTTTACGCTCTGTACTTTTACGAAGTTAATTTTGCCGATCTATCTGAACTTTTTACGAAATGTGTTACCTACTCTCGAATATTACGGTTTGTCCAGTATTTTAAACTGGATGATGCTGCATAATTTCTTAACCAAAAACGACAGCTGAGATACAAAGTTGAGGAAACTGTAGGATGTTCTGTATACAGTGGCAGGTAAAAGTATACCAGCATTCCAAACAACTGACGACTAAAAATTACACAAGTAATAAATTATTTACAAAATCTGAAGAATTATTTTATAATCGCATTTCATAAGCCGTCAGTGTTTTCAAAGACCTCAACTTTGTTTCAGTCCAAAATATTCTGAATGATCGCATCTCTCTTGAGATGTGATATTGCTTAAATGAAAGAAATAAGTAGCTCAGTTTATTACCCTAGTAGTTTTTTTTTTTAATCAAAAAAGCGCTAGCACAGACGCTGTGAAGAATTTTGCAGGTAATAGACCCACCTCCTGGAGAAAAAAACATGGTTTGGCTGTAGTTTGATTGAAGTGCCGCAGTAAATAATCAACAAATAAAAATATTGAATTTATATTACCCTTAAACCATTCTGCAGATTCAAATGTGCTGCATAAGTTTTTGTATAATGATAAAAATTTCTTTGAAATGTAATTTAAATCGTATTTTTCTTGTAAAATATTTCTCTAGTGTAATTTTCTGCTGCACAAAGAGATTTAGCATTATTTTTAAACATTTTTCTTCGAGAACCTAGCAGGAAAACCCAGATTTCATTGAGCAACACTATATGTGACCTTATCTCGAGTACTACGATTTCATCTGTTCCCAATCTCTCGTAAAAGTCGAGTGTTATATGTAGTTTTAGTTACTTGAATAACGCAACAACCAAAGGAAATTAATCGCAGTATTTTGAACCAAAATAATACAAATCAGTCCAGTAGTTCAAGAAAAATATGGGAAAGAGATAATAAAATGAGCGTTTATTAGGGTAAATACACTTCTTAACCCTGCCGGGTAATGAGGTCATTTTGAGAGAATTTATTGGGGCTTTTCACATTTAATGGATGAGATTAAGCATTTTTTGTTAGTAATTCTAAGTTTTTCCAACAGGCGGAAAAAAATGTGAGCCAATGAGCCAAGCAGTTGGCCTTAATTTTTAGGTCTAACAGCGTTAAATAGTTAGAGTTAAGAAAACGGTGCCTACAACGAGGAGGAAACCAAGACGAATATCTTGGGCCGAAAATTATGAAAATCAGTCTAGTAGTTTATTTAACCATAAGAGAGCAGTACATGGAGGAGTTTGGAAGAAAATAATGTGTGCTCTTCAGCGCGGGTGAGAAAAGTATATAAGTGCATTAAATGTTTCTTGTAAGTAAAATACGAAACGTGGGGTAGCATTTTGCACCCCTATTCATTTACCTACAGGGTTAAATAGATTTTTAGGGTTTAGTAAATAGTGCATTTAACGAGAGAAAATCATATAAAATGTTTTGCGCTAAAACTGAGGAAATTTAGTTCAATAATTTGGTAAATAGGGCCGACGAGAAAAGAAATTTGGTTGGTACCATAATGGTAAATTAACATGGTGCGCTGCAATACTGAATGCTGGTATTAAAAATATACAAAATGTTGTAAAAAAAATAAGTATGAAACATCATTCTAGGGGGCTAAAACATATTCTGGCCCCCTTTTTTCGGTCTTGGGGGGGGGGTCCCGTTGCCCCCCCCCCCCCCCCGGGGGGGGGGGGGGGTGAATCCGCCTGTGCATACATAGGTACATAAGAAATATTAATAAGAAAGATGTTACATATATATCCATCAAGGTCTTCAAAAGAGTAGCTTATAATTTAGATACCGCAGATAATGCAGTTAGAACCACATCGTGAAGTGTACCGTTCTTATTTATTATGGTTTCGGCGCATAAATGATAGAAAACGATTGCACGAATGCAACGTTTTCTTTACGCTTTTTAGAGCTAACTGCTGTATTCTTGCAATTCCAATGAAGTCTTACAGGGATAAATTGTGCTCGCTAAAGTCATTGAATACCGTAGTAAAAATTTGCTTTGAAAGCTTGGGAAGGGCTTTTGGTACATTATACTTTAAATTTTCATTCTAGTGGGGCATCATTTTTCTTAATCGACCCATTTTTCGATGCAGATTCCAAAAATGAAGTCCTCTTTTTTTCATGAAAAAAAGGAAGAGACTGATACTTCACTAAAGTAAAAATTTACGAATTATTCTCTTTAATTTTGACGCTTAATATAGTAGTTGTCGACACGTGATACGAAAATATCTTGCGTTACCACTAAGCAGTTACCCTTTGTGATTCAGAATTGCTCAAATACATACGTCTGTACTGATAATTCAGACGCTACCTCCGTTTGAAACATTTTGAGGTCTCGGTATAGTATGTGGCCCACCTAAGAGTGTGTACTGGGTTAGTTTTTAGTTCAAGATAGGTTAGAATAGGTTCGGTTCAGCAAGAATAGGTACTTAACCTAAGTCATATGCAAACCAATTATACCCGAAGGNTACCTCTGTTTGAACCATTTTGAGGTCTCGGTATAGTATGTGGCCCACCTAAGAGTGTGTACTGGGTTAGTTTTTAGTTCAAGATAGGTTAGAATAGGTTCGGTTCAGCAAGAATAGGTACTTAACCTAAGTCATATGCACACCAATTATACCCGAAGCTCAACTATTCCACATACTATTCCGGCACCTATTTTCAGAAATTTTAAGCTATGTTGAATTTAAGTGACAGCAATAATGACACTTGGTAGCACTGTAGTGCTGTCTTGGTTTTGTCTCATCCTTCCTTCCTTTCCTGCTTTATGACTTGCTTGCTGCAGCTGATCTGCCAGTCCTCACATCACATAGCTTTCTTGAAGTGCGACTCCTCTGGGGAATGTAGATAGAGAAGAGATCCAACGGCAGCTGTGGGAATTGGTGGTAGGCTCTCTGCGTTAATGCGTATCAGTCAGTGTTGATAAAGCGAATGATTGTCCTATTAAATCATCAGTGTTTTATATCTTTGATAGATGCATTTCTATGGAGTCTATAGTCGGGCCCACTTGTTGGTCATATCACTCATATGAGCGAGTTTCATCAGCTAATCGTCGGAGCTGAGCTCACGAAAGCACAGCCGTGAGTCTACCAAAAAGGTACTAAAATGTTGACCGTTAAGTCAGCTTCTCCAGCAAGAGCCACTAGTTACGTTTCGGGTATTTTTTCAAATTTAGCTCATTAGAACTCAGCTTATTTGTGTCCTTTGCGGAGCTGAAAAAGCTCTTTTAGTTGCCGATTGTGTTCATCCGCTGCAAGAGAATAGTTGACCGAATCACTAATTAGAGGCAACTAAAAAATTCTGCAAATCTTGGTTGTCAAGAAGATCTACATTCCACACTGGTTGCCAATGAATTAGACGTTGGCTCCAAAACAAACCTCATATATGCAGGCTCATTACTAGGTAGCTAATGAGAAAACTCAGATAATCTTGGCGGCCAATCAAACCTATTTTTTAGATTGTTGCCAGTAAATATGAAAACTTGCAAAAATTTGATGGACGATCCTTGCAACGAAACAAACCTAGCCTATTAATTATTAGGCTGATTACCTGTTGATAACAAATTTCTTAAAATATTAGCTGCTATATACGTTTCACCAACATTATAAGTTTGTAGCCAGTATAGGAGAATAATCTGAAGATTTCACAGTCAAACAGATCTACACCCACACTGAATGTCAGTTAAATAAAAACATTCTTTAGATCTTGGCAGTGAAACCGCCTTACTTGCCAGACTGTCTCGTAGCAAACTCAGTTGATCTTGATATAAAATATTCTGCGCTGTCGTTGCAAAACCACAAACAAAACCTTACCTAATTTAGCGAACGGCGCTGCGATGCACTCAGCCTTTCACTTGAGGCGCAATAATAATATTACATCACGTAGTACAGCCCTTTAATTATTTCTTCATTGTTATGTAACGG
>LQNS02278187.1:9127488-9159144 GCA_001587735.2 Parhyale hawaiensis
TTAACTCGTTTGGTATGTGATGGCACTGAGCCATGTAGATTAGGTTGTGAATATATAGCTGTAATATTTCTAACAAATTAATGTACACACAATTTTTTTAATGTAAGCTGTAATATAATAATCCAAGAACACCTCCCGCCTGTAGAGAAATACATGGTAAATAAATAAATAAATGTTTGGAGTAGACAACTGCTTGCAGATGAGCGCGAGTCTTAATACACATGCGCTCTACTTCGGTTGCATGACCATCACGCGTGAGCTACGCTCTATCACGCATGAGCTACGCTCTATGATCACGTAAAATCTTCACGGTGCTGACAAACTATAACGCGCGTGGTCATTGCGTCATTCTTTCAGGCCTGGTGGTGTGGAGTATGCCGCTCTGGGTGAACCATTGTTGCTTACTATTTTGTGATGGCAGGTGGCGGTGTTGACCAGCTGAGATGGACGTCAAGATGAACCCTATCACGTTTGTGGAACATGTTGTGATGCTCTAGCATATTTATCTATTTTGAAAAAAGGGATCGATGTAACGAAGAAAGTTTGACAAAGGTGTTCTCGAGTCAGATTAGTTTAACTTTTGCATTGTGTGTGACGATTTCAAAAATCAAATGCTATCAAAAGTGAGGGGAAATTGGTTTTTAATTGCACGGTAAAGAAATCATCAGTGCCATTAAATCGATTTGTATACAGAACTACTTGGCTAGGAATTGGTTTTCACTATTACTCGACTCCTGAAAAGTAAAAACAATGTTGGCAACTTGACTTACACACTCGTCTCGTTGGTGTTTGTGAATCCAATCACACAAAATGGCAGCAAGGCGGCAATACCCTAGTAGTGACATAATAATTTGCCTGAACACTAGGGTTGAAGTTGCCATGTAAATTTCATAATTTAAATCTTCTTTGGTATCGACGTTACTTCCAAATCTTGCGTCATATGAATACAACGAAAATTTGTCTCCACTCTGAAATCCCTGTTTTTCGTTCGACCAGCTGCTCCATATTGGCTATTGATAATTTACACTCGTATTTCCGAAGCGCTGCTCTTTTAAGCTTTTGAAGTCAATTTATTCCACCGGCAGACACTGCGCGAGTTTCCGGATCCTCATTCGATGGTTTAAATATTTAATCGCGTCCTTCATCATCGTCATGATAGCCGAGAATATTCTCTTGAAATTTTTTCCCTAGCGTCCTTGACTGGAGGGGATCTTTCGATAGTTGAACTGAAATATTCGATATATAATATCGGCATGGTGACCATCCGCTTCGATTCTACGACCTTTCGTACATGCTTGACTCGAAGTAAAGCTTTGAAAATTTAAAGTGGAAGATGCGCTTTGTGCGTTGGGCGGCGAGAGCCAAGCAGCCTCCTGTCCGACAGAGCACCTGTAACTGTTCGCAACATCGCCACCAGCGATGGCTCGCTGCCAATGCCAAAATTCTCAAATCGTCCGCAATTGGGCCGCCGCCGATACGGCACGGGACTTTGGACCGACTTGACCCTAACACCAGCGACAGCCCCGCGTCCTCCGATGATGTGCTTCTGACCGTCGATTACATACCGACCAAACCGGGGAATAAAAAGCGGTCGACGTTCTTTAGAGGTAACTTGTCGTGATACGTTGTCGTATTCTATGGAAATATCATTCACTAAGTACATTTTTATTTATTATAAATCATAGTTATTACTATTCTTACAATTCTCAATAATTGTTGTTGTTATTATTATTATTATATCAATGGTATTATAACTAATGTGATACTTGAGCTACATAACAGCAGAACTTCGGAGTATCTAGCGTAGCTACTGAAACACAAGCTAACATCAAATATTTCATTATTGTGTGCGGTGTGCATGCAAACTTGAAATAATATGATGTCATCTATATACAAGCATCACATTTACTACATTTGCAGGCTTTTTGAAAAGCCGGTGTAATCAAAGCTGAATTGGCTCCAAATATTAAAATATAATTTGACTTTAACTCCCAGCAACATTATGTCAATAGAGCTCAACTTAGTTTACTTGTGAGATATGTAGAAAATACATAAAAATCTAGAACGCACTGAGAGCGCATACCTCCGCCAAGCGGGGCAATGTTAACTAACATTCAAATTGGTCCTGAAATAATTATTTCTTCTGTATCATCACTAAAATTAATCGTGGTTATTTAATTACTGTGCCTCTTGACAGTATTAACATCTTGAATATCTGCCACTAAATTTTTTAGTTACTGACAAGCATTTTAACAAACATTTGTCAAACATACAGACGAACCAGCCGATCATCGTCGCCAAAATTTGATCTTTGGTGGCTTTTAACATTTCCAACAGTTCCAGTAAATTTTTGGAAGATCCGTTGATAACTTTTGAATTATACTTCTGACAATTCTTTTGACAAAAAATAGTCTAGCACAAACTGACAAACCAATCATCGGCAAAATTTGGTCATTTGTGTTTTTAACGTGCTTAACAATTATTACAAATTTGATGAAGGTCCGGTCATAAGTTTTCTAATTATGTTATTGACAAAAATTTGATAGACATAGAGATAAGCAAACAAACGGACCAACGGATCAACACCAAAATTTGGTCATTTTCTCCTAGTAATAACCCAACAATTTGTGTAATTTTAATAAAAAACGGTCCTTTGCCTTTCGAATTATGTTACTGAGAAAAAAGAGACAGACAAACAAACAAGCCATTGAATGAATCTTCACAAAAAGTTAATCATCTGTTACTCATAACATAATTACAATCCCTAAGTTATGTAATGATCCGTTCACAACTTTCTGAGTTGTCTTTGCGACAGACAGGAGATGAACGAACAAATAAACCTGATAAAAACATAACCTACATGGCGGCGGTAATTTTCGTAAGTAAGGAAACGTTACACTGACTGGAGCTAAGAAATTTTGCAGAAAAAATTGAGTTACTGTAGAGAGAGACTTTACTTGAGGTAATAGATTTCGAAAAAAAAGACCTTTTCGTGTCGTAAGAATTCTAGGTGATTTGTTGGAAAGAAAAATAATGTAATTTTTAAAGAGGAGTCGTTCCTTGGAGTAAGGAAAGTTTTAGTGGGGAAACAGCTGGAGGAAAATGCGAATATTTTTAAGAAAGGATGTTTCGTAAAGACGCTTTTTGATGGGAAAATGCGACATAATTTTGAAGGAGGACACTTTCCTTAAAGCATGGAAAGTTTCTCTTGTGAAGCGAACGAATAAAAAAATAAACTTGAAAGAGAGGTCGTTGCTTTGTATAAATGAAGAGAAAGCTGAACGAACTTCTTTGCTCACGAGACGATCGTGTTGGTAACGTCGCCGTGCGTGAGACAGAACCGTGTTATTTGTGACCAATGCGTGACTGCTCGGTAATGCTAAGGGCAGATGGACAGTCCAACTGTTACAGGCATTACAGTTACCAGCTGCATAACTGTACGCTGGCTGACTGGGACAACAGCCGCCGCCGCCCAACCTCCCGCTGGGACAGAGATGCACAACTGGGCCATGGCAGGCCATTGTTGTGCAGTCAATGGGGACATGATCTGACTTAATATAAGATAGTATAAATATCATGTTATGGACAGGTTTGCTTATTAGAAAAGGCTTTACATGTATTTAAAATGAATAACAGGACTTGAAAACATGACTAACCTTGTGAAATTGATGCAGGGAAAGTTAGAGATGCAAATATTCGATAATTTTTGGTATTAAATGCACGGACTTCATAAAAGTAGAGCTACAACAGGGTCTAGAGACTTCAGTAAAAGCATTAAATTATTGCTCAACAGTATACAAATCAATTTAGAAAGTCTGTTTTTGAAGGCATTTTGAAAACCATGAACTTGAAGCACAAAAGTATAGATAATAAATTATACGGCAGGTTTCATTTGTTTTTAATGTTGAAATATTGGTTGTTTTTGATCGCTAAACGATATTGGCAATGAGTAAATCAATATGCCTTTGAAAGCGTCGAGTTTGAGCTGAAACGAAATTAATTTTACTCACACCATTCATACATTTGTTATGAATTAAAATTCCCTCATATTTCAATATATAGTAGCTTACTTGCTGCCACGCTGTAATTGTTTTTGTGTTGTACTCGGTAATTGTTGTGTTGTACGCGGTAATTGTTGTGTTGTACGCGGTACAACTGCACATGACAAGAAAGGAATTTTGCTTATAGTGCTTAATTGACATTTTGTTTCGATGATTATGCCATTCTACTAGTGAGTGCTAAGCAGTGCAAGCGCAACCAGCTATGTTAATCGTCAAACTAAAAACTTTCTTTGACTTTCTGTTGCTCTGCTATCTCTGCATGTATGAATTATGTATTATTATATTTAATTTGAATGTTACATATGTGTGTAAAACTGCCAGTGTAAGAGAAAAGTTATAAAAATAGTGGAAATACGTGTGTTGCACGTGTTGCCTTCTACGAGCTTTACAGCTTGCGAAACGTCGTTCGCTTCCTTAACATTCGTGAAATTTAGTAAATTGAAAAACACGCAAAAAAATCCTGTTGTTATTTTCTCTCCTGTCTGCTGCTTATTTTTTGCAGCATCAACTCTTCTACATATTGTAGAATTCTATATTTGAGATACTTTATGTTATTTACGACCGAAAGATGAGCCAAAGTCGTCCTGTTTCCTTATTAGCGAAGTCATTTATACGTTTTAGGGATTTGTCTTGGCACCGTCGAAACATACCACATACAGTGTTTATTTTTTACTTATAAATCAGCATAACTCTACTACTGATACTGTAAAAATTTCTTAAAATATATATTTTTGTAAAACGTAACATCAGTCCACTTCATCATAGCACTGAAGTAGGTTAGCATTGATTTCACTTGGTGTCGATGCTTGTTATGCAAATAGTTTGGTTTCTGGTTACCTAACGGTTATTTTTTTCCGGTTCCGCAGCTTACCCCGACCACCCGGAGCGCGACTCCCTGGACGGCAACTTACCCGGGTCCTCCCACGGCACCGGCAACCCGCCTCCTCCACCCGCCCCACCTCAGCCGGGTGTGTCCGCCCGGGAGGCTGCTAAACAAGCGGGTGTGTACCACATGGACCTTCAAAATTTATTTTTAGTGGTCTAATTTGCATCTGTATATTCATGAACATACTCCTATAACAACACTGGACAACTAGCATTTTGTCACAGGGATTCTTTTACCCACAGTACCCTAGAGTAATTTTGACAATGTGTGTGCAAAACTAACCCCGTTTTTCGATCAAATTTCATTCAAAACTAAGACGTATTGTTATTACGACAGTTCATTTTTTATAGGACGCCTGTGCAACAATTCAGAGATTTATCAAATATTGTAGAATCATCCCTGTTTTCTTGCAAGATTGTCAATGTTCGAGCGAAATTGCATTATTGATCGTATCGATATCGAGCTAAATTACACCTATGCATGAATGCACTATAATCAAATGACACAATAACAGTATGCATCTCACGTTTCTGTAACAAAAAGGAAATCGACAGTTGCAGTTACCTAGTGTAAGGTACGTACTTTGGATAAGAAAAGTCGCTTTATATATGTTCCCCGTTTTATTGTACTGCTTAAGTGCAATTGTTATTGACAGCAAGGACAAAGGAGGACGATTTAAACTCTAAAGAAAATAAGCTGCTTTAGAGAAAATTATCCGTAATACACAAATTATGCGTGTAACATCGTAGACTACGCAATTCTACTTGATGATCTATTCGTACCGAAGGTCCTACGGTGGATTATTGTAACTTTAGTAATTATCTTTTAATTAACACAGCGACGCCATGCCGAAAACAACTTTTCATGGTGACACAAGTAGAACATATATTAGCAAGAAACACATTCATGGGCATTGGCCAGCGGTAAAAAGCAAAAACCATCTTGATCGATCTTAGGTTATTTTGTTTTCTTAAAATTCAATGATTATCTACCATCATTGATCTACGTTAACGAATTCACATTTATTGCAGAGAAACTCGTATTCCTTTCATCACCACGAACAGATTGCTTCTTGTTTGACGTCCCTATGTTAATTAGTTAACGCTCTATAGACGTTTCTTCAATGAGTTGCATTGGACCGATTTGACATTTTGCGTAGGGCGTTAGGTGCAGTGCAGTCTATGATAACATCACATGAATCTTTATTGTGAGAAGCTTTTGTTAGCATGCCCGCTATAACTATCTTATCTTCCTACTCATTTTTATATTCATGTACAGTTGACATACGTACAGTAGATGTCCAAAGTCACGCTTAGTACAATTCACGGTAAGCGCCTGTAAGTAATAAATCAAATACCTTTTATTAAGAACACAATAGATTCGCAAATACGATTACAAGTACAAGGTAACTAAATTTTTCACTATCGGCTTGATCCAGTCATATAAATAGGTGACTACGCACAAGGAACATGCATGGATACACTCAGCCTACAGCTGTAGGCGTGTTTGGCATTAAGCGACTCTTTCTTATACAAAAATAAAGATAATGGAGAAGAGAGTGAAAACAATTTGCAAGTAATGTAATGTTAAGTCATTAATGTAATGAAAAGTTTAACACGGCCCTGAACTTGAATGAATTTAGCAATAGTTTTTCAAGTTTTTGACATTTGTATCACTGAATCTGTAGAATAAAATTTACCCTCGTTGGCCGAAAGAACTTGTGCAGCCTGCTAATATTATATCTACTAGTAATTGAACTATATTATAGCAAAAGTAATACTAATGAAAGTCTTTCTCCCAGAACTAAGCGGATCGGCCCTAGGTCCCGGTAGCCAGAGTCTCGCTGGCGGATTTTCCAAAAATCCTAATCTGAAGCACAAGAAACCTAAAAAGATGAAGTCGGACCTAGAAGACAGCACCGTCGGCGAGGAGGAGCTCCGGGACAACCTGTCCCCACTGGACAAGAAGTCCCACGGGTCCCGCAAACACAGGGACCATGCTGCCGGAGTACTGGCTGCTGCAGGGATGCGGGACCGTGATTACGATGGTCCCGGAGGATACCGTAGCTGGAAGGAACCCTAGTGAGTACCAAAATCTTAATCTTAAAGGCATGCTTGGTTCTTCTTCTTCTTCTTCAATCAAGGTAATGTGAACTGATTAGCTTTAATCTATCCGGTACTCCAATCCCGACTATTAAATGCGTTACTTTGGAGTATATTCAGGTAGTAATTGCAATGCCATTAATTTGAGGCAGTCTCAAAATCATTCCTACTCAGCAAAATTGTAGTAGTAGCTAATTGTAATGCCATTAATTTGAGACAGTCTTAAAATCAATCATACTCAGCAAAATTGAGTAGAAGCCGTATCCAGACAACGTTGAAATCTGAAAGTAAAAGAAAACAGATTTTCATTCTTCGCCAAGTCAGAGCTCAGAAACTTCAATATATTTGCTTAGTGTTCCGGTGGTACTTTACAGCTTATTACATTTCTTATTTTCTTATCCATAGCTTCTTAGGCAAACTTTAATTCCTCTAGAACAAATTTCAGTTGTCTTAAATTAAATTTCTTTTAGTTCATATTGATAAATTGCAGATTTTTCCTGCTTATTCTAAAGAAAGAATTAATTATATACAAGACAAAGCTACTGAAACTTTGTCGTCCCACTTTTTTTTTAACATGCAACAAAATTCCTTACAGACCAGAACCTGTTCATAATAGCTTACACCTGGATGTATTTCACAGCTGATGAGGCGTCCGATCAAAGTCTTCCAGCATATCATATTTCCTGAGCCAGATGCCGAGCCTTGGCATGCACTGATTGCGACGTTAGGAAGGTTATAGGAATTCTACACCTGTCGAGCTACATGATTCGAGTATGCGTATGCCGCATAAAATCAGGGCTCCGTTATATGCATCATGGGCACGATCATACGTCTTGCATTTTATTATCCAGTCAATATTTCTGTTGTGCTCTGTGCAGATATGTGTTATTTATTCGTCGGATGTTTGTGCTGGTATGTCAGTCGATAAAATCTCTAGTATTAATTTTACTGTGTACTTGTAGGTAACACTGAGTAGGTAAATCAAGATGAACTGAACAAACACAGTAGAAAGGTGACGAAAGACTTTAGAATTTTGAACCATCCTATGCCATTGATCATTCTTTCCTAATTTTTACTTCACTACGATCGGTGATTTATGTAAAGCGTTAACGGTTCCCAACTGCTCGTGAATATTATTTTTTACTTGCGGAGGGACAAACAGAATCATAGTATGGATAATTGTACGTCGTTCGTACTTAACAAAGAGTGAGCAAGAGTGCAAGTATGCAGTCGTATTACAATTTCCTTGTGCTGCAGTTTTGAAAAACTAAACTTTTGCGTAGAATATAGACCGCCGGGTAAGTCGTGTGAATTAGAATGTTTATCGCTGTATGTAATATTTTATGCTTATTTATAGGCAGTTATTCTCCTGCTACGTGCTCTAGTAGTTTGTAAGTTATGCCTGCCTCTTCAGAGTTATTCTTGGCATTTTCCGTGTTAATTTCTTCCCGCTGTTCAACTTATTTTTCCGGTGTCTTTGTTCAGTTTTTGAACAGACTTAATCTAAAAGATGTTTTATTTAATTTTTTGAGCTAACCTTATTGCATATTTTTCATAGCGTCCAGGCACAGTGTTGTCTCATAAGTCAAATTATTCAAGTTACATGTATATTCCTTTATTACCAGCCTCGAGAATTTTCCTGCTGAATGAGTCTCGAATACATATACGCTTAACCCGTACTCGTTATTAGTTTATTAATTACACACCTGTGTATATTAGCTTACATTATGACAGGTGTACGTGCCAGTTTTTTCCTCTAAAGAAACAATTCTCTCCACTATGCCGGTTTTGGCCGAGGTCGATCTGTTAGGGCAGAAGAGGAAGTTTCTCTTGCAGGTTTAGTCGCCGCTTATCAGATCCAAGGAGGCTGTTATTTCTTGCAGTGTTTTTGCAAACAGGAATATCCTGTCCATGATTTTTGGAACACATACAAGAAATCTTCCCTGTATGTTCTGGTGACTATTGAGGAGGCAACGGAATACGTAACATGTTTCCGTATTTGAATTTAAATATAAAAGCCTCTTCACACGTTAGCCTTTTGTCCTACATTTATGTTTCACAGCGGTCCCTTGTGTAACTGTGTCCACTTATATAACAGAAAAGTGTAAAACTTTCTGAGTTCTACACAAATTTGTAAAACATCCTTAACTTTATGAATAGTACATTTTAGGAAACTGACTAACGTACTAACGTCCTAGGAAATATTTTAGTGTACGTAAAGCGTTTGCAAAACACGACGAAGTATTAGCATGTTTTGAAATATTAATTAACGGCGAAAGACTATCGTGTGAATCATCCTTTACAGAAGAAAATTGACCGTAAATGTTTGGAAAAACTATTTTTCTGACGTCAAAATGGTTTCTACCCGACGGCATTAGCTCATACAGGGCCGGAGCGTGAGTCTCGGCTACCCTCTGGAAATGGACCTTTCGGTCTGTTAACTGTCAGCTATCTAATCTAGATACAAGGATGTAAAAATAATGCATGGGATGTGCTTTTAGAATTTATTATGTGAGGGGAATGTAAGAAAAGCGTACATGCTTTACTGATCGGTGCCTCTCTATACTTATCGTTGCAGAACGTTTTAGTGATGGATCATTTCAAAAACCTTTACTTGATGTTAAATGTCAGCCCCCCCCCCCAAAAAAAAAAAAAATTCTATTAAACAAAACTTACTGTGTTATTACGGACATTCTTCTTCCTTGAGTTTATTTTTTATGTTCTGTTTTTTGTTGCAGTGGAAAAAGGAATAAACATGTTATTTTGTACTTTCCAAAGAACTTCCTTCGTACTACCTCTTTGATTACACTTCTGAAAGTCGTAATTTTCATACACATTGGATCGAAATAGAAATGAATAAATCGTCCATAGGCAATTATTTGGCCACATTCTTTTTAAATTTTCCCTGCTCTTTCCCATTGCTGCGCAGAAAGTTAATTTCAAATGCCATCTGTTCGAAAGAATATAAATTTGAGTCTCCACGGTTTTATATTGCCGTTGTAAATTTAATTTTCTCGTATTTGCACAACTTCTCCACAAAAATTCATTTAAAAGTAAGTAAGCAGGAAGGAAACAAGTGGTAGTCCTTGACGTCTACAGCACCGTAGCCGCTTCAAGTTCTTTCTCCAAGTCGCTGCTGGTTGGCGCCGACGATAACAAATGTCGCCTCCATTGCCAAATTACCTCCACAAAGGTACTGTGGTGCCCATCTCATTTAAATGCTCATTTAGCGCTTTTTTTCTGTCTACACTCCATGATTCTCATGCAATGCGGTCCTAATCGATTCTCAGAACTGTTTATGAACTTTCAATATTCCTTTCACGGGTGAGGAAGGCATTGTCTTTAAATATTCGTCACTCCCGCACTGACACTTGTCATTTAAAGATTCACTAGTTTGGAAGGGAATAAAGCCGTAATTCTTAGTTCTACACATGATCTACACCGCTCCAACATTACGGTTTTTTTTTCTATGACCAAACTGATAGTTTCAGAAGTCACTAGTCTGGAAAAGAACGAAGTGGTAGTCCTCGTGGGTCTGAATCAAAAGAGCCGCTCCAAGGTTCTCCATGTCGCCATAATTTGGTGCTGAAAATATTGTAATGCCGCGCCCGTCGCTAAATCTGCTGAATCCGTCGAGCTGCGGCTCATGGGCCCTCACCATCATCTCCAGTCCGTTAGCATTGAGGAAACTTTGTGTCCTGTCAGTGCCCCATACATGGGCAAGGCCGCGGAATTTGTTTCTTGCGAATCCTGTCGCGTCAGGATCTGGATTTGGATCAGCCCAAAGCAAATCCAAGATTGCACGGGGGATTTTATTTTCAAGAAGAGGCCTATCCACCTTGGAAATTTATTCCAATTTCTTTAACTTTGGTCCTAGTCCACCGTGGCAACAGAAAATTGTGTTGTCCACCACTGCCGCCAGCGGCATACAGTTGAAAACTTCATTGAATTTATGATAAACTTCTAAGGACATTTTCTTTTCACACTCCTGTCGAAATCCAAACTAGAAGTTGACGTTGCAAAGCTCGTGGTTTCCTCGTAGAATGAACATCGAATCTGGAAAGAGCACGCCGTATGTCATCAAGAGAAGAATGGTCTCCAGACTATGTGCTCCTCTGTCCACATAGTCGCCCAGCAGCAGGTAGCGTTAGTTTGGAGGCCGACCTATGGCATCAAAAATCATATTTACATCTTCATATTGTCCATGTACGTCTCCAAGCAGGGCAACCGGTGAGTGAATCTCCAGCAATGAATTTTACTTAAGGAAATGTTCTTCCGCTAGCTGCAGCAGTTTCAGGATATCTTGATTGGACATTGGGCATGGACCTCGTCGAACTTTGTATTTGGCTGTGAAAATGCCAAGTAATCTTTCTTTTTCATCAGAATCAGATTGAGCATCATGAAATTTCAACTTCTTTTATTTGAAGACGCAGCTTTCGAGCTTTTCTATGTATTCATTGAGTAAATCATTACTAGCACGTTCTTCTCTGATGACTTGACTCCTAAGAAACATGACTAAACCAAATCAACGTTAGTTTCTGTCAGAAAATTTTGAGTTTGATGAATATTCTGTACTACACCGTGGTATCCACTCTACCGTTATTGTCAGGTTAACTACAATCCATAGACTCCAAAAAGACTTAAAAGTTTAACAGACGTTAATGTATCTAGAAAATGATTCGTATAGATCTCTTATTTTGAAACTTTCTGAACCTGAAATGAAAACTTATATTTTGAAACTTTCTGAACCTGATATGAACAAGAACGTCCGATCGAAGAGCTTTGAACTCGAAGCTTCGAATATCCAAGAGAAAAAACTCCAAGGCAATTAAGTTCTGGGACGATCGTTTGTTAGCAACAGGGCCCCTCAATTAAGTAGCGCTAGTGTCGTTTTAAGTCTAAGTTTAAATATATATATTTCAGAAAAACCTTACATGTATTTTATATATAATACGGTACCATTACTCTGAAACCAGTTTAGACTAAGGTTATCATCAAAAGATGAGAGAAATTACTTTTGAACAGTTTTTTTAGAATTTGGGTGAGGTAATGCATCTTAATTAACATTTTTGCTCTTGCGGCGATTGAATATTGTTTCGGTGGGAATACGAATAAGCTGTGAGTTGCACCATTTATTTATGGGTAACAGCCTCTGGAACTGAGTCGTTTTTGAGATACCGATTTATTAAGCGTAGTATTATATCAGGAAAATAGTGTAATTAGTTAGGAGTTAGTAGTATTCTACGGCAGTGAGTCAGCAATCGTTTAATTGAATAATTCCGTACGTACAAAGGATTTCTCGAAGAAAATTTGCCTAGAAGACACTAAATCTTCACAGAAACCAACTCATCTCTGTTTGGTAACGTAATAATAATGCAAAAATTTGTATATAAAGCAAAAAATTATTTGATTGTTAGTCAAATGAAAGAAAAATCTCAGCCATTGCGTCGCTCTACCGCACAATGTTTACTATTTACGTGGTTTTGTGTCCGACAAGTCATAATCAGAGTTTTTTACATAGAGATATGTTTATACAACAATACCACCAGAGGGCGACGGAAACAGGCACAAAAATTTGTTACGTACGTTCCAGTTTTATTCTAAACTCTTTGGTCCGATGTATATTAGTAACCCTTTAACGGACTAATTCGAGTATATCCGTCCAGTAGTTGTCTAGCAGTTGTAGGTTATTATATCTTGGACTAATGAAAACACAGGCGGTCAGCCCCTAAGTGCAGCTCAGCTCTGCCTCTACATTCTTGTGGCGTCATCTTTTATTCAGTCATCAGCGTTGTGGCATGAACAATTCCATATGACGAGAAAAATATTTGGACTGAGCAGAACTAGAAAATTTTAATTAACAAGTCATAAATTTAATCGAGGCCATGTACTGCATGGCCTTAACGTCATAAAAAGCAGAAAGACTCCCTGCATAGCTTCATTTTAAGAAGCCATCTTTGTTTGGAGTTTTGTAGCTATTAAACAACCACAAAATTTCGAGCGGCTATGTGCAGAAAATTTGTGTCCTTTATGTCAACTTATGATGAAAACAAAAAAATGACGACTGTCAGTCAAAATTTCTATGCTAATGGTTTCGCTTACATTTTATTCTTAATATACTCAACTCAAGTTGTGACGCAATCTTTAGATATTGTAAATTCGATGAGTAACACCGACTTTAACATTTCTTGCAACGAACGTTCAATAATGAACAAACTACTCGTACCACACGTATTTTGGGATAGGTTCGAGTTCATGTGGATGTTAGCGTCGTATTGCGCATGTTTCACACGCTAGTATCATTGCAATATTCTATGTTCACGAAAAAATCTGGGGTCATTCATATTATTTTTCATACTAGAAATGGCAACAATTGATAACTTGTACAGTACTCACACGAGGGTAGTATAAGGGCATCTTCAACTTGGCATCACTGTCCGAAGCTGCAGACAGAAGCATTAACTTCAATACATTGAATTACATTGCCAGTGTAAGCAGTAAGATGAATACGATGAGCCGGTCGAAAACTCTATCTTATGAATCAAAAATGCGTTTTTAGATCTCTCAGAAGTAACTAATTAAGGATCAATGCATGAAACTCAATACAAGGATTCGATGATAGCGCGCACCTGCCTCAAGTTGCGAACTAGTCAAGCTTCCAAGGTTTAATTTAGGTGCCCAATCGCTTATGACCAACACAGACCATTGATGCGTTCGATTGGGAAATCAATGTCAATTTAAGCTAAGCCTTTTTGACTTGACTTATCCGGAACAGCAGATGAAACTTTGGCTTCGTTATTTTTAATCGTGTTTTAGATGTAAGAAACTGGAAACTCCATTATATGGAGTAAGATTGAGCTCTTGGAAGTCTCACAGTAATCAATTAAGGGCTAACATCTGAAACTCGAATTAACGACTAAAAGCCAGCGCACCTTGCTGAAGTTGCGGACAAGCAATAGAACGTGTCTTGTAACGAAGACACCAACGTGCGCACCATTTCCAAGCTCGCATTAGTTTTTCTCGAGATCTCTGAGACGACATGTTACCTTTTACGGTACCAATACTGTGGGATGAACAGTTTTATAAAGCGGGAATGAGTTTAGATAGAGCAGAACCAGTAATATTTTGAACTGATAGGTCGTAGATTAATTGCGGAAATGTACTAGACATTCTTAGAACCTGTATACACGCTAGTCAAAAGAACGAATTTCATTTCCCCGTCCGAATTCGTTGATATGTCCATTTAAATAGCGCGTACTAGCAGAGAATTTAATTTCTTTCCAGTTTGATGCGATGTCCAAAACTTGACGACCGGCACTTGCTAAGTAAACTTAACTGACGGCTATTATATTTTTACACCTTTTGTAACCTCAAAATGTCATTACGAAGAATCAACAAAACGTTTGAATGATTACCTAAGGAAACTCATACTTCTGGCTAGCGTGTGTACAGGCTATAAACGTGTTAGAAAGTAGTGGGACTGAGGATTATTAAATCTTAATAGCCTTCTAGGTTCTCAGCTGTCTAGCCATTAAACATCAAAGAACTTTAGCGCGACTGGAGCTATTTAGATGAAGCCCGAATCTAGTACAATTTTTTTTTTCTAGAAAATCCTGAAAAAGTACCAGTCTGTGTCTTCATTTGTTTGTCGTGTTAGTGAGGATGGAGCGAAAGCAGTACTATTTCTTGCTTTGTTCTATCATCTGATTGTACGCAAGTAGAGATGTTTGGCCTATTCGTGGTATTCAAAACTCCCAACACATAAGGTGTCCAAGCAAACTGATCTCTCTCTTTTTACCCTGTGGTATCCAGGTTACAGATACTTAAGAATCCTACGTAATTAGTGCCGTGCATTGTTGCACTGTTGCTATTAATTACTGAAATAAAGCTATAGAAAATGTAACAGCGATAGCAGGATTAGTTTGGCAATGAAGAAAGTTTGTTTTGCTAGCGCTCGTGGCTTTTGTAGATATTCTCAGTGAGGACATCAGAAATAATAATTGTCGAAATACGAGCAACAGACTTTACAGTATCAGTGTAAAAAGGACGGCATTGACTGGCCCTGCGAGAGCGAGTGAAGGCACGTTCGACTGGGCCCCGAAATTAAGCCTTTGAATCTTACAGAAACTCAATCTTGCTCCTTAATATTCACAGTTCAGCTGGCCCAGCCTCATCGTGTTTCCTCTAACATCATTGACACGATTCAAAGTTGCTAAGCCAAGTCTTGTGTCTTGAATTCCGGACAAGTTAGGCCTCGGAGGCATACCTGCGGAGCCCAATTGAACGTGCCTCCAGCTAGGCCTAGCAAGCTTGACTTGTCAGCAGCTTGAGAGAAGAACGTTAGTTTCGCCTCTTTTTATCGGGTTTGCGGGTGTCAGAAGCAGCGCTATTGTACATACGCTTCAAATAGCAGACAGCTCTACCTGATTTAGCAGGACTTATTTTTTCAAGTATGTCAGGGATAGTCTGCTTAGTGTTAACCCCTTCAACTCGATCCAAAACACTAAAACCAACGCACGCATATGAAGTCCGGAAAAGTGAAGCCTAATTGGGCTTTGTTTAAGTCAGTTTCTGCATGCCACTCGACGATGCCTTATAGGTAACGGTTCTCATTACTCGAATTATTCGGAGGTAAAACGGAATTATTTTCATTTTAAATCAATCTAGCTCAAATATGAGCGTTTTATATGTTCAGATTGTTTACGAAGCACTTCACTTTAATTGGCCCGCTTGAAAATGCATCATATTGATCAATTTTAAATGTAATTTTTAATCAAGAACATTTCCATGTCATGTTTAATCTAGGTCATCTTGGTGGCTTAATTATGTCCCTCCAGGGCCCGCCAGTCAAACTGAAATCTAAGAAAGTGAAACCTGCTTTCATAAGCTCAATTTTTTCCCGGAACGCGGAAGTTTCTCCGAACTCCAGAACTGTAGAGCTCAGGAGGCGCTCGGCTTTCTTCAGGAGTTTTTTTTTATGTCCATCTGCAAGCGATCCCGAATCTGTGTAGATTTCGACGAACTTTCATCCATGAGCTGCTCTCTGTAGAAGCAGTGGATCCTTCTAAACGTAGTCAGAAATAGCGTCTCCATTGCAAGAGCAGTTTCCGTTCCACACTACAATTTCTGCAGTACACCTATTTTCCCTACGTTCGTTGTAATGTTTCTTTAGCTACCATGACAAGTCGTGATGTTGCCTCGTAGTATACGCCACCAATTAGTGTTTACCACACCATTGGGCTAATAATTCACCGTGGTGTCTTCTATTGCCACAGTTTGCTACACAGGCGCTGTGTAACCTATCTGGATTTTTCAGTTTTGCGAAGTTCCCGTTTTAGGACTTTCTTCATATGAGGGAATCTACTGTATTACGCAGGCCCATAGGCGTTAAGAATCAGCAACGTTTCATAATACCCTCGCTTATAGTCAAGGCACTGCATGCTAGAAAAACGAAAAAATACTCTGCCATCCATTTTTTCGCTGGAATTTTCCAGTATTCCCTCTCATTTAAGCGCGTTGTTAAAGTCTGTTTCTAAACTTGCACGGTGCATTAACTTTCCTCGTTGTATATAATAACTTTTGCTTGGTACGCGGAACACGGCTGCAGGGTACTTGTAGTATTTGCCTGAGGGAAAAGTTTTTACCTAAACCACGCTGCGGAAACTGGTTGCTCGCGCTAGCACGTGTGAAAGCTGCTTTTCATTTCCTGCAACGCTGGGTGAAAATTATTGTTTTACGTCATTAAATGCATTGAAATGTTAAAAATTGAATGCAGGAAATTTTGTATTACTGTGATACACGTGATTTTACAGCTTATATTCTGGTCTGTAATATATGACTGTATAGAAATATATGCGATTGACTGGATAGAATTTAATATATTTACCTCGCAGACGCTTCTTCAAGTTTGTTTTGTAAAATATCTTCAACACATCGCAATTTTTCGCAGTTGTTTTTAGTACTCACTGTAATAAGTCGTATTTTTTAAAATCATTCTAAGCAATCAATAGCTGTGTTGGAAATAATTTACATCTATAAATATATAATATACATTTATACGTACATATAAATATGTAAATAAAGCTATACGAATAACGTGTCTTGTGCTGGAATCGTGGAGAGCCTAAAAACCAAATTTTTACGGCTTATACTTTTGAACTTCTGTTTCATCATATCGTCCGGCAGCCCCGAAACATGCGATAATATACATAGAATATTTTCATTAAATAGACCTCTACAGACGACGTGTTTCTTGTGTGAACTGTTATGCCAATATTATTATTATGACAGTCCTAGGCTGATGGGCATCTGTCTATTTATAAGTTATCACGATATGTCTAAATATATATAAATACACCAAATCTGTTCAGCACTTTTGGATACGGTATCCCATATGTCTATAACAGTTGGGTAATAGTCATGTACGTGTTGAACAAATGTGCATCTATCTGAAATACTCGAGTATCTTTCCGTATTCCATATATGTCCAAAGTATCAACCAAATATCGAATAGTCCGTATACCTGAGCTGTCTAAATAGTCTGGCAGCTGTAAATATACCAGGATGTAACTGAACTGTCTGATAGCTGCAAAGATGCTCGATCTGTCTGAACAGTCCGGTAGCTTTAAATACTGTATAGCTACCCAATCTATCTGAATATTGGAGTCCCTGTCCATGTACCAGAGCGTCGTGCAACTCTCCCTGCAGCCGCACAAAGCACACCGTGCTGATGTACACACACAATGAAGCGCGTTTCACTACAAAGAGGCCGGAGCAGTCGTCCAGTTTTTACCGAGGGTTTCACTCGCCCCCTGATCTCAATCCCGCCGTGCGTTGCAGCCAGTCCCTGGGGGCGGAGAGGGCGCAGTGCCCCTCGAGGGGCTCTGGGCTCTTGAAGGTCTAGTCGTCGCCTCGCCCGAGTGCCAGTCTTGCGAGGCGAGCTCTGTACTTAGGAGGTGAAACCACCGAACTTGTGCCAGTGTGCGGATGCGAAATAAATTGTGATTTTATTGACTGTGTAACGTTAGTCGCTGCTACAGTAAATGTATGCAGAGGGGTGATAAGAGTGAATAGGTGGTGCAATCACCGAACTAGTGCACAAGTAAAATAATTAAAGTCGTATTAAAATGGCTTGAGACGTTATGATTCTTGCCGCCGTTGAGACGAAGCAACGCATATATACGGTGACAAGTCGATAGATGGTGCAACCATCGAACTTGTGCCACTGCGGGCAAGTAATTACCAAAGTGTTATTAATTTTTATAAATGCTTTAATGGCTACTTGTCACCATTCTTGCAATTTAACTACAAGGCGATGTAAAATTATACCTGAGCATCATGATACGTTTGCAGGTGTCGCTATCGTGATATACATACACTCAGTTGGAGGAAGGACGTGTTTTAGTAGAAAAATGTATGTATTTTAGCACGTGTAACTATGTACACGTGAAAGTAGACTCTATGCTATTCGTTACCGTGAAAAAATTGTACTTGTCACAAAAGTTATTGCTGGTTAGGTCGCCATTCGCTATGCTCTTTGTCATTGCTGTGAGCTTATGGTGTTGTAGAAAACAATTCAAGAGTCAATATAATTTTAATTTTTGCTTATTTTCTACATAAAATATTTATATCCCAGCATTACATTGGGAGGGTAGTGTTGCTAACTGTAGGCATAAACACAAGGATGATGAGACTTTGCAAAGTTAATTTGTGGCAGTTGACACGTGAAGGTGTTCAACCATATGATTCCATCTTCAGAATGCAATATTACTCTCGATAACACTCACTTGATTTATTGCATGTTACACACGATAAACTTGACTCTAAAAGTACTTCTGACACATGCGGGCATTTGTCAGGTAGGATTCATCTGCTCTTTTAGAAGCCTTTTAATCAACGTTCTTTCAAAATTTTCTCCTTCAGAAAGCTAAAAAAAAGTTCGTAGATGCTTTGGTACATATTTTTGTGCAACTATGCATAAAGATTGTAGGACACGTAAGACATACTGGAGGCCCAAATGAAATGATGGAGAAGCAATGTAAAATAGGTACGTATTACCGTACTTGAATTTTGTGACGTCACAAGCCTCATTACCCATGGTGCACTGCAGCTTGGCCCCGCCCCGTGGGTTAACTTTGTAAAGTCTTATCATCTTAGTCATAAACCGTACCCTATAGCTGGGTTCCATATCGAATGTTGCCTAGATCAGTTTCGACATAGCTGTAGAGCACCCTGTCGGATGGAAGCATTAATATCTCATATCTTTTCATTCGGAATCGAGTAACTCGAGAGCAGTTCTTAAAATGAGAGCATCTTAAATTATTATCTTTCCATTCCAGTTTTGCCTTTGATCACAAGTGGGAGAGTTTGAATGTTAGTGTAATGAAAATCAAATATCTCCTGGCCGTGTTTAAGTTAGTGAAAAATTGAATGAATCAATATTGAAATCCAAATATTGTAGCCATGGGAGAATATTACGACTCATCCGAGGCCCCCGTGCACTCGTACACGAGCGACAGGCGCAGCAGGCACAGCAGAAGAACAGAAGTTGCGATGGACCCTGAAACTATTTACGAAATTAAAGCGTTAGCACATACGCTATCCATAATAAGAGAAAACAGAAGCAGAGTGCCACCTAAGAATGTGTAAGTATTGTTGCTAGAGAAATACCTACAAGTCATTGCAACTCTACGTTGAATAGTTAGGAATAGGAACTAATATTATGCGGTTAGAACGGGTTTGTTTGAATATCCGTAACTGCTGGCTATGAGCCCTGCTGGCAGGATTCGCAATTATGCATTTTCTTTCGCCTAGTTTTGTGTTGCCGTGCTCATCCAGATCTCGACGAGGTTTTTGCCATACTCTGCGATCTGGTAACTTACGAACACTGCGTCATATGGTCCTAGTCGCAGAGTGTGGCGAGATTTCTCTTGATCCCGAAGTCGGTCAATGGATTACGAACTGGATGGTGATCACAGATAAATTGATTAGCAATACTTCTTAGTACTTGTGCATTATTGCATTATTTTCGTGCGATATTTTGATTATGTATTTATGAAAACATTCACCATTTGCTTCCTTAGTGAGTAGTATTATTACTGAACATTACCAGAATACTATCCTGTAGTATGCTGTTGTTATGATGTGGATCGTTATTCTGTTACGGTTGCGCGTGTTGATGTTATTTGCATGGCAGATACGTGTTTCACAGGGAAGATTATGTATATAATTATATGTTGTTTACTTTTTACTCTAAGACTGTATACGCATGCATGCCAAGAGCTTCAATGAGCACTGCACTCATAGTTCCATTCGATTTCTGTTTCTCATTTATATCCAATAAATTTTGGATGAAGTTTCGCACATCATGCGTCTGATGGCTATGGTTTGTGAGTTGCTCACCAGTTGTAAAGATCGAAATAAGAGAAAGAATAATCGGGATGCTTGGCTGTCTATAGGAACTTATTTTTTTACTATCGTGAAGACGAAAGTTCAGAATCGTATTTTTGCCTTTGAAGAATGCTACAGTTTTTCCGGATGCTCAGAGCCCTCTACACTTGCAGCACAGCACAACCCTCCATCACAGCAGTCGAAGGGGCCCTGAGCGCCTGGAGCCCGGACAGACAAATTGTGTACAGACACACACGCACCAGAGACCCGCACACTAATCGCCGGACAGCGCAACTTCCTCTCCGCCTTAGCCACTGTACAATAATTAACTTTGTGACGGGAATATGATATTCTGGTCAATGAAACACTGCACGCGTCTGTAATGAGATTCAGTGTCAACATTTCAAAGGAGAATCATTATTGCATATGTACGTCACTTGTCGTAAAGCTCCTACAGTAAATGTTTTCCCTCCCCGAAATGAGCCAAACAACTGAATCACGGAAAATACAATGCACCTGTAGCACAGTGCGACCTCTTTTAAAAAACTGATAAGCACTGGGTCTAGATAGACCCATTAGCGACATTCACGGCTTTCTTTGGACACATGCACGATAGAGACCGACACTGTTCGCTATGCAACCAAGCTTCCGCTACAGCAATCTGCCTCCAGAGATGGCAGTTGCACAGTACCGCTAGCCAGCCAGCCGTCCAAATTACTCCTAGACTTTTATACGAGAATAAATTATTATTCTCATATCACATTGGATCTGACCCGTTTAATATAATTGAGTGAACGTTTAATATGTTTAATACATACATGCTATGAATAGTTTGGAAAACAAAAAGACGGTCTACTCCGCTACCGGTCATGTACGATAATACGAGATATAACACCTCGTGGAGGTTTATTTTGTTCAAGTCATTCAAGCTAAGAATCATACGAGATATCTCGGGTTAATATGGCGAGGAGGTATTGCTTGCTGAGAAAAAAAAAAAGAATATGTATTTATGCACCCTTACGAGGTGTGTGTGTGTGTTTATTTTTAATTTAGTTCGTTTGTCTTTTGTATATTATTCATGTTGCTATATTTGGGCTGTTGTGCTTCTATATTTTATTAGCAGTTCGTACGATATTTGCAAATAAAAAGCTCTATTATTCTTTACTTTGGTTCTGTATCCAATACTCACAAGAGAAATATTCCTATACCAGACTACTAATGTCTACGAGTACTTAATAAAGATTATTATCATTAAGCCGTCAAAAATGGCAGCACTGCCTCATGCTGTACGGCTACCCGATCACTGCTCATACTCATGACCGTGGCGCTGCCGTGGCGCTGGCATTGCACCTGCTCGACTCCTTTGAATAATTCAAAATATCGGAAAAACTGAGAACTGACAATTCAAGTTCCTCAAGCATTACCATGCACCTTCACGTGCTGCTAAATTTTATCACACAAAATATCAATTTGTGAAGCCACCAAGATACAGTCGTCAACATAAACCCCTGTGCCTTAGTCGTAATGCCTATAAAAAAAGCACTAAACTTATGGTCTATACATGTCCTTAAGGCATAACAGAAATTAAACAAATGATCAGATAAACCACCAGCTAATTACACTGCAGTTTTTATTGGGCTGTTTTATCGCATCATCATCCCGATTTAGATTATTTTTTCTGCCTCGAGGGCTTGCCCCACCGTTAGCCACATTTGTTATTGTGCTAATAAGATCAGATACTGCCCGTGGACATGCAGTTATTTATGGCTTCCATGTTTCTCGCACGCGTAATTATCGACACCGCGTGTGCTTTTGTTCACTTGACTCTTTCTTGAGCCACTACGCTCTGATGCACGAGTCTGTCACATTGCAACATCTTTGGCGAGCAATCCCACGTTGCAATGGTAGGCCTACACAGTTTGTTGGTTGCTTGTTTGCATGATATCTGCATCTCCCTATCACTATGGCATTGGAGAACTTCATTTGGCAGCGGTGCTTTGCCAAATTTGAATTGTAAACATTTTTTAATTGAAGTATCTATGAGCGGTAGCACAGCTACATGAATTGTACTTATTTCACACTGCGAAGCTTTAATCGCTCTAAGCTTTTGATGGGCTAGTAGAGGAGAAGTTTAGAGAAGGAAAATGGAAAGATAGTCTCCAGAGCAGAACCACAAAGAATGAGCGAAAAAAAATAGTGGTTAGTTAAAAAAAATATTTTGCTATCAACTTATGACGACGCGGATTACCTGCTTTATCGCATTACAGTACAAAACAGCGAAAATTTTGTAGTTTTTGCAACGTCCAGAGTTCGAATTAAGGTATCACTACTATGATACACGGCGTTAATTTGGTATTTTTCATACCTGCAAATTTCGTGACAGCTAGTGAACTTATATANTACCTGCTTTATCGCATTGCAGTACAAAACAGCGAAAATTTTGTAGTTTTTGCAACGTCCAGAGTTCGAATTAAGGTATCACTACTATGATACACGGCGTTAATTTGGTATTTTTCATACCTGCAAATTTCGTAACAGCTAGTGAACTTATATAATAATTGCACACTTCATTTGTTAATGGCTGTGCACTTTCGTGGTAATAAAGTTATTACCAAAGAGTTAAGGCTTTTTTCCTATTTAATTTCTCACTAAAGACCGTAGCGTTTTCTGCCATCCACCGAGCAGTCGTTTTTTAGAGAAATTTCCGAAATTTATGTGCTCGCTGTATTTTATACTTTGGAATGAGTATAGTGAGGTCACAGCAATGTGTCATTTTTTTTTTGTAATCCGACACGTAAACTTCTTGAGAGTAGTAGTTTATTTGATTGCTATCAATATTTAATTAATGTAGATCTGAATTTTATACTTGATGACTAAGACTAATATTATTGATTTTGGCTTTGATGCAGTGTCTACCTAGATAAGTGCATTTTAAATAATATAACAATGGCACAATGAAAATTCTCCTTTATTGCATTTCTTGTTTAACACCGGTAGTCCGGGAAACTCTTTTTGTTTATGGGGATTTCGTCTAGGTTCCAGACATTGGTTTCCTGACGTGGATACTCCGGTATTCATTGCAAATCTCTCAATCTAGTGCAGCTTATCAGTTGCGTACTATAAATGCATTAGTAGGTGCTTACTATAAATGCATTAATCTACCGAGTCTACCAAAGAAAACTGCTCGCTCATCAACGCCACCTTCTAGCAGACTCAAGTTTATTTTTTTCGCACGGAAAGCTACAAATTAAAGGACAAGTCTCATTATTGGCATTCCCTTTTATTACTTTCTTATTGTAATTGCATCAATAGAACAATAGAATAAATTTACTGAGTCCATTTCTACCACATTACCAGTCCTTTAACTTGACGCTGCGGTGCACCATCCTCTACCCCCGGGCATCGTCTGGGCAGATCCCAGGCATTCCAGTTTTTATGCCTGTGACCTACTGAGGAAATCCTGAGAGGTCGTAAATTTTTTGTGCCTTGCGTACGGCACACAGTTGACATATTTCTGCAGTTTGTCATGTTATGGGAACTATGATTGTGTGCATGGACGATGAACACGAGTTATTTATTTCTTTTTTCATGTTTTTGACCTACCGAGGAATCGCTTGGAGGTTGTGTGCTTCTGCCTCGCTCTAACAGTTGACCGATGTTGTGTAATGTCCCTTGTAAATTAAGCTGAATGTCAAGTAATTACAATGATGTTCGAGCTTTTCTTTTCCTGGCATTATATATCTATGAGGAAATATTAAGGGCTTGCACCTGTATTTTTTTCTAACGCGATTTGACTCGCACGCAATAGTCCGATGACGTACTTACATTATCATTAAATTTTATTATGTCGCGGAAAGAATATGTCAGTGCCCCACAATTGACTTTATTTTAGATTTTGCTTGTGTATTGAAGAAATGCTTGGGGTTCATGTTATGTGTCTGACCCATGCAAAAGACTTAGTTTTCGAGTTATCATAAAAAAGCACCCGGTATAAGGAAATAAGTCAATTTAACTCGCACTTTAAAAATATATATATATATATATGTATCTATAGGCCTAATGTATGTAAACTATATTTGGGCTTATATTCTTTTAAAGGATTGTACACGAATTGAACATACATGCAAACTTAATCTCCAACGAAGCTATCTCGAAGGCAAACCCCTCACGTTTAACAAACAGGCGAGCATCCTTTTCTGTTGACATGATCATATGGAGCGAAATTCCGCTGAGGATAGTCAGAGTAAAGGAGGTCACTTTGTTACGAGTTTTTGCGGATGAATGGCACTGATTGTAGGAGAGTCTCTCCTGCGCAGTGTAGGACGCGTAACCACTTCTGAGATTACTGGCCCTCAGGAAACATTGTTTGTGCCATATGGTTGGGCTGTCTATAGTTTTCGATTTACTTACTAGAGAGAGTAGGGACTCGTTCAATTGGGTAGTTAAAGTCGATGTATGCCAAGTACACTTGACTTGCTTTGTCAGAAACATTTACAGGAACTTTGGCTATGCCATTTTAAATCGCATTGCAGGCGCTAACAGAAACGAGATACGCTTGAGTTTCTACAAATTTGGCACAAATGTGTGTGTAATAAATGTGTCTGTGTGTAATAAACCTATCAAACCCAGTTGAACACGCCCTAGCGGTTCATGTAATATTAGCTTCACCCTATATTGCTGACTGTTCTCTATGACGGTCCAGTCAAATAATACCATTCGTATGAGAAGCACCTGATGATACAGTGAAGTGTGAAAGGCAGAAACATTAATCAATATGCTCATTACAGCTTTGGAGTGGCTAATTGTTATAATAAATACCAGACCATCGCCGCCCACTTTCGTTCTCGGGAGCGTCGCTCCCGCTTCTCGTCACGCATGGCCGCACCTGTGGGAAACGTGTCACAATTTAAGGACATCGTCAGTGTCACACGCTCCGCCCCATGCCATGTGCACATGGATTACCGATTATAAAAGTTGAAATTTATTAATAGAAATGTCTTTCGCGTTATTTATACGTGCGTAAATTTATATTTGCTGGGACTTTCGTCAATATCGTATGTGTCTATAGTAACAGAGTTCATCGTTCCAGTTCCTGCCAAGGACTCGCTTCTATCGTATTTTCTCCAACGTACAGCATAGCTCACCACAACCCCTTCTTTACAGGTTTAATGAAGCAAATTCACATTTTCATTCATTTCAGTATCAGATTATCTTCCACTACCTGTTGTTTTTTATTGTCAAGTTCTGTCAAAGTCTCATTGTACGATCGAGTTACGTGCTTAACGTTTTCTCGTGTGTACAGTCTCTCTTCTCACTCACATTTTGTCTTTGATTTAACCCGCAATATCGTGAGTTTTAGCAATGCTGTTTATCCTCCCAATTTCTGCTAAGACTCAACAGATCGCGTTTTCTCCTGCATGCAGTACCTCACCGCAAACTTTCTCTGCATGAAATTCCTGGGAAAGTCTCATCATAAATAGGGTCTGCAGCTCCACACTGAGACTGACCGGACGTCGCTGGCTAGTTTCCCTCACGGGCCTTGTGGGAACTTCGCGTGAAGATCGTTACCGTGCAGTGAATACCGTGCTACCGCTGTGGGCACACGGGAAACCGTTTCCTGTACGCATAGTCACATAAAGTGTTTATATGCACAATACTGGTTTTTGCTGTAAACTGTTCATTTGTGCAATGATCAAAGCTGGAAATTTGTATTTGCGCATCGGATGCTATTACTCTAAAAGTTAATTTATTATGTGGCCGTCGATAAAAGCTGCATCTCTGCTTTAATTAGTGCTTATTGCTTAAACCTTATGTATAAGATTGTGCACACACTGCTCCTTTAATGAGTGCTGAAACTAAAACTTGGCGTTAAAGATAAACGTTATCATCTTTGTGTGTTGGTCAGCGTTGGAAGTCGTATTAGTGCATTAGTTTTTGCTGAAAGTGCTATTTGTGTCTTCTTGTCCGTGAAATATGTGTTCGTACTATTTATATATATATATAAGACTTTCTATCTTCAAACTAATTTTTGTTGCTTATTGATGCTAAAAAGTATGATTGTGTGTAAGTCATTGGTAATTTGTTATTAAGGTTCAAAATTTTTGCTTCCAAGTACTCGATAAAAGTACTGTTGATATAAGGGCACGTATATCGTGTGCCGAGAGGGGCTTTATTGAGGATTACCTGTATTCGTTTACTCCTAATATTGATGGACTTATTATAAAAAAAACTGGCTTTCTTCGATAGTTATCGCTAAAAAATATTATTTTTGCGTTAGTTGATGTTGAAAAGTGTGGTTCATATATACATATATTTAGGAGTTAACGCTATACCCCACGTTTGTACCTTTACTGATAGTGTTGGCTAAATTGCATGTCTTTATAGCAAGCAGAGTCGCAGATTGCTATATATAATGGGAGGACAATAGCGGCGCATCATCTATGAATCAAGTGGCCAGCCGATTATTTGCTACCTCGTAGCAATAGTATTGAGAAACATGCAATTTTGTAAAAACTCACCCAGCGCACTGTGTAAAAATATTTTACGCGACATATAACAGAAAGTGTCCGTCAGCCCATTCACCGGACACTGTAGTACTTCCTGTTAATCATGCGGGAAAATATTTACTGGTTCCACCATTAAACTTTTTTTCTGCCAGAGCGCTATAAATAACTTAACGTTATTGTTTACAGGCACTCGATTTTCTTCCCCTTATTTATGTGGAGAGTCTTTTAAATAGAATTCTACGTCACTCAGTCCCTTTACTTCAAAGTTTTACCATAACCATACGAGATATTTCAACTAATGTTAGCGGGATTACGTTGAAGGAAAAGCGCTGTCATCGACTCCCTCTCTCTGACTTCAGGGAAATAAAGGAAGCCCTACGTTAAGAAGATTATTATACCAAACAGTCGCAGCTGTGTTACTGAAATAATGCAGACGTCAAAATGCAGACGGGATAGAATAAGCTCCCTACAAAAAGTGAACTGCAGACTCTGCAAGTGAAACAACAGACTTTTTGGCACACTTACAAAATCGGAGAGAATTACCTATATTTTCCCAATTTAATCCCGTTGAAACGCTAAACTTTCTTACAGTGTGCCATAGGGTTACCTTTTCTCAAGCCCGAATAAATAATGCATTTGATCTTCAAAAAGATCACACTCTCAGGAAGAAGATATTCAACACTAAAATTAATTCATTTATACCTTGATTAATGTTTTATCTTTGCTTAAAATTGTTTCTTGTCTTCCTAATAACTATATCTTAGTTTATTAGCCCTTATCTATTTGTTTTCAAAGTACAAGCTGACCATACTGTGTATCGTTTTTATTTTAGTTGCAGAAAATGTATTTTGCGTTATCGTTCCTTACGAACTTTAATTTTTCTCATTGATTATAGCTGGCACTTTAGTTTCTTTATGAACGTCACTTTTCTTCGAAAAGTATTTTGCTTGTACATACATACCAGGGCATCGTAACTTGTGGCTTCAGTAAGCGTACATATATATTGCGTAAACGCATATTGTACAATTGTATATAAACTAAAATGGCTGGTACATACGAAGAATTCAGGTAAGGAAAATTCACAATGTGTTTCAATCAGTTGCTACCTCGTGCGATGATATTGCATCACATAATTCGTATTTTTCAAATTTTATTATTTTGGCACGCTTCACCACCACCTCTGGAGAAAAAGTAATTTGTGGTACATTTTATTTCTCACTAGGTAATTATTCATCCCCTTAACAACAAATAATTCCCACCTCTACGTTCCATTCGCCAACTCTTATCGCTTTATTTACCCATTACTTTGATAGAGAAAAAAAAATTCTTCCATCGCTATTATGAATTTTAAGCTATACAAACTTGCAGTGTTGTTTTCCAAGACTAAGATATTGTGATTGTGGCATATTTAATTATTTTTTACGTTTCTGGTGCTACAAAAATATTCCTCAGCGAAATTTTATCGCGATGTATTTATCGACTAAAGACGTAGCAACCAGTTAACAATAACAGGTACTACATGTCCCTTCTTCCTTCCTCTCGCTCATTTCATTTTTTTTTTTTGTGAACCGTGCGATATAAATTTTAATAGGGTTGTAGTACTTAAGCAGATTCTTTTTTCTAGATATTGCTGCATAGTATTTCGAATTGTGTCTCAGTATAAAGTGTGAGATAATTAAAGCAGATTTGTATACTCTACATTGTTGTTAACGCATACTTTAAGTGAAGCACTTGCAGATTATTAGCTAAACTGACTCGGATTTTAATTAGTTACAAAATAGTATCTTATGATTTTAGGTGTGAAATCAAGCACACTGTACAGGACAACAAACATTTTCGCTGAAATGGACTCATCACCGATGGACCATACTTATATATTCTCTTTGTTATATGATTTTGGTGTCAATTTTTGATAGTGCATCATCGTTCTTGAGCCCTATAGGTAATATGGTGACGATTGGATGAAGTCTATATATTTTACTGTTGCCTCATTTTTTCATATATAATTTTTTTTTCAGCTACGCAAGCCTCCATGAATGAATTTCTTCGGTTTCGTTGATGTACAAATGTTGTCTTTAAACTTCATTTATTTAGTAAGATGCAATTGCGGGCTATTTGTGCTTTATTTTTGCGAGTCTGTTTTATCCTTACTATCACTTTCACTTGCAGGATAATAGCTTTGCGACTACACTAGTCCTATTTTAATGTTGCAATGGTCAGTCTTGCGCGCTGTTGTGTCTAACTTTATATTCGTCATAAGTTTCCATTCCTATTTTTTCATTCTTTTAATCGCATTTCATGTTTGTTGCATTGTTTCTTCTTCACTCTTCGCCAAAACATATTTTATCACAGCTGCATGCCATTTGTTCGTTACTCGAACTTTATCTGTACTAACTGACGTATGACTGTTCTGTTACAGTATGTACCTATGGACGGTGATGTCAGGCATGTATGGCAAGTTGGTGGTACTACTCATGTTCGCTTTCTGTCTCACCGAGGTGCTGCAGAATGACGTCGCACCCCTTACATTCCAGGTACATTGTACTCCCATTCCAGGTACATCATGGTATCGCCACCTCGTTGTTAAACATCCATTTTATTTTAATATTTATGGGCTCTTGTCGTAATTGTATCAATCGATGAACTTTATTAAGAATACACATGGAGTTGGTACGATAAATGTATTATAGAACATAGATTATCACCAGAGTTAAATTAGATACAGAAAGCGGTTGAAAGCATCAGTACACGCTACATTGCATTGCGGCTCATTGTTTGGCCTCTGTTTGGTAAGAGTACGCGCTGCCATCGGCTATAGATATTGGACAGTCTGTAGCCAAGGTGCTTACAAAACCACACTTACCAGCAAATGAGCTGATTTTTCTATATCCTCATTTGGAAACTGAATTCACATGTTCTTGCTCTGACTTTCAGGCGGTCAAGTAGTATTCTTATGAACAAATATTCTAATGAACAAATGTCTCACTTGTACTTTATGACCTCAGCACATTCCTTAGCAATCGAAAGATATCATTTTAGGCCACACGTTGGCGAGATGCTGAAAGTTCGACCGAAGCAAGTTACAGTACATATAGTAGCTACCTATAGGAAACAGCTGACACTTGACCTCTTGGGAACAGTGACATGTTGTTACTTTCCCCATTCCCAATATTTTGGAAAAGTACAACGGTCAGACTTGATTAGTAACAATGACCACTGGTTTATATAGCTTTGTAATTCATTTTTGTCCATTACACTCCATTTTTCATGTCATTAACATTTTACAATTGTTAACATCGTAGTATTTTGTAGTAGTGTAGTGGGCTCTTCTGTTTATTCAGAAGAAGTCTGTAGTGCTGTATACATCGCAGATTACCCTTGTTGTTTCATATTGGTAGTGCCGGGATTTATTTTCATCAATTTTATCGTAAGTATATGTCCCACCTCCATACATACATACCTATATAGTTTTATTATGGTATCCTAGTGGTTGGCATTTCATTTTTATAAGTATTAACTTTCTATCTACATTGTAGTTCTGCTTGTCCTCCCGTTAGTTAGGTAGCTAGTTTGTACGACTGCGACGCTTTCGTAAGTATTAGATTGGGAAAATTAGGGTATCCTTGAGCTATCCTTGATACTTCCTTGTAAGGGATTAATAGGAGAAAGAGTAGAGTTCAAATTTAAGCTGCTAGTGCTCGTAGGTCTTAGGTAGAAGATGCACTGCCTTATTGGGAATATTTTTCACCCTTCGTATGCATAATACGGGTCAGAGGGCATCATTATTGAGAAACAATGCTTTTGTTCTGTACAGTTTCCACAGGTTCCTACATTATTAGATTGGAGAAAATTAGGATAATACGGGTCTGAGAGATCACTGCAGAACATTGCCTTTATTCTGTGGAATTTCCACAGGTTCAAGCTAGTGTACTTTATTTCTATCATTCATCGTGAGTGTACTTACTATATTTAACAGTGATGTATATATATTGTAGCGATAATTCATTTCACCAGCTTTAAATTTCATTGACAGATATTTTATAAGATAGCTAACGTCACCTTTTGCAGGGTATTTTCCTGATCTACCTGTACGTGGGCTCCATCTTCGCCATCATCTGCATCTACACGAGTGTCATCATGGAGAACTGTCCGTCCATGAGTGCCAGTAAGGAGAACCTCACAAAGCACGGCGACCCTGAGGTCGGGTCCATCACTTCCTTTGGGACCCTCAAGCGGGCCCACATTTCGCGCTCCAAGACGTCCAGAACATCGTTTTATCTGCGCATTGGTGCACTAGGTACGTTCCTAAATAGTTTGCGCTCGGTACTTGCCCTGGTGGTGCTCTAGGTACGTTCCGAAGTGGTTGCAGTCGGTACTTGCTTAGACGATGGTGCGCTAAGTACGTTCCGAAGTGGTTGCAGTCGGTACTTGCCTAGATGTTGATGCGCTAAGTACGTTCCTAAGTGGTTGCAGTCGGTACTTGCCTAGATGATGGTGCGCTAAGTACGTTCCGAAGTGGTTGCAGTCGGTACTTTCCTAGATGTTGGTGCGCTAAGTACGTTCTGAAGTGGTTGCAGTCGGTACTTGCCTAGATGATGGTGCGCTAAGTACGTTCCGAAGTGGTTGCAGTCGGTACTTTCCTAGATGTTGGTGCGCTAAGTACGTTCTGAAGTGGTTGCAGTCGGTACATGCCTAGATGATGGTGCGCTAAG
>LQNS02278187.1:9159489-9178146 GCA_001587735.2 Parhyale hawaiensis
GAAGTGGTTGCAGTCGGTACTTTCCTAGATGTTGGTGCGCTAAGTACGTTCCGAAGTGGTTGCAGTCGGTACTTTCCTAGATGTTGGTGCGCTAAGTACGTTCCGAAGTGGTTGCAGTCGGTACTTGCCTAGACGATGGTGCGCTAAGTACGTTCCGAAGTGGTTGCGCTCGGATCATGCCTTGGTGGTGCACTAGGTACGTTCCTAAATGGTATGTGCCAGGTGCGTATTTGGATGGAGCACGATTAGGACCCGTTCAAGAGTGTCCATTTATCCATTTATGTGTTTCACTCTTATAGGAATAAAATCTCGTGGTGGTGGCGAGTGTATGCAGGCAGATGGTTGAAAGAGCAGCTTTTCTTTTAATCTTTACTTCATTTAGCAGATAGTTGATGATAAATTCTCTCATGGTAACCTTTATTTCAGCTAACCAATCGTTGGCAGAACATTCTCTCGTGTTAATTTGTATTTCTCTAGGCCAATCGTTTCGAAATATTCTCTTCTATAGACTTTTCCTTCAGTCAACATATCGTCGATGAATAATTCACTCGCGCTAACTTTTCTTTCAGTAGTCTAGTCATTATCAGACATTCCTTCATATTAGCCTTGTATTTCAGTAAGTAATTTTGTTGAAACTCTTTCCCACGTCGACCTCTGCAGCTTGCTTGCATAACTGACGTAATTCCAACTATTTTTGGCAGTGTTTGGTCTGGTGACGCTCATTTTCAATGGTCTGGAGATCGCCACACACTCCACCATGCGGGAGGACTGCGCTCAGGACGTCATGTTTGCTCACCCCATCATGCAGGCGCTCTTCACCTTCCTGCAGATGCACTTTCTCTTCGTCAACTCGGAGGTAATGATGCATGGCTTGAGCCGTGCCTGAATTTGACCACTAACCAGCTAAATTTTAACCTTTTGAACGTTGCGTGTCATGTTGGAACTAAATTTATATTCAGAAAACCGTACATCTTGTGTGCACGCGCCATATATCTTGGTAAATTAAAAAGGCCACCTGTCATACGGCGGCGATACGAGCTGTGTCATTGGTAGTTATTCATTGAACAAAATAAATCAAAAATATATATCTAAGACTGTACTTTGAGGAGTTAATCCAAAGACCGGAATGCACTTTGTCCCTGGTAATGGGCCCTTCTGTCCGTAAATTGCCCAAATTCTAATCTTTTCTAACCGAAATCCATTGTCTAAATTGTAGGGATTTAATCTTATCAAAACTAATTTCATTGTCCTAAACTTAACGTGTACAACTAATTTCGTTATCCCAAATCTTCTCTTTCGTAACCATATTCCACTGTGTTAAAATTAATCTCATCCAACCTAATTTCATCTTCTTAAAAGTTCATCAAATCTTACTTAATTTCACTGTCCAAAATCTCGTCATGTCTGACCTATTACAGAGATTGAATATCTACTTGTATCTATCCTAATTCCATGTCTTGCACGCAGGTGGTTGTGGAGAAGTTCGGCCAGGTCGCTCGGTTTGCGTTCATGCACCTCGTGGCAACGAACCTGGCCATTTGGGTCCGCATGGTGGTATGGGAATCTGCTAACGACTGGATACACCTCAATTATGCTAGCAGTAAGTGAACCTTCCTGCATCGTTTGTACCTCTGGCACTCTCAAGGGTCTGTGCTTGCATTTTTTTCTCTTGCCCATAACTTGATCCTTAATAACAAAAACAATTTTCATTTTGCATTGGAACAATTATAAGTCCATAATACGGTAGTTAAATTCTGGATTTATTAGCATTTTCGCATTTCTATAGGCCAGCAGTAGGCCTCCTTAAGCACTTGATTTGAATCAAACATATAGCGCTGGAAATCGATAATCATCATATTCCATTCGCAATGAGAATGAGACTGAGAGATTTTCAATGTACCCATTACATTAACGCTTTAAAGTTTTATCTTCCTAAACATGTTTTAGATTTACGCTTTCTAATAATTCGTGTCTCCCTAAATAAGAATGGAATTTTGCACTGCATATCGATCATTAGTTTGATTTACTTTATACCTGATATATTGTAAATAAAAGTCAAGCGTCCGCAATATCCCTTGACATGCCCAAAAAGTGATGTGGCCTAAAGTTTACTTAACATAAAGCGTTATTTTACAGCAAAGAAAGCCTACGTGACATTCCATGACATTCCCAGCACTTGTTTCCTTCATTATGTTTCCTTCAGTTCCTTCATTCTCCGTAGCGGAAGTGAAAGAGTGGCTGTCAGCGTGTGTCTGTGTTTCCGCATGTGTCTGTTCGGATGGTGGTGCATGTCGTAGCGAGCTATATGTATGTCCAAATGGACTTTAGTTTTAGGCTACATAAAGTGCCTTACGTTGCAGAAAGTCTGTACGACATCCCATGGCACGCCCAGCAAGTGCTGCACCTCCACACCTGCTACCACAACAATACGCTGGGCAGACTGTGGACCGGTTCCCAGCAACAATTTTTCCCCTTCCTAATCGAATACAGGTGCTACTTTAATATTATTAAAAGCAATGATAGCCTACTAATAAAGAGATTAAACAGTGTGGCTCCGGCGTAGCGTGCATGGGTATTTTCGTCGGCAGGATCACAGCCATATCGAGCAATGGCGCTAAGCCACTTCCCGTGCAATGTAAATATCAATTTTTTTTCCATTGATATAGTCATGCCACTCTTTACTGCTTGAAATTTGAAAAATTATGTTAGTTATAAGGTACGTTTTGGTATACATACCGCCGCTGCAGCAACGTAGAGGTAATATGTGTGCAATATGTGGCCTGTAATGTTTTGTCATACAGAGTAATAGATTCGCGTAAATTTACAGTATGTATATAAAATGTTTCTTATTATAGTTACGTGTTTTATTACACTGCGTCTTCTGGTTGATAGCTAATTCAATGTATTATTACAGCCTCATAGCTGCAGCCGTGACCTATATCATGTGGCGCAATGTTGGCAAGGAACATGTACGCAGCCTCTCCAATTTATCCAAGACCATCCTGGAGGAGACGATGCATGAGAAGCGTGGGCGCAAGGGACATTGGAAGGTAAGTGCAAACCTGTTTTTCCTGAACCTCAAACGCTCGATTGCGATAATCGTATTTATATCATAATGGTATTTTATCAACAGTGTTGTGCTGTATACTGGAGAATAAAATATAATTTTCATGGAAGATTTGTGTGATACTGAAGATCTGTCATATTTTACTGAAAATGTAGAGTCGAAGGGGAGAGTCTTTTGATATCTTATTGTAAGTGTTGTCCTGCTAGAGATCATATCGTTGATTTTTGAAATTGTTCTATTGCGCTGGATTTGTTATGCAATTTTACTGGTAGCGTTGTAGCGCAGTACTGAAGATCATGCTTATAAGCCCTGTAGAAGTTATTAACTTTACCATTGCAGAAATTCGTCTCAAAATACATGCATGGAAAGCACCCCGGATTGAAACTTTTTAACGTTTACTGCCGAAAAACTCCTTTCGGCCACCATTTAAATAGTGACATTCTTTCTAATGAAGATGATAAATCTGAGCAGTAGCCACTATGTTTAAACTAGGTGCCTGCACTACCATGCATGTTCTGTCATCCTCACCAGGTGGACTGCCGGTCAGCATCCAAAGGTCTGTTCCTCGGGCTGCTGGTGCTCGTGGGCGGCATCGTCATCCTCATCATTTTCTTTGTGATGAAAGATCACGAAGGCTTTGACGAGAAAATGTTCTGGATGGTGAACGGCTCTCAAATTGTGATTCTCTCACTCTCGGTCATCAGTTGCCTCATCGGCTTCTGGCAGATACCGAAGCTTTCGGTTTCTTCTACGAAACCGTTGGAGCTGGACCGACTCTTGCTCTCGTGTACCATTGTTGGTGTCTACATCTTCGCCATATTCGGTATGATTGTCGGTGGCCTCTACTTCGACGACCAGAAGCTGTTGATCACCTTCTGCTCGTGCTGCCTCCTCTTCATCCAGGTCCGTCTTAACTCTTGGTTTATCCTGCCAGTAATTTCTTAATAATAATAATAAATTTTAATAAAGTCGGAGTGAGAAATTATCTATAATTGTATCGGGTTGGCCAAGAGTTGACAACATTAGCCAGTGAGTAAAAATAAATAACTAATTTCAGTATTTTCTTCACTCAGGCGCAATCATCAGATACTTCACGCCAAAAAACCACGATCAAGAAGTGAAACTTTAGCAAATTTGAATTTATGTTAAAACTGTTTCATTTTTATTTTTTAAACGAATAAATTTTCGCCCAACACGTGTTAACTGCGATATTCGAACACGCGTCGAAGTGTATGTTGGTGACTTCCCAGGTTTACTTGCAAAAATCCTCGTATGTAACAAAAACACTATAGTAAGCGGCCAATTTTTGGACGCATTTCAAAAATTTTATTTTTAACTTCCCGTAATTATTGTCCACAATAATTTATTCATTTTTAAACTACAGGCTTAGCACGATGTTGAAAAAAATCCGCTATATTCTCCTAAAAAAAAAAGATGCTAGTTATACCTACTGAAATTACTATCGACAAAGTTAGCCCAACTGTGTCTGAAAATTAAACGTCGGGTGTCATAAGAAGAGTCCTATTTCTAACGCCTTCAGCTGTATACAGTTGGTGTGACCTGGTTCAGGTGTGGTTCTTGTAAAAGTGCAGTCCTAGCGCTATTAGCCCTTCAATAATTAATAGCGGTGCCTAGAGGGGTCGCCAGCAATGAAGGCCTTAAACTTCAGAGAATTTATATAGTTATTCGAAGATAGCAATCACAATCACATTGTTGTCGGTGCCATTGAAACTACCTAGTTTCGGCACTACTCTATTGATATATATTTTATTCAATAACTAGTTAATCGAAACTAGCCTAAATGTTGATGTTTGCTACCTATCGTTAAACTTTTATTTTGTTTCTCCTGAATTCTAGTTTTCTAGCAACCGTCGACCTTTGAAGGATAAGCTTCATACATACTTTATTAAATATACGAATTACTTTTATAAAGTGGGGCTGCGTTAACGTTATATTTCGGTTGCAGGTATCCCTTCAAGGTATGCTGGTCGCCGAGGCCAGCAGACGCACATGCACTACAAGACTCCAACAGCTCGTAAAGCCAGGGCGGCAGGTCATAACCTTCCTGCTCTTTTCGAACATCACCCTATGGATCCTGGACAGCTTCATCACCCATTCCGCCCTTGCACAGCAGTTCCAGGCTGGTTTCTATGGCACTTTGGCTTGGGGTATCATTTCCAGGATATCTCTACCGCTCATGATCTTGTACAGGTTCCACTCGGCTGTTATTCTTGTCGAAATCTGGAAAAATACGTACAGAACCAAAGCCGAATAGGACAGGACACCTTCAGCCAACTGGAAACCTGCCTATCTTCCTGCAATGTTCATCAAATCTTGCCGCAGGGCCAAGCCGAGGCCACCGCGGTCGAGAGCCCATTCTTTGCTCCAGGAAAGAGCTCTTTCCAGGTCCCATTTGTACACTTCCCGGCACAGCGAAGGCATAGCACGCAAATACGCCTCTACTAGTAACATTCTCCGAACGAACTGCAATATTTATGGACTCAATCCAAAGAGCAAGTCTTTCCGCATGAACAGGCTTATTGAAAAATCGAAAATGTTCGAAGCTGCGGAGAGTCCAAAGATGTTTCACAGGTTCATCACACTGCCAAACTTTATAGAAATTTATCCTTCAATTAAGCGAAGCGCTCTTGAGAAAAGACCTGAACAGTCGTGTGGCCATAGATGGCCGCAACGCTTACTGCTAAACAAACACTGGAATTCGTATAGACAGTTTAGTAATGACTTACACACAAGCAACGACACTCTGAGTATCAACGAAAATACTGACTATATTTTTGGCTTTCGGGGACAGATGAGAGGAGACAGAAGAAACGAGTTTCACGGTAGAAACGTAACCGTTCATTCCAGTGATCACCCCAATGTGCTCGACACCGCTGCTGATAGTCATCATTATATAGAAAACACCCACAAAGATCTTGGCAGCAACAGAGAAATGTCGGAATCGAGTGAAGTCGTCCATGAGCTTCTGGAAATTGTCCATACGGAGACGCAGCTGGCTAAAGAAGCGGAAGAAGAAGAAGCCATAAAGTCTGTTTCTGCAGAAAGACCCATCCAGTCGAAAAGACTGAAGGCTGTTGTCAAAAGCTGGCAGGAGGAAGAGGCTTACGCCTTTTCTTCCAAGGATTCTTGGTCTCTGAAAGGAATTCCTGGCAGCGGAGAAGCCCAGGAATCTGTTGGAGAATCTTCTGGTCAGGTACACGTGGTGGATCAACACGAAACCTTCCAGGACTTCCCGACCACTGACGACATTCGCTACTTCACCAATATACCCATCCGACAGAGGCTTAGAGAATCGTGGAGAAATCAGCAGCTTCAACAAAACTATGTTCGCAAAATGACGCCTAACAGAAACGCAATGACTCTAGGAAGTAGTTATGATACCGAACAAGGTACTGTTGCGGTAGAAGGTGACGATTACGGACACTTCTTCCCCAGGCCAGCCCATCTTCTTCCCCTTCCCCAAGACTTGGTTTTGTTGCCCCGGACTGACGCTGAATTCCGTTCATGATGACATTTAGGTTACAGTTGACTGAAGGTGGTGTGACAGATATGTCAGAACACCTGGACCCTCATTGTCATAGCTACTTACTTAAAGTACTTTGCACAGTGACAGAACCTATACGAGTATATGAACCTATAGCTCTCTTGCAGACCGCACGTTCAGTGTTGCCGTAGTAAAGCATGCTGAGTTTNGTGACAGATATGTTAGAACACCCGGACCCTCATTGTCATAGCTACTTACTTAAAGTACTTTGCACAGTGACAGAACCTATACGAGTATATGAACCTATAGCTCTCTTGCAGACCGCACGTTCAGTGTTGCCGTAGTAAATCATGCTGAGTTTCGCAACGTATTTTTTGTTCCAGATACCAAATTTAAGATTCGAGTTTTATTTCTATGGACATCATGTGATTCATAGCAATATGATAACTTCCTTTTCAATTCCTTGCTTGTTTATGATCATGATTTTCCGATTTATTTTCCATTCTGTGGGTACGAGTAATACCATTTTGTCATTAAAATATTATTAATTTCAGTACAGCCGCCACTTATCGCAGCCTAGCTACTCCTATAATCATTGAAATTGTTTAAAACCTGCACTAATTATTTTTATTTCCTACATAGCCAGGATATCCACACCAATTGAGCTATCGGTTTTCTTCATTTCTTTGTGTTAGTACGCATACCTCAACGCTATGACTGTACAGTACATTGTACACCGCACACAATTTCCATCTTTTACTTACATATTCATAATTCGTTTTTTTGTAATGTCCAGACCAGGATTATGATGCCCTTATTTCTCATCATTTCTCAACCCAGCATACCCCACATCATCATTTCGTACAGGGAGCAGTAGTCTGGAGCCTGTTATCTACAGTGCAATAATAATAATAGTAGTAGTAGTAGTAGTAACTGAGTTCATTATGTCATTAAATTGGAAAAATGTATAACTGAATAAAACAAACGTATATCGAAAAAAGCAGATTTACATATAAAGTAGCAAATGTTGCCAGAAAACAAGTAGTACCATTTAAAACTATTTCGAATATCGGAGCAACGACGATGACAACGTTGAACGTGCGAACTGCGATGGCGCTATGAGCTTATCGATTATTGTACGATTTGTGACGGTGTTTGTATTGTGTACATGTTGAATATAACCTTAAGATTTAGTTTTGTGCTGTTAAGTTTTTCAGATTTATTGATACTTTAGGCGCGCATTTTCTAAGTTTTTCATTTTGAGCATTATATTTTGTTACCTTGTTAAGCAGCGAAAGAGTTTACTGTTATATAATTTAATAGAAATAGTAGTAAGGAAAAACATGAAATTGTATCGCCAGCTCGCATCTAGATTTTGTCATCAAAATTGAGAAAATATTGACTTGCAATATTACGCCTTAGTATATATTCTATTAACCAGGAATGACAGGTAAATTCGACTTAGTGTTCATTGTCAATTATAATAACATGATATCTAATTTTGAAATCTTTCAGAACTCTATAGTTTGTATTGATCAGGTAGGTGTGATTAGCATTCTTCTTTTATTTTGTTACTCGAAAATTTTAGATGACATTTAATTGATCCCAAAACTGAAAGCACAACCGTACAGTTAACTGTTTGGAGCTTAAGGCGATTGTATAAAGGAACTAGTTTGTTATTGTTATACAGTTTTTTTATTAAAGTAATAGATTTCCAGCGTTTTTTCTTCACTTTGTTCGAGGAGTGTTCGAGGCATAAGGCGAGTATGATTTGCCTCATTGCTTATTCTCTATCCAAATCATCCACTCGTCATTCACTCCTCGCAGGAATGAACTCGTGTTCACATACATATAAAGTATACAAATGTATGTCACAGAACAATAGTCTCACTCGCATCTGGAAATATCCAAGAAGACAGCTCGTAGTCTGACCATATTAGTAGCATAACAAAATAGACGTGCGAGAACACTCATAATGTTTTTTGTAAAACACACATTGAGTTTTTTGTAAAAAACGTTATGTTATGTGTGTTCTCGCACGACTATTTTGTTATACTACTCATATTTCACGTTAAATAAATACAGTATAGGTGATTAAATACAGTATCGGTGATCTGCGGGATACGAGCCTACATCTATAGGGTGTTCAATTAACATGGAAACATTTCGAATGTGGAAGAAGTTTTAGTATATTATGATTTGATTATTTTTATCCTATTTAACAATTTCAGTCTTTGATCATTTCAGCTATGGAAACATTAACTGCCGAACATCGTATTAAAGTTATGGAAGCTATACGAAAAAGGACGTTCCGATAAAAATGCATTTCAGGCACTACGTGAACTTTTGCTCAACATAATCGGCCAACTGAAAGTGCAGTGGGAAAATTATTAGTAAACTCAAGCAAATTGCGTTGGTTGGCAGATGTACAAACCCCACAGCGTCGCCATTCCGACCGTTCAGCTGAAAACATTGCTGCAGTGCGCGAGAATGTATACAGACACGTGGATTCTCCCTCGCGCACAGGAACGGAAGCTCTCAACAACGACGCATTGAATTTTGACGTACGATTTGTCTCTATCCGCTTACAAAATTCGATTGGCACAAGAACTGAAATTTGTTGCCCATCTGAAGCGTCCAACCACGAGAAAAAATAAGCCCAATTAAGAGAATTTTTCGCAAAAAACATCTTTAGTGATTATCCGCATTTTCGTCTTGGTGGATTTGTTAACAAACACATTGCCGTAGTTAGACAGATGAAAATGGTTCATATTGCCAAAGAAAATGACAAATCTGATGGGAAAAGAAAAAAAATCAATAAACGCCTAAGCTTAAATAACATTTAAAATCGGTCCATGTTGTTGGAATACTATTTATATTTGTTCAAAATGCGCGTGAAACGGTTAAAAAATTATTTCAGTGAAGTAATAACTGAACAGTTTACAGTTACCGAAAGTATTCAAACAAAGTTAAATTATCTATTACTACAGAACGCTATAGCTTCCGGTAGCCTCAGGTGTTGAACAGTGCGCCTATCCTCCGTGTTATCACATTGAAATCTAAGTATACTTATATAGATCGAGTTTAATTGTATTTGATAACGTATGACAATAAATAAACGTGCGGTAATTGCACGGTTACCTTCAGTGGAAATGTAGAATGTTTAGCTTAATGCATATTATTACTATATACCCTCAGGGGCTGAATGGTCAGGTGAACTGACTTGCTTGTTATCCGGAAGACAAACGTTCTAAGCCCCAGCCAAGAAAGAAAAAACGCGATTCTCTGGATTGTAGCACCGACATTCTGTCATCCATTGCCGCAGGGAGGCAAATACTGGGCTGACGGTACGGGGGGGGGGGCACAGTTGTAGGCTTGCAGCCATCGAGCCGTCCGTCTACAATCCCATACCTTGGAGAATGTGTGAGTGTCTGCAGCAGCACACTTTTTTTGACCCTATAGCCGCTATTTAATCTGCAGCACAAACCAATGTGCATATACGGTTTTTTTTTTTTTTGCTGTTGTGGGTGGTGCAAACGGCTTTACCTATAACATTTAACCTACGCATTTATTGGCAGCAGTCGTAGCCACCAGATATATGATAAGTAGAGATATCTCTTTGGATGTGCTAAATCTTAAAAAAATGAGGCAAGTCATATCTCGAGCTGATACTTTTAAAATACAAACTTCATGATTAAAAATATTCGTCATCAGATTATCTCCGAGTGTTAGTTGATCGTACTTTCCTATCTTCATGAAAAGTTTGAAAGCTCTTATACCATATTTTCATGAAAAATTATGCTGCGTTCGATTTTCTACTAAAGCAAAGGCCTAGACACAATGTTATTCGAAAACTGATTAGGATTACAAAACACTTTCCATTTCTTTACACCCGAAAACATTTCCTTAGCCGAAGTTAACACCATTTAATTTGTTAAAAGTTGGTGTATAAGTGCAACTATAGGAACAAATACATAGTTAACGCACTAACAGTAGTCACTCTTTATACTAAATTTTTACTGTTTGAGTTAGGCTGTTGCGGTAATTTGAAGCTCAGCTATGACAGCAAAACGAGACTTAATAAATCCGTAAACCTAGTTGGAATCTTATTTTAGAAGAGTACCAGAATAAACTAGCTGTGAGCGGTTACGTGCACTGTAGAGATAATTTGTCGCTAGCTCTCTCTCTCTTTGGCCGCGAAATGCTACCCAACAGAAGACACCCAGTATCATGACTCCACACTCGGGATTTGACGTGAGCAATGTCACCTGGACTTTGTCCGAAGACCCTCAAGGTACTCATGGTAGGTAGGTGCAACTACAAGTCTCTGTTTACAGTTAACTGTAGTTACTTATTTTTTATGCTGCTGATATCAAACTAATATTAATGCAACGAAAGAAAACGTGAAGAACTGAGACGCCATCGATTAGCCCGTTTTGCTTAAGATAAAATAGTCTCATTAGCTTTGATTTGTTCCAATCTTCAGTCATAAACGCTTGTTTTGCAACTTAAGAATCGAGCTTCAGGGGTTAAACCCAAATCGATTACCTCTGAGACGGCCGCAGCAGTGGAAACTCATAAGAACTCTGGGATATCTGCAGGGCCTCGTTCGGCATGAGAGGGTGACATGTTTTGTGTACAGTTGGAGACAATTTTTTTATTTTTATTTCTTACTTACGTTTTTCCAGCAGCAGACTCTTGGAGTCCGCGCTGGCGTCATTAGGAGAACCTTCCCTCAGGCCTCAGCTCCTACCTAAGCTCGGAAAGCAAGCATAATTATATATAAAGCTAGTTAGTGGATTTATCATTCGCAAGTTAATTAAAAGTTTGAAACTAGTTCAGCTAGTTTTTGCCAGTTAGTTATGGCATATCGGACGCAACACTACGATGTCGACAATACTGTGTACTGCCGCAATTGGTTTAACAGGCCTATTGCTTTTCCTGAAGGTAAAAAGTTTGTTTCTGTATTGTTTTAGTGATTTCCAGGCATAAATATTTTTGACAGTTTAATTCAGGCGTACCATAAAGCGAATCCTAATCATAATTTATGTGGGAACCCAATGTGTTCCCCAGAAGTAGTTAATTTATCTATAAGGTTCCAACCAAGGCTTCACGCTGCTGGACTTGGAATATGTTAAAAGGTATTGTTGAAGCTTGTACATTAGATACTCCTAAAACATTTTCTCTTATGGAATCGTTTTCTGTTCAGAAAGTTTGGATAACTGCAACTTTTTTAGTCGCATGGGGAATAATTAAAAGCTACTCTATCTTTATCACTGAAGCCAGGAAAATTATCCATCTCTCTGTCTGTTTGTCTTTCCACTGGGTCGTATGTATCTCTGCCGAGCTGCCATGAGTACAGCTGAAGAAAGGAGTCGAATGGGAAGCAATGACTGACCTGTATTGTACGCAGTGAGTAAGTGCACAAATTTAATATTATTTTACTTTAACTTACACACGATTTTCATTATGTTTATTGTGTTCAGTGTGTAAACTGGGTCAATTCAAGACAATTTACATGAATAATGTTTTCGTTGCAAATGCTTAGTTTTCGAGATATATGACTTTGAAGTTACGATTGTTTTTCTATGGGAGAAAATAGCGGGCGATCCCATATAAGCGAAATATATTAGGGTTAGATTAGCATTTGCAACGGAAACGTTATACATGTAAATTGTCATAAATTCACCCAATTAACATATTGAACGCAACAAAAACCGCAAATAAATGTGTAAGTTGAAGTAAGAATTTACCCAACTTTATTGTTTTATTTAGTTTCTACCTCTTCATCTCCAGGGATTACAGAGTAGAGGCTGGCTTTCACGTTCTTTTTTGAACGAATTTAATAGTTGAAGACGCCATAACATACTATGGTATTTCGATTGTAACGAATTAGTTAAGGTTTAAATGTGTCACATGACAACAACTCATTCTGATAGTGCTTCCTAGCCTTAAAGGCAGTAAACCTTTCTTGCTCGTAAATTATATCTTAATATTGCAGGCACTTCATAATGACAACAATTGAAAACAATTGATTTTTATATATTCTTGTCATTAATGGGAATTGAGCATAATACCGAGCTCGAACGTTGTCGTAGCTATGTTGTAATATCGAAGGTCAGGTGTTCGTTATGACATATGGCGAGTTCAAATTAGTGACGCTTGCTCCTTTTAAACCCATCAATCTTTCGATAACGATGTTGATAGGGCAGTTGGATGTCACACTTACTGCCCGTGTGAACGGTACACAGCGACAGAGGAGATTAGTAGAACGTTCTCCACAGCTTATTTACTCGATAAAACCATAGATTAGTAAGGCACATTGGTTGCAGCGGCAAGTGTGCTCGTACCTTCAACTATACATACGTACATTTGTAATTACTATATTGTAACTTTGTTTATGTGGAACCTAATAATAAAGCAAGCGGCGTATAAGAGCAGTATGCATGTAGTTGTTACGGCAGTACGAATTACTTGGTTTATTTATACTCTGTATGCACTTCAGTATATAATACGGCAGAAACAAAATAGATTTAAATCAAATAAACCTTCCATTGCAAGCAAAGACTTTTCAGATATCTTGTTGCTTTCGTTCACAAAGCAAAGAAATTTTAGCAAGATGTATGGAACATTTTGGCTACTCTTTCGTTATCCGAGACAAATGAAGTTCTATATATGCAAACAATATTATTTTCTGCCAAAATATTTGGCTCGAAATCAATTGATTCTGGCGTTTCATAAAACGAAGCTTACCCGAAATTCGCGCTGGCGACCTCGAAACTACGACCCTGCAGCATTCTGCCGTCGCCCGCCCTAGCCCTGTCAGTCGTCCGCCCTAGCCCTGTCAGTCGTCCGCCCTAGCCCTGTCAGTCGTCAGCGTAACGGCGTCGTTTGTTAGCCGACAGCCTGTGACGGCAATGAAAGTTGCTGCTAGGAATCAGTCTTTATTTAGTTGGATGTATTTACCAGTGTAGGATGGGATGCCATTTGAGCTTTAAACTAATCCTGAATAAGTGACCGTGTAAGATTCATTTTCTTGTGTTTACAAGCTATTAGTGGTTGGCGATTCGTACTTCTACTGTGCCGCTGTTCTTGCTGCACTCACTTTTTTGTCTGCGCTTTCTTCCAAAGTAAAAATTTCCCTGCTTGTGCTAACGCTTCCGTACAGGTCACATTAGGCTTTTTTGGGTCATGGGGACGTCATTCTTTTGGTAGCCGCTCCAATGCCTAAGCCTTTCATGTTTTTACGATATTACGTTTCTACTTTGCATTTTCTTTCATGACTTTATTATTTTCATTTGATCTGGGGCTCTCCTGGTATAGGTTCAATTTTTATACAAGCAACATTGGGAATAGTTTTCTTTTCGTAATACACCATTCAAAAACTATACATTAATAGCACCTTATATAACTTAATCATAGTAAATTCTTCCGAATGGACTACTTCATTCAGTAATAAATAAACTCTCTAACCCATTAACTTCAAAATTGAACGAAAATTTTCTTTGGAACTGTGCTGCGTAAAGTTTGCAAATTCGTACAGAAGGCGTTAAAAAAGTTTCGTTTCTTCGTAGTCGTAACTCCAATTCCCATAGAAAAAAAAACATTCAAAGACAAATGCTCGGTGCTAATTTTTAGCTCCAATCTTTACCACAACCTTACGGGGGTCTCCCTGCGGTCACCACTGACTGACCAAATGTACAGCTGCTGCGGCTAATTTCGCTCCCTTTGTTTTCATTGTGCGGAAAATGGCGTTGCAGTTTTGTGGACAATAGCCGCAAGACGGCGCTGTTGTCACCAGGTATTGCGCGTCTAGTGTGTGCTTTGTAGTTCTTGCTTTGCGTTGTGTGACACTGCACTGTATAGTGCACTCGTATACTGTGCTTATCAAGTTCATATTGTTCTTAAGACTGGTTTATACTGAGGAAACCGAGACGTTCACAAGGCGAATATGTTCGCCCAAAACGTCCTTGTGACGTCATTAAACACGAGATAGGCCATGTTGGCAACGTTCACATTAGAGGGCTTTTGCCAAGCCCTAATTTCGGTTATCATTGTTAATTTGCTAAACCTGCACGTCGGCCCTAGGTTCAAAAGATTGGTTATGTACTGAATAAATGAGGCAATAAGCAACTGTAGGAAGCCTGTGGCACTGCTTAGAAGAATACAGCACTCTGAGAGATACCTCCGCCAAGATCGAAAGGCAACGGTAGCAAAAAATTCAAATTGGCTTTGAAACCATAATTTTCTTTGTATAAACTCCAAAATCTAATCATTAGTACCTTTAGATAGTAATATCAGCATGTGCAATTTTCTTGAAGATCCGTTCCTAACTTTTTGAGTTATACTACTAACAAATGTTATGACAAACGGGAGTCAAACATACAAACGAAAGAGCCGATCTGCACCAAAATTTAATCATTTATGTCTTTTAACATTACTAACAACCCCTATAAATTTCATAAAGATCCATTTAATATTTTTTGAGTTATTGTGCTAACAAACTTAAAATTAAAAATAGTGACAAACGAACGAACGAGCTGACAGATCATTACCAAAATTTGGTCTTTTTTTTTTGTTATATACCTAACAACTCATGCTAATTTCATACAAATTCATCCCTAACTTTTTGAGTTATGACCTTAAGAAAAATGAGGCAGACAAACAAACAAACGGATGGACATATCTTCACCAAAAGTTAATCATCTGTTCCTCCTAACATACCTAACAATCCCTATAAATTTCATCCAAATCGGTTCATAAATCTTTCAGTTACCTTGGTGACAGAAAGACAAACGGACAAAGAGACAGACAAACACGACGAAAATATAACCTCCTTGACGGAAGTAAAAATTCATGGCTGATTTGGATGCTTGAATGCCAGTCTTTGAAAAGAGACGGGCTTCAACAGCAGTTCGTGTGTTTCTACCAAAGATCTCGGCAATGGGCGGAGTCCCTCAGTGTATTCGCACTCTAAAGAACAGCACGGAGTGATGATAACGAAGCATGGACCTCAGTCCAACGATGTAGTAGACGTTAGATATTTCCTACATTGCGCTGCCAAACCCGCGAATTATCATTAACCTATCTTAATGGTACATCATCATTGGGATGGGCAATGATAAATTTAGTCTTGTTTCCTAAATTTACTCCACCTTACATGAGAGACCTTATAGTAATTGTTTCAATTCAGTCATGAACAAGACTTCAGAAATAAATGGAGATTTTTTGTCTCTCCTTGCCTGTATAGCTAGCAAGTTAGTTATAATACCTTAAGATTTTATTAGTCACTGCAGTAATCGGATAAAGAAGAGCATACGGTATCTCAACCTGTCTTCACCTATAGTATAATTGTTACTATGAGTAAACCAGTGAAACAATATAGTAAAAAAACGTTAGTATTTGCAACGGGCCACCCTTAAATATTAGTATTAACCACTAGCTATATCTTTCGCTAAAAGGCTAATGAAAAATATTATCTTCCCAGTCTGCCATTACCTCTTGCACAATTAATACCTGTGATAGCTTTATGTAATACAGGAAAGCATCACACTTCGCAAAAGGCTTTCGCCCTACACACCAGTATTAATTAAACGACCAAAATATTTAGTCAGTGAAGGGATCACAATTAATAAACACTTTTTCAATTTTCCATCGGCACCCGCACCTTATAGATAACGTAAGACTGGCATTTTTTTACCTTGTGTTTACCTAACTTCTTCGAGTCATAATTGCCTAGGGTAATTCGTGAGCGCATGTGAGACTAAAAGAAAAAGTAGAAGTTATCTCACGTACCTTTTCCATCTCGCCGTGTCAGCACCAACAATGCATTCCTGGAAACCCGCCAGCCCGGGCTCAAGCTTTCATTCGTCAGCAAAAATACCAAAAAGTGGAAAAGGGAAAAAATGGGAAAAATCTTGGCCTTGTAAAAGAAATACAAATCCTTGGAAGACCGACAGTTGTAACGATGCTGGCATCATCAGTGTCAAAGTCTGTCATATTCCCCCGAGTTATTTTGATGATGCAATCATTTCATAACAAAGGGAACCAAGATGTACTAACGATAGACCAGAAATATAGCGGGGATATACTTTTTTCAACGATACGCTACGTTTTGATCCATGTATATATAAATGCCTATATAATGCTCTCTAGTAAAATAGGAAACTTGATAAATTATTACTTTTTTAATATGTATGAATGCCTTGTTCTAAGAATAACTTACACTAGAAAAAATAAACGTTAGCACTTGCGAAACTTGTCTTCCGCAGCCAAGAAACTTATTGCGGTAATTGTAGACTGTTTTTGAAATATTATACCACTGTCATATTTTACTTACATACACTCGTACGTATTGTTTATGCAGTTTCTTTACAACGTTTTCTTCATTTTCTTCGTAAATTGGGTAATGTCTCCTTTACTAATTTCAATCCCAGTTTTTACCATAAAGCGGATCATGCCACAAATGAAATAAAGCGAGATTGGTAATATTGTTATTCATAGGGTGTACTTAATTATTCCCGTATTGTGGCTATGGATATCAAATTACTCTTTTGCATCAATGTAGTAGTAAAAAACATTTCTTGTGTGTGTTATCGGTTCAAAAACATTTCAGTAAGAAACTTCTGAAGCAACATTGAATTGTAAACCGTGTCATGATTCGCCGTGTTTGGAAATGACGTATGAAACTTAAGTCGGTCGTTATGCAATCACTCATGATTAAATTTACGGGCTATAGCTACTGCTAGTCGGAGTAGATTTCTTCTTCTATCGAAGTGGACAAATCGAAGACACTGATAATGTTAGGAGAGCTCATATTACAATTAAGTGGAGTGACTTCGGAAGCTTTGTCCTGGGGCTTTTAATTGAAAATGATATACCGATATGCATTTGTTGCGCTTGTCTAAACATTTAATCATTTTTGGTTGATTTTCAATGATATTTCTCGGACCAGTTAATTTTCAAATTTATAAATTTACACTGGCGCACTTGTTGCACCTCTAATTCGTGAAACATTTTCATTGCGCCTTTATTTTTTATCTTATGAGTCTATGTTTGTTGATTCTTATATAATTTATCAATTAGTCTAAAATTTCTTACTTCTTTCTGTTTCAGCCTGATGATGACGCTTGTTCATCGAAATCTCACGTTTCAAAATTTAATTCATTTAGGTAAATAACATTTTGTTGACATTATTACGCACTGAAATTAAAAAATTGTTGCTACCCTAAGGTATTTCTTAACCCAAAACATGTTCTTGTTATCCATTTCACCTGGCCCAATATATAGGACATCCCCGTGCATTCTATCTTTATATCATATTTTTCTGACTAAACCGCCTCCTCAAGTATCACTAATTCTTAGAGTAATGCATTCAACAAATGAACAGCGTGCGCAGTAAGATGCAATTTACTGATTTACAATGCCGTTTTTCACCCGATGAGAATAATTCAACACATTTGCTCTCCCAGTGTCGACAATTGCTTTACGTCATCATTTTCTATGGAAAATTGAAATATTTTGATTCATTTTCCAAGTTTACACAATCAATTGTGCTTGATTATAGTTCAAATTAAGTTCTCCGAGTTTTACGTTCCTTCTTTATGCATTGTAAAGACGATTTGATTATTTCTAGCATAAGCAGTACCCAAATGTAACGCCAAATTATCTATTTATCACCAATATACACTAGTTAATTAGTTCTGTATACGATGCGTCCCACTCTCTATTGAGTCACTGTTAACATTGCCAGCCTCAAATTAATTTGTTCTGTGTTAGAAGCTTCACATCCTACATAATGTCAATCGCAAGTTGGAACTAACTGATACTTTGCCAGAGTTAATTTTTGTCCCAATTCCTCCTCCCGTATTGCCTCATTTCGGACTGACAACCCAGCAAGACGCGTTCATTGTTCGTACGAAGCGGACGGCCGCCCATGTTCCGTACGCTGCGTCTTCGAATTAAGATAATCGATCAAGTTTCCTATGAACTTCCTATCCATAATCGCTTCCCATAGAGGCCGCGCCGGCCTACATCAGTCTGCCCAGACGGGGCGTAATGAAAGGAATCTGTTGTACGCAGCCAA
>LQNS02278187.1:9178186-9191357 GCA_001587735.2 Parhyale hawaiensis
ATCCATAATCGCTTCCCATAGAGGCCGCGCCGGCCTACATCAGTCTGCCCAGACGGGGCGTAATGAAAGGAATCTGTTGTACGCAGCCAAATGCTTTGTGGTGCCCAGCCAAATGCTCTATTCTACCCAGTCAGATGCTTTGTTGTGCCTAGTCAGATGCTTTGTTGTGCCAAGTAAGATGCTTTGTCGTGCATAGCCAAATACTTAGTTGATCTTGACCAAGTGGTTTGTTGTGACAAGCCAAAACCTACTTTCGTCATGCTAAATTTAATGTTCTTCAGCAAAGTCAAGGGTAACTTATGCATTTTATCGTGTAGCAACGGCCGTACTGAGTAGCGTGGTCATCATCGAACATCAACCATTCAGGGGAACAGAGGTAATCACTCGAGACGCACTCCTGCCATCATCCTTAATTGTAATCTTCTGTGCTATGCTATTTCAGATACCTTGTTGATTAGATAGGCGGCAGTAGACGGACCAATAGGCCCATTCCCGCCAACAGGCCCATTCCCAGCCAACAGGCCGATTCCCAGCCAACAGGCGCATTCTCAGCTAACAGGCCCATTCCCAGCCAACAGGCCCATTCCCAGCCAACAGGCCCATTCCCAGCCAACAGGGCCATTCCCAGCCAACAGGCCCGTTGCCAGCAAACAGGCCCATTCCCAGCCAACAGGCCCATTCCCAGCCAAAAAGCCCATTACCAGCCAGCAGGCCCATTCCCAGCCAATAGGCCCATTCCCAGTCAACAGGCCCGTTTCCAGCCAACAGGCCCATTCCCAGCCAACAGGCCCATTCCCACCAATAGGCCCATTCCCACCAACAGGCCCATTCCCGCCAACAAGCCCATTCCCAACCAACAGCCCCATTCCCAACCAACAGGCCCATTTTCGCCAACAGGCCAATTCCTGAATGAGATTGTATCGCGCAAATAGTGTTGTATAGGAAGGACTTGTCTTAGAGGCTTTAGAGGTTTTTAGGGAAATACGAATAAAGTTTTAAATGAAACGTTATAAAATTTCTTGAAAACTTCTTATTTCTCTGGTGGTTTCGGAAAAGGACATCTCACCGTCATGTGGCTCAGTAACTCTTTTTGGTAATGAAAGTCTATAACAACATTCTATAATGGATTACGGATTATCAGCAAGGATACATTATTTACTGCAGATTACTGACCGAGTCCCGGATTTATTTCATTATTTTTTTTTGTCAGCGATTCTCCATTTCTGTGCCCTCGAAATACCAAAACAAATTTAAAAATTGCTGTAACTTTTGTTACCTATCAGCATTCCTAATCGAAATTTTGTATGGATATTGAAAACTTAAAAAAAAACACAAATTTTAAATTAGTTCGTCGTGATACATGATAATCTAAATACTACTATCAGAGTGCCTCAGTTCAGATTAATATATAATATAAATGACTGGCACACGTGCTATCATTAATTACTGTTCCTTTACACCGTATCCTAACAACAATTTTATTTCCCCCAGAAGTGTTTGTAGCTGCTAGTGAATTCCCGGATCACAGGTGGTACCGTGTGAAATGTTTTGTCTCTGCAAGCCTCTGAGCGGGAGTGGAACAGCGGCCTAGATTTTACACCGACATGCCTCTTTTGGTGAGTAAGCCGTCAATCCTTTTTCTCTACCTTGTGGGTATATCTGTTTGTTCTCCACTTGCTTAGTTATTTTTCTCATCAATTCTAGCAAATATTTTATCTTGATTTGAGCTTTGACATTAATTGCTGCAAGAAGAAGGGTGAGTTTGAGGGAAACGGATAAACGAGTAGAAGTGTTGCTAAACCTGCCCACATTAATGCCGCCACGAGAGCATTTCAAGGGAAGTGTTTCTTGAGGTAGCCTTAATATTTCACTGAGCTTGCAAATGGAGAGTAAAGCGGCCTGCCTCTTGCATATACATCAAAGCTCTCTTAGGGAGCCAAAATAATTACTTTCTCCCTGCCATCAAACTTGCACGAAATGCATAAGCTGCTGCCATCTTACGCGCTGCTGCGATTTAAATAAGGGCTTAGGTGAGTACTATAAGTACGCTGGACTGTCGGTCTAAGTTAGGGCTTAGGTGAGTATTATAAGTACGCTGGACTGTCGGTCTAAGTTAGGGCTTAGGTGAGTGCTATAAGTACGCTGGACTGTCGGTCTAAGTTAGGGCTTGGGTGAGTATTATAAGTACGCTGGACTGTCGGTCTAAGTTAGGGCTTGGGTGAGTACTATAAGTACGCTGGACTGTCGGTCTAAGTTAGGGCTTGGGTGAGTATTATAAGTACGCTGGACTGTCGGTCTAAGTTAGGGCAAAGGGTAGGTATTTTAATTACGCTGGACTGTCGGTCTAAGTTAGGGCTTGGGTGAGTATTATAAGTACGCTGGACTGTCGGTCTAAGTTAGGGCTTGGGTGAGTATTATAAGTACGCTGGACTGTCGGTCTAAGTTAGGGCAAAGGGTAGGTATTTTAATTACGTTGGACTGTCGGCCTAAGTTAGGGCTTAGGTGAGTACTATAAGCATGCATGACTGTCGTTATAACTTAAAACATAGGTGAGTACGCGGGACGTCGGTATAAGTTAGGGCATAGGTGAGTACTAAAAGTACGCTGGATTCTCGGTATAATTTAAGATGTAGTTGAATACTATAAGTAGGTTGGATTGTCGCAAAGTTACAGCTTAGTTAAGTACTATAAGTACGCTGGACTGTCGGTATACGTTAGAGATTAGGTGAGTACCATCTTCATCTTTGACCTAATTTATTTCTCGCGCCTGGTCTTGGTGTTCACATCTGTCCTTGGGCTTTACCCTCGTATCTCTCCCCTCTTACCTTTTCTTCATTCCCGCTCACCCTCCAATTTCTCCTCCCGTACCTTCACATTTCTCCCCTCTTATCGTACCATCTCTCCCACTTTACTCTCATTTCTGTCGCACCTTGCCCTCACATCTCTCCCCTCTTACCCTCACATCTCTCCCCTGTTACCCTTACATTTCTCCTTTCTTACCATCACATCTCTATTCTCTTACTCTCACCTCTGTCCCACCTCACCCTCACATTTCTCCCCTCATACTTTTATATCTCTTCTCTCTTACCCTCACATCTCTCCCTTCTTACTCCCACTTCTGTCCCACCTTGCTCATACGTTTCTCCCTCCTTACCCTCACATCTTGCCCACCTTCCCTCCCTCTGCCCTCCCCTCACCAGCACACTAACAAGGGCATGATTTACCCCAGCAGCCCTCGCTGCCTCGGTCTGCCATGTTCGCCTGAAGCTGCTCAAGTGGCCGCCGTGCCACTCCACGCACTATCGCCCTCTCTTCTCCACCAAAAGATCCTCTGTTTTGGCTTCTCTCATGACCGCTTGTGGCGGCAGCGAAGAAACAATCGCTAAAATTGCTTCGGAAATGGGAGAATTTCCTTACTTAAAGGCCCTCAGCCGGTTATGAAAATGGACAGAATTTTGTCAACTCCCAATGCAAACGGCATGACATGGTTAAAGAGCCTCCATACGCCCTCAAAATAGATTTTTAAAAACACTGCGCGTGGAAATAATTGAAACTGTAAAGCTAAAGTAACCCGAAAAGTAAGCACTCCTTTAACTTTACTATTTTAGGAAAGGATACTAGCACTCCTCGTAATAGATTAAACCCGATAGCTAGAAACTGACGGGCCAACGGGCCTATATATGCCCAAGCCGGAGCTGATCCCCAGGCATCGGTCTCCTCCGAGAGTGGCGCTATGTCAGTATGTCAAAAAATCAGCTGTCCAAGGGAAAACCGCAGCATACACACCGTACCTGCTTCCCATTTTATTATTTAACTTCAATATTTTACTTCCAGGTACTCAACGTTAGTACTTTTGAGGAAAAAGTACTTATCTCGAGTACCTGAAAATAAAAATTTTGAATTTGACAAACTGCGTAAAACGAAGAGGACCTACGTCGAAGACTACGTGGACGTCTCGCCTGCAAAATCACGAAAATTATGCGTCACACTTAGCATGGGTTCACACGTGCGTCTTTTTCTCACAGTAGCGTGTTAATATAATGTATATTATATGTAAAGTAATTGCAGCTGCGCAGTTGTGCTGAGGGTCCCAGGAATGATTCCCAGGCCAGGTGAGCGATCCTTGTCACGGCGCTCGGCACGCTGACTCTGCAAACTTGCTTGATAGTAGCAGTAGTAGTACAAAATTTTACTAGCGCATCTTTATCACGCCGAACGATTCCTGTGGTTTAGCCCACAGGCTCGTGCGCCACTAGGGCTCGAAATACGTTTCGTTTCAAACTATCAATGATTTTTGTTTCGACCCTTCTGCCGGTAGGTCTCAGATTCTAAGCGGACTCGGATGAGTTCTAAGTGGTCAGTGCACTATTGACAGGAAAAGGCACAAGTTGTGAATCTCCAATCCCCGCGGGCACGGCTGAACTCTTTCGCTCAGCTACTCCTCGCAGGGGAAGGAGACGAAAAACAAGAAGGTAGAAGTCTAGGGGGAATAGGTTGGCCACCTCGATCAGCGGCCCACCTCCCGAAATAGTAGGGGAAGTATTGAGAGCCTACCTAACTTTGCAAACTAACCTCGTCAGCAGGAACTTGTGCAAGCTGCAACATCTCCTGCGGAAAAGGCACTTAGTACCCTTGGGTGTGTGAGGCCCAAATATATTGTGGCAGGGAAAAGGCCCGGCAGAATATACCCCTGAGGGCACCAACTTGCTTGGTATACATAGCTATCGTGAGGGCACTTACCTTAGGGTAGGGAGGTGGCGGTCATTGAACCGTCAGCTAAATACGCCCTAGTTCTCAGCGACCATCGTCGGCTGCAGCTGCACTTACGCCTCTGGAGCCAGTTGGCCTAAATCTGCAGCACGAACCAGTGCATGTGGGTTTCCCGGTGGAGAGTGCTGTCAAAGTTAACTTCACCTTTACCTCAGCAATAATACTTCAGGCGTCGTGAAGCATCATTGGTCCTACAACGCAGCCCCTGTGAAGACTCCAGTCACTTGCATGTTCCATATTAAATTTCTTCGCAGTATTTAATAATGCCCGTTTATAATTTCACATCGAAACTACAATAGAAATCGACGCAAATCCATGATAAATTATTAATAATATTATTGCTATTATTCAGCGTTTAACCAATAAAATATATATATTACAAGAAAAAAAATTATTATCAAAACGGAGCAAAAGCCTGCAAATCAGGCCTCAATGCTTTCGTTTTACCTGAAATTTTGACAAAACCTTCCGTCCAATCAACATTACTGAGGTTTCCCAGCAGATAACATCGCAAACCTCAAATTCTCACTTCAGAAAAAGACGAAATATAGTACAAGTTCTAGTCACCAGAGTGGGACAATAATAATATTATTACTGTACCAACGCGAGACGTCTCAAGTTTGGTGTGGGACTTTTGACGTATCGTGGGCAAAAGACTCTTGTGTGAACCTGACTTAATTTCAGTCTTAGGGCGGCTTCACACGATCGTCAAATGAACGAGTTTCCTCAGCTTCGCGACCAAATGCGTGGCTGTGTCCGGTTGAATACCACAAAGTCACAATTCAATCGGAAATTGGATTTTTTTTTTCGAAATTTATCATAACCGAAACTTCACCAGTGACCCTTACTGAGCGGCCTGACTCGTCGGCTAGAATTCTCAACGCTCAAATTCAGCAGATCAGCGAAGGAAAATGGTAAAATATTTCCTCAGCATGGAACCTCGAAGCAGTAATTAGCAAGGCTCTTATGAAGCAATTATTTTTTGCCATCATTTTGTGTTGATTTTGAAGGCGACAAGCAATGAACATTTCAGCAACGTATCGATATGGTTAAATACGTAAAGCGGAAGTGGCTAGAGCATCAGGAACTTCTGAAGCATTACTTTTGAGCTCCTCCTGTTGTCCGAGCGCAAGCATCCGGCTTTTGTTATGCCTCATCAAAGCCTCGCAGCTTACGGCACCTCTGTCTTTCCTGCCTATGAACGATGCCATTGAAGCCTTTGCTTCTACGACCACGTGTGCTATCGACAATGAGTTATTGTTCTACTTGAATAGAAAATTATCGTCAATAAGTGATTGNGAGTTAAGAATTGGTCTGTTTTTCAAAATATGCAATGATTCTAAAATTCTTATATCTGAAGTATTAGCTGAAGATACTATTTCAAAATGTGTGAGGGAGTAAGCATGGCCGGTTTGTTCGCAGTGCTGTCTGGGAGGGGAATGAGGTATAAAACTGTTAGAGGAAGGTTCGTTCGGAAGGAACGTCCCATATGCTGATAAAATCTGATTTTCGACTGTTTCTAAGTACTTCCAAAATAAGAACTCTGGCAAGTTCCACAAAAATATTTGTACACAATGTTGGAACGTAACTCAGAAGGCAGTTGGTCCTTATAGTTAAAAAAGTTGCGAATTTGAAAGTCATTTCTGAATGCGAAAATGAAGTCTATTTGAGGATAAAATTTTGCCATTCCTACTGACAGTATTACCGGCTTGAAAAAATTTTACTGTGCTTTAGGTTTTGTGGCCCTTAGCAATTGTATAACTCGAGGATAGTCTGCAACTCTGTAAATGTTGAATTAAAACAACGAACAAACGAAAGAGCAGCAGCAGCAGCTTAACACAGAGAAACCACATTCAATACTGATCAGATATTGAGCTGACAGGCAGCATTCAGACACGTTACGTTTACGTACACAGGTAGGCACCAAGGTAGGGACCAAGGTGTTGCTACTATACAGCGACTACTTTAATTTTCCGAAAGCAGGCTATGGAAAAACCACGCTACGGACCTACAACGAAACAGGTAAGGTAGCTCAGAAGACAAGAATAAACTTTTTCAATGGCAAGCTGTAAAATAGTTATACATTTTTGCCCAATTACCGATAATGTAAAAGTAAGCTCAAAAAAATAGAAGCATAGTTTTTAGATGGTAAGTATTAAAGAATATTATTTTCACCGAATGATTGACATGGCCAGCAATCTCACAGAAAAGAATTATACAACTTTTTTCGACTAGAATTGTTGGAATTACAGTCACCAGATCAAATTAATGAGAATGAACTTTTACTGGAGGCTTCATCAGAAAATTTGAAGGAGGCTTACGAGCTCAGATTACTTCGACAGGTAATGCTAAACTTTTTGCAAGGATTGTGCGTTTGTTCTTACACGATTCCAGCAAATATTTAACTCTTGCTGATATCAGAAAATACAAAACTAATACTAATAAATATAGAAAAATTTACCATTTCTATCACTAGTTAGTTAACAGCGTATGCGATTCTACCAATTCAATCGAGATAATCTAATTTTGCTAAGTTTAACTTTCCCTGCACGTTTGCCACGAGCAGCAACTTCAACGTATGGGAAAGCAGTCCAGGATAAGTTGAAGCTAATACCCATGTACGGCAGCAGCGGGCCTTACGTGCGGCACAGTTGTGCTGAGGGTCCCGGGAACGGTCCCCAGGAAAGGTGGTCTTTGTCATGACGTTCGGCTTGCTGAATCAGCCAATTTGCTTGGTGCGCATAGCTATCGTGGGGGTACTTACTTTAGGGTAGAGGGTGGCGGGTCGTTGAACCTTCCGTTTCGGTAGCGATATGTCGTCGGCTGCAACTGTACTTACTCGTCTGCCGCACGAACCAGCGCGNGCTCGCTGAATCAGCAAATTTGCTTGGTGCGCATAGCTATCGTGGGGGTACTTACTTTAGGGTAGAGGGTGGCGGGTCGTTGAACCTTCCGTTTCGGTAGCGATATGTCGTCGGCTGCAACTGTACTTACTCGTCTGGGGCCAGATGGCTTATATCTGCCGCACGAACCAGCGCGTGTGGGTTTCCCAGAGGAGGGTGCTGTCAAAGTTGACTTTATCTTTAGCGGAATAGACTGTTTTGATCAAAGCGGCCGGGCGAAGCAACGACGACACCCTACGTTGAAATTAGGGTAGAGAAACATGAAATCTTAATTATCATCAAATTCTAAATTTCTATCACATCTCAGCCTGCAAGATATGGATTAACCCGACCTTTTGGTTCGTCAGTATAGACTCAGTGTCGGTTCGATCCGTACGTGCTTGTATCGATTGCACCACTCAATAACAATAGTTTGACTTTTCCTATCAGTTCGAAGGGAAATTGATAAAGTATTTTGTATCATTTTTACTTAGGTACTTTTCGAAGTTACGGTATATTTGCCTTTTCTTCTTCACTGACAATGAAATTTCAGCGGAAAGAGCGAACTGATCTTAATACTAAGAATAAATAATTTTTATCATTACCCTCCTCTTTCATTTCATACTGAAACCCGACTTTCATAATAACATGTCCATTAAACTAACTATTGTTATAATATTCTTGTATATTGCCATGGAATATCCTCTCATCAATGATGGTGAATAAGAAGATACACTATACCCTTTAAAAATTACAATCATGCTCATGGTCGTGATTTTACTGTGTACATATAAAGACTTTTCAATAGGCTATTCGATTATTAAAATTTAAAATTTCAAAACTGTTCAGTGTGAAATGCCAATTCCATTTCGGTAATTCATAGCAATATCCTCCTTTCAAGGCTGCCAATATAAAAAGCAGAAATTGAGATTTATTCTTCGCGTTAAAAAGAAAGTTGCCCTTTTCTCGTCGGATCATTTTCGTAAAGCAAATGACATCGTCTGCCCGCTTCTTCGGAAACTAATTGAGAATTAGTAGCTTTAAAATTTTTGGCGAAATCTGTTTTATATTTTGTTTATTTTTATGCCGTAGAATTTGGAGTAGAAAATTACCGTCCCCTTACCCTGTAATGTCGAAACCTGAGAATAAACGCAGATCTTTCGAATTACTAGAGCAGTAACTATGTATTGTCGGCAAAAATTAATACCCACTACATCAAGCATTACAAAAACACGAATAGACTAGTTACTCGTGTACGGCCTGGTAACACTTCAGTATAATCGTGACGTCAAGCATGTGTATGAAAGTACCTCCGTTCAGTTTACCATAGTATACGGTTTGTATGTAAATATGCCGAGTGGAACAGAAATGGGCAGATAAACTAACAGGTAAATCTATAGGCAGATTTACCAAAAACTATGGTAAGGATCGAGCAATCTGGTTATTTTTATGTATTTATAAATTTATTCCATGTTATTTCATGAATACGTCATCAGAATTTTATATTTATTTGTTCAAGCTTTCGACGATGTAAACAGGACGTTTTTTAAGGCGAGCGACTGTTGGTCTGAGATTTCTCATATGTAATTGAACAATTATAAGAATATGCTTCGTATTTCCTCAACGCCCCTCCCGTACTCCTCCTCAAATAACAATAACTCATAGAAAGCTAGAGTGTAAGCCCCGGCTGTCCTCTAGGAATGTGCCTGTCGGTCCATCTACTGTCAGCTATATAATGTAATCTAGTCTAAATAATAAAGCAAAGTATAAAGTTTCATCTTTTCTAGTTAAATCTTCTTCGAACTCAACTGGCTAGAGGTGGACCTCAAAGATCGAAATTTCGTAGGTGAAATGCACATTTCTTTTTGCCGGGGCTCTGGCTACACCTGGGAAAATTGCGACATTTATTGCCCAGAATTTTCTGTACAGTTTCTGTATAACAAGTGCGACCATAACAGAACACTGGTCACAAGCGTGGGCAATGAAGGGTTGCTAATACACAAAAGTCATCACTTCCCTTCTAACTGCAGGGTTTACTAGTAAATAAATAATCAACATATACACAACGGGCTTTAGTGTTGAGTTTAATTTTAAATAGCCAGTAATTGCAGCAGCGTAGTACATACAATTCTCATTTAAGAACTTCCCTCGCTCGACCTTAAAGCACACACGCACTCTACCCTTCTCTCAGCTTCAGGTAATCCTAGTGCCCGGAGGGGAGAGACGCTTTACGTGATAGTGACAACATCGTCGCTAAACCTCACCGTCAAAAATTATCGTCTAAATACACCAAGTCCATTAGCATTAGCGAGAGCTCTCCAGTTGTTTTATAAAGAACCTGAGTATGTCCTGTGCTTAAATATGGAAGGTAATCTTCCTCCAACCCTGGGATCTTATTGTCGCTTCGCCGGATCGTCTGCTGGTGTTTCTGGTGTGTTGCTTTCCCGGTAGTTCGTCCCGACGTTACTCGCCCTGTCCATGGAACGCGTTGTTTGCGGGATTGCTCGCCCTGGAACCAATTGTCTACGGAGTTGCTCGCGTCGGGGTATAGTTCGATTGGGCGCCAAACTTAAGCCTTCGAGACTTGACTTATTCGAAACTTGACGCAGGTGCGTTGGCATCGACTCGCTGAATTGAGTTTGAGGCACTGACTCTCAATAGGTTACCCTGAGACTTCCAGAAACTTAATCTTGCTCGGTAAAATAGGGTTTTCAGGCGGCTCAATGTAATCGCGTTGCTTCTAACACTTGCAACTCGAGTCAAAGTTAAAAAGCCAAAGTTTGTGTCTGCAATTTCGGACGATTTAAGCCTCGAAGGCTTTATTTCAGTACTCAATCTAATGTGCCCCCGAAGCCCGGACTTTATGGAGCTGCTTACCCTAGAACCGCTTATTTGCGGAATTACTAATCTTAATACCGGCCTCTTACGCAGTTGAGCACGGATGAAACCCGTAGTGTTAGAAGTTGCGCACTATCGAACTCGTTGCTTACGAGCTTTTCTTACCCTAAACCCGCCTTCAAAAGAGTGACTCATCTTGAAACGCTTTACTTGCGGGGCTATACGCCATAAAACCTGTTGTTTGCGGGGAAACCGGCCCCATGCACCCGGTTGTTACCGTGGTTACTCACTCCGAAAGTTGTTGTTACGGAGTTATTCGCTTTGATATCCCTTGTGAATGCGAACGCTTTCGCGATGTGGCTGACTCTTTCTTCTGAAATATGACTATGTTATTCAAGAAGTCAGGGTCCGCGTTTTTACGCAGTTTTAAAATAAAAAGTATCACCAGAACCGTCGCAATGGAAAACATTTTACTTAACTATGTATATTGTTCTCTAAAGTGACATCGCCTTCACTGTTCGCTTAATTACGATTAAGTTCTTAATTATGCATCGATCAGCCATACTTTATCACTATCATTGTGACGTGTGCCATTCACAGTACACGCCCATAAAATAAAATGATGTTTCTTAAACAAAAACAAAGGCAACCGAAATGAGAGTAAAAACAAAGTGCTGCAATCCTTCAGAGAATTCGCGAGCGACTCGAGCCACACTCTGTACCGTGCGATAGAAAAACACATTTTCACGAATGTCAGAATGGGAGAGTACCGATACATGATAATTGATTAGCCTGGTAAAGGGACGAGTGACAATAATAACGGTAATTAATTTTTATCCAGAAACTCAGTCATTAATATATTACCGGGCTCACATATAGTCCTACTGTACCTCGAGTAATGCGTCATCATAAGCCTTAAGTGGTTAGAAAAAATGTACAGTAAGGAAACAGAGGGGAAAGACATTAGGTAAATCAATTCAAGTCTATGTAAAGCAGCAGAGAAAGTTAAAGAAGCAGCAAGTAGTAGGGACAACAGCTAGAGGTCAATCCGATCGTGTAGGTCATCTCCCGTGTACAGAATCCTCAGCAACCGCTGCTTGAGCGCAGAACTCCGATAATTTGGGTCAGAGCATATTCCATGTGGCAACGCGTTGTCAGGATTATCCACTCTCATCAGTATATAGGCGCTGCATATGCATATTTACGAATAAGAATATTGACACATCTCTACATCATGCGAAGTAAAGACTTCACTATCTCCTGTTTGTCTGGGAACTCCCACCAAACGCCGAAATATATCATTATACGCTAATTACTGAAGGCTGTCTCGTGAATTTAGCCCAAAGTGAGTTGCAATATATTGGACAGCAATAAATTTTGAATAGGCGGATCTAAAAATTCAGGGAGCAGCTATAAAACTGCTTTAGCATCTGGTTGCCTAAGGCATTTAAACGCCTAACTTGCCTTGCAATGTCTGCGTCATCATCAAGTTTTTCACCAATGGGATGTTTCAGATACACTCAAAGCTGTGTACATAGGCTAACTTTCCACCGCTTAAAAATGTACTCCTAATCCTGCGCGGCTTGCTGCTGCGAGGTGCAAGCACAGTCTTAATTATAAGTTAAGCCCATCACATGCATATTGGAGTCGCGATCAAGATGCTATTGCGTAACATGCTGGAAAAAATTTTTCTTCTACTACTAGCGCTAGTATATATATGATCGACCTCCGTGTTCTTGTGCTTTATCTTTCGACCGCCTTAGTCTACCTTAGTAGGTATATAGTTTAAAATATCGTGCATTATTACTTATATTTACGTATATAACATTATTTATTCAATATGTTGCGGCCTGCTTTCGTCTCAGCTGCAATAGAATTGTTTGCAGGCTGTAGAATAAGGTAGAATTATATAAGGAAACAAAGAAGGTTCAAATGGAAGACCCTGAAATCCTATTTCAGGCTAAGGTAACCTATGCCCCCCTCCCCACCTGAGGATGGGGTGGGGTAAACGTATTTATTTGTACTGTACCTATAGTTATTTCCATCCCATGCAATCGTCAGTAGTGCTGCCCTATTGATATCTCGATCATAGGTTGGCTACTCGTATATATCTTAGCCAAAGTTGCGCCGTCAGAACATCTGTTGTACGTGCCCACACTGCTTGCTTTTATGTTTTGCGCCTACTAATGATGTTATTGACCTGTTCTTCTTCTTCTTTCCCAACTTGGGCTCTGGCCAATGCGTGCTAAAATAGATTGGAAACACTTTCGTGGATGGGTTTCATGTTTCCACCGAAATATTGTTCTTCCCTTCCTCTTCCTCCCATGAAATATCCTGTTACGTTTTGGGAGGCTCTAACTAAATTGCAACGAGGAGTCCTCGCGAAAATTTCCAGCCCGTAGCACAGCGTATCAGACAATAACATTCCAACATGCAGTGTGCACCTCAAAAAAGCACAAACAGTTCTCCCGCGGCGCTAAGTGAGGACCACCACGCCACTGTCTCCAAGCCAGCTCCGCTTCCGCTTCTTTACGGCGACTTATACTACTTAATATAATACAGTATGTCCTAGGTTGTAATTTCCCTATCAATAAAAAACATTTTCTAGGTGAATGAATCGTTTTATTTGCTCCATGAGTGATACATTATTTTGCCTTCTATAAAAATTTGGATAAGATTGT
>LQNS02278187.1:9200821-9250152 GCA_001587735.2 Parhyale hawaiensis
TCTCTTCACGAGAGGCAGACACAATGCTCACCTTATGGAAACAACTGATACTGCCAAGAATTGAATACTGTTCACCTCTTTGGATGCCAAGCAAACGGAAAGACTTAGAGCGCCTCGAGGTTATCCAGAGATCGTTCACTGCCAAAATCCGAGGCATGAAAGATTTAAACTATAACGAAAGACTGGCTCAACTTCAAATGTACTCAATTCAAAGGAGATTGGAGCGCTTTACGATCATATATGTTTGGAAAATTCTAGAAGGAATTACTGTCAACGTCAATGGGCGAATCCAGGCCAAACACTCAAACCGTATTGGTCGCACCTGTGAAGTGCGAATTCCGATCAAAACTGGTGGTGATACGATAGCCAGAAAGTATTCTAATAGTTTCGTTGTCCGAGGGGCGAGATTATTCAACAAAATGCCACGTCACATTCGAAATGTCACCGGTACAGAGACTGCGAAATTTAAAAACTTACTAGATGCATGCTTACTGAAAGTGCCAGATAAACCTGCTGTAAGCGGCTACATGAACTGTGGGGATAAGTCGCTGTTAGTCACCCCGCTGGTCACGGACGGCAGCATCACCTCTGCACAAGATAAGTGGCGTGCATAACGTCACCTAGACCTCGTCCGAAGAATCATCAAAGGATATGAATCGCTCGAATCTTCGTTGTATTGAATACAAATGGAGACAGCTAAGTCGTTTGTGGTAATCGTACTCCTGCATGCCTCGAATTCTGGCCGTGAACGATCGTTTGATGGCTTCAAGTTATTCTAGCTTTTTTCTTGTACTCGGTATCCAAAGAGGAGAACAGTATTCTATTCTAAGAAAAAATAATTGTTTCCATAGTGTGAGCATTACATCCACTTCGCTTGACGAGAAAGTTTGTAAAACCCATCCACTCCATTTTTTTCCCTCAGCGATAACTCTAGCAATATATTCCTCGAACGTAGCATCGTCTTGCATTCTCACTCCGAGGTCTGTTAAAACTGTCTTTCTCTCAATTTCATGCCCATCGCTCGTGGTATATTGCGAGAATTCAAAGAGTGTTTGGTTTTTTCCGTATCTTAGTAGTTCGAATTTTGTTTTAGTGAAGGTCATATTATTTATACCGACCATTGGCAGATACTTTCTAAATCTCGCTGCACAGACGGCACGTCTTCCACAGATTGCACGGCAACTAGTATTCGTGTATCGTCAGCTAATGACGAAGGGACCGCATAGTTACATCCGTACCCCATGTCATTGATCATGATGAGAAAGAGAACAGGCCCAAGCACGGTGCCTTGTGGCACTCCCCTGAGTACCGGCTGTTTGGATGACACTTTATTGTTGACAATTACACTTTGGGTTCTATTTGACAGGAATGCTTCAAGCCACCGAAGACATTTTCTACACGGATACCCACGCGGGAAATTTTCAACATTAGGATACCGTAGTCAACCTTGTCAAAAGCCTTAGCAAAATCTAAGTAGATTACGTCTACATTCTTTCCTTGGCACAGTGCCTACCCTACCGAAATTTTTGGAGCTCCAGAAACAAAAATTATGTAAAACAGCTTCCGGGGCAGCCAAAAATTTGTTAGGCTACTCTCTTTTGTTCAGTTTTCCTGTTCAACTTGCAGTATACTTTAGTCTCACATGTCTGATCCCGAATATATTTCATAATATATCATTCTTGGAATTTTTGTGGTTTAATTTAAGGCTTAGAGGCTAATTCTTTGGAAATTTCATTTCATAATTTGATGCTAAATATTTGTCGCTCTTTGTGGTCTAGTGCAGAGCATAGCACATACATACTTCTTCTTCTATAATTTTGGCTGCTGTTTGATTCTAAATTTAGAAGTTGCATTGCCCTGATTATGTAAGAAGTCCCCCGCCCTAATATTTACTATTCTCCTATATAAACAGTCTATATATATACGTTCCCAATAGTAGTTGGTATCTGCAAAATGATCCAATAAATTTTTTAGATTATACCTTGTGATGATGAATCCTTTCCTTTGACCAGCAGGTCTCTAACTAATCCCCTCAATGACTTCTCCCGTACTCAATAGCACCACTTGCTTCTTCAATAATAATTCTTAGAATAATTCTCTACAGTCAATTACTTAAGGAAAAAATTGGAACGTCAGTCACCTGTGTCCCTTCTATACGATAGAGCTGTGCACAGTATTACGACCCTTATTTATTTTTTGTATTCCTTCGCTGTTATTGCCTCTGCTATTGACACTTGCGTTGGTATTACTGACGCGATAATTAAGGACCCCTGTACTGGTAATAGTCCAGACATGTATGCTGGTATTGCCTATAATCTTGATGCCTATGCAATTGCCCGATTACGACAAATCAAAACAAAAAAGAACTTAAAATGAAGTCGCAGGTGTACAGTCATTTCACATCAATTAATCTTAGGGGATGTTCGATAGGGCACCAAAGTTGTGTCCCCGAGACTCAACTAGTTGAAAACATCACTCAGGTGCGCTGGGCGCTGATCTGAGTTTCAAACCTTGGCCCACAATCGATTACCCGTAGGACTTCAAGAAACTCAATCTTGCTTCGTAAAATGTATTTTTCAACAGACTCGCCGGAATCGCGTTGCTTCTAACACGTGCGACTCGATTCAAAGTGACAAAGTCACAGCTGTTTTCTGAAGTTTTGGACAAATCAAGCCTCGAAGGTTTAATTTTGCAGAACAACAAATGCCTCGTTAATCCCCATCTTTTCTTCAGCAACTTTATTATCGAATAAAATGCAACCAGCCCGTGGCACGAGTTCATGTGAACCTGCCAAGTTCTGTTTAGTGAGCCGTTGTGCCGGTGCTTGAGAATCAATCAGCGTAATCTTCCCTGCACACGGCATGAAGTTTCAAACAATCCTGTTTACTAAAGACCACAAAATTTAAGCTTGTTAAAGTTACCACAGTTTACAATGTGTTCAGCGTCAGTGTTTCTGTCATACGTATTGCATTGTGGGGGGGGGGGTCAGGAAGCGTATAGTTGTCTTATGATCCTTCCGTCTGTGGCACCACCATTTAGACCATCCGTGCTCGACTGCAACGGTGCACAAAGTTATGGGCCCTAGAAGGCATTTATCTGCAGCACAAGCCAGTGCACGTTTATTTCCTTGCTGGGCTGTATGGGCAAAGAGATTTTACATATATTTCCGCCAGTAACAGATATAGCGATTAACGTTTGTGTTTTCTATTATACCACTCATTCATTACTTTTACATTATATTTGTGCTATTCATTAAGAATTCTCTTGTCTTTATATTACTCTCCTTTCCTGTGTACTACACGTAGACTGCAACGACGAATTTCTCCCCAATATTTTTCTTATCAGTTCAGCCATTGTTAGCATTAACGAGAAAAATATCATATCCGCTCTGCTTCGATTGCTCTGCCACCTAAAAATATGATCCACCCTCCGGCCGTGACGTTACCCATTGAATTTCCACGATATTTATTACCATACCTCAACCACACCTCGTGTTCCTGACTCATAACTTTGTGCTTGGTCTCAGAAATATTTCACGCCTAGAAAAGCAATGTAAACGGTGAAAGTAAAATGAGTTCAAGTACAAACAGTACTCATGAGATAACAATCTGTACATTCTTCGTACTCATACCATACATACTTTAAAGCAAAAGTACTATACCGATAAAGCTTTTGATCCATTACGTGTTCCATACTCCAAGAATTAAGATGATTATTATTATTAGATTCATTGTTTTACCACTCCAGACGCAGCACGGCGATTCAGGAGTGACTAAGATAACTGAGACGAAATACAGTATATCGGCCGGTAGAAAGCAGGAAAGGTAATAATGCACGTTTGTGATTATTATAGCTGTTGCAATATAATTGTTATAAAAATGACAGACGTCTATTTTTTGCCTCGATGCATGCATTGTTTGAATTTTTTGCGTATCAGATATGTATATTATTTTTCCTGCTTTGTAGGTTCAACCAGCTTCTCCCTATTTTGCCTACATTCCCTAATTTTTTCAAACAGAACTTGTAAGGTTTTGAAAATGTATGCCCGGCTAGAATTTTTTTCATTACTTTTTTAGAATTTTTGATGCGAGTAAGAAGGATATAACCCTAAGGTTCTACATGGGACCTTTCTTATAGTATTACAGTAAGTTCGTGAACAAATCATTAATAGAGAACAGAATTGGAAATACCGCTAGGTAGTTAAGCTTACCCATTCTGTTACATAGAGTTGAACCCACAAAGTCACTCATGCCTCACCTCATGAAGTCTTAATTATGCATTTGCGATATTTTCTCTCTACTTCGCTCTTGCATTTCAAATATCACTACCCGTTCATGCTGCATTCTTCGTCTCCTCTTCCTACTGCCTCTATTTCTTACCGCACTGCTGATCGATGTACATGGACGGGTTCCTCGGTTAGCTACTGCTGTATTTTGCTCCTTCTTCTCTCTTGCTACCCAGCGTCATTCCTATAGAAACCTAAGCTTCAAATAGATGCTAAAAGCTAAACTCAACTACCACAAAACGCATAGTAACTACTAAAAATGCTAGATACGCGAACTGCGAATGATTGGTACCAAGGTGGATATAACTCTCTGCTGGATCTCCTCTGCAGGGCCACGGCCCCGTGCTAGAGCCCGAAACTATTTTAAGGTATAAGTTTATATAAACTACTCAGGCTCGACGATTCTCCAATAAAAAGGAAAAATTAGATGGCCAATTGCACGAACATCAAGAAGGGGTGTTCTTTCCCCTGAATTGTACACCAGTTCAATTTGACGAGAATATTAAGGGAAAATAAAATAACAGCTTGTTTCTATATATATATATAAATATATATATATATATTCACTAATTTAAATTAGGCCTTGTTGCTTATCGAGACTCAATGAACTAAAGTGCTTGGGGTAAGACACAACCCGCTGCATAGCATAATCTCTCCGACAATAATGAAAGAGGCGCTGCCCCAACGCCTCGAACAGACGCTGCTTGCGAGGAGAGAGTAAACGATTGAAGAGCTTAGCAGTGTCGCCCAAACATCACTGCTTTCGCCTAGCTTAACTTCAGCGGGCTTAAAGGGTTTTTAGTCTGCTAGTTAGTCCGAATTATTTGGTTAGTCTATTGACTAACTATTGCACCTCAGACCAGAATGTTCTCAAAGGTTGAAACACAATTTACAAGACGATTTCAACTAATCATAGGGACCAGAATATGCTACAAAAGTTAAACACAATTCAATTTAATAATTGGTCTTCTACTAGTTTATAGTCACCAGAACATTCTGCAGACTACGACACAACACAATAATGCTCACAGTTTAAACTAAACCAGAATATGCACCCAGACTAGAAAAGCAAGGCAGTTTCCCCATCTAAAACTCCGTCTTCCAAGTTTGGCCAGAAGATGTTCTCAAGACAGAAAAAAACAAACAATTTCCTGATTAAAAAGGCAAGTCCGTTAGCGAGACCAGAAGATGCTCTCGAGATGCCTGATTGATTCGTTAATTATGCGGACGCAAAAGATTTCGTAGCTTGCAATTAGCTAAGTTGTAATTGGCTTAATTGCGCAAAAGTTGCGACCCTGATTGGCTGCATGTTGGTTTGCTGATGTGTCTTGTACTCCTTACATATTAACTGCGTAGTGAATAAATTAAGTGCGGCGAGAGTATGCTCGAGGGATCTTTGGAAAATGTTTCTGTCAGTTTTGGTTAGTTCGTACTGTTAAGAGGCCAGTGAAGTCAACCAACCATCGAAGTACTTAGTACAGTATCCCAAACAATTAAATGGTAAACTAGAACACCTCGTAGCAAAAGGCCATCACCCGTGGTAAGAGGAGGAACTGGAAGGGCTACGTCAGGAATTACAAATTCAACGCCGTTGGCCAGCTAACTCTAGATATTTTGCATTTTTCATATCTCAGTCAACCCACCTGACTGCCTGAAAAAAAATTTATGATGGTTCAACTCTTTCTGCTTTTTTTTCCGTGGACAGACAAACAAACAGGCATACAACTTCAACGCAAATATCATCACCACTCTTAGCTTCGCGCGTGGGTGATAAACAAATATTGAAGAAGAATATGGACACAATAAACTTAAGAAAATAGCTTATTCTCAGACACAGTTTAAATGCAGCAGATTCACTCTTTCTAACAATTATAAAATTTCAGGTCAGCACTCACTTTAATAAAACGCTTAGACACTTTTTCCAAAGTTCTAAAGGCTAGTTTTTGATCATTCCCAATTTTATTAAGAACAATTCTTGAATAAAAATAAACACAAGCTATATAAAAGGCGACGTTTCGGCAATCAACAAATGCCATCTTCAGGCGAATTAAAATCTGAAACAAATGAGAGTAGACATGAATGAAAGTACACAAATTTCATATAGATAGCATATTAAACAAAGAACAAAGGCTCTGCTATGCATTAACAATTATAGAACGTCGCCGGATTGAGCATAGGTATTTGAGATGTTGAAGTCCCACAGGAAAACTGTGTCCTGCATAGAATTAAGTACCCGCAAACACCGTAAGTGTGGCACTGTGTATGTGAAAGAAAACTTGGCTTGCACGCTTTGCAGAAATTCTCGAATACTATGTGCGAAGGTATTCAATACCATATATTTACCAAAGCACTAAAACGAGGAAGTAAAATCCTGTAGTAGAAAAACATCATTACAAAGATAATACCCTCCTTATACAATAATTAATTAAACACGACATGGAAACAACTGAAAACTACCTAACTAGTTAATAATGAGAATGAGCTGATACCTTAAAATGTTTTTTCAGAAGATATGATGACATCGGTAAAAGCATGTGCTCTTCTATTTCATTTACTAAATTTACTAACTGAAAAATGGTCCCTTGTTTCTCTACGTCCAGTCTAACATGAGGCAACCTGAATCTCTGTCTAAGCATACCATAAATATTGAGATGTTGAAGAGGTAAAAGATATTCATTAAAGGATACCTGGTCGTCATATAAAAACTTCCGCGCTAATTTCAACAAAAAGTATCGATAAATGTCAAATTGTAGTAAATCGAAGGCTTTATACATATCGCTAGTATGGGTTTCAGGTACATAGTTTATTGCTTGAACTTTGAGTATTGCACGTAATATTTTGTTCATGAGTATTGAGACTTTTTTTTAGACAACGGGGCTACACCTCCCCATAATTCAACACAATAAATTAAATGGGGATACACAATGCTGAAGTATAGATCCCTGAGTGTACAGAGAAGGAGCTTATTGTTAATACAGTAAAATAAACCAAGAGCTTTGCTTAGTTTTGTACAGACTTCATTGATGTGCAAATTGAAAGATTACTTAGAATCAATCATGATACTAAGGTGTTTAATTTTTTTTACCCATTCGAGCCTCACGTTATCAAAAAATATATCTGGAAGTATAGGGGTATCTCTTGTTGTCATTAGCATCAATTTCGTTTTTCTTTCGTGTGGTATGAGCCTATTCGATACGAGCCAAGACGTTAAGTGCTCAATAAATTTCCTAATTCTACTAACAGCTCCATTAAAATCATCATCGGTAACGTCTGCAAATAGTGCACAACTTGCATCAGGTAAAGCTGTCAGATCATTAATAAACACATTAAACATAAAAAGACCTAGAGTAGACCCTTGAGGGACACCGAGTGATATGGGTTTGTCAACGGAGCATGCATTATTGTAGGTGACATATTGAGTGCGGTCAGAGAGAAAAGATCGTAATAAATTAAGAGCATTATGTGTTACACCATATTTTCTAAACTTTTCGATTAGTAAATCTGGATCAATGGTATCGAACGCTTTCCGTAAATCAAGAAAAAGACAAATCGTGTACTGTTTGCGATTAAAAGCTCGTAAGATGTCCGAAACAACAGATAAAATAGCAGAGCATGTCGTGGAGCCTTTTTTGAAACCAAATTGCTTAGAGGACAAAATGTTACAGGAACTAAAATACGCATTCAGACGTTTAAATATAACATTTTCAAATATTTTATTAAACACGGGCAGTGTAGAAATGGGCCTGTAATTTTCAACTAGACTGGTATTACCACTTTTAAAAATTGGTACCACTCTCGCCCGCTTAAAAATATTAGGATAGATGCCAGTTTTAAAACAGCTGTTTATAAGATTAACAAAGAACTTGGAAATGAGAGAGAATATGTCAAAAAGTAGTAAGGGATTAAGATCACCTAAGTGGAACCTCTTATTCTTAAAACCAGACACAATGGAGTTAATTTCATCACAATTAGTTGGATAAAACTGACAAGATGCTTGGACTACTGGTATGTCATTCGGGTTGTATACGACATGCGTAGGTAGACTGCTGGCCAAGTCGACAGCAACTTCAGTAAAATATTTATTAAAAATCCCTGCAACAACAGTGGGGTCATCAATACTATTTTGGCCATAGTTTAATCTTATTTTATGTTTGTTATTGGAACGTCCCATGAGTTCATTGAGAATTTTCCAAGTTTTCTTTGGATTACACCTATTTGTTTCTATCTTTCTGGTATAATAAATGTCTTGAGCTAGTCTTAGAACAGTAGTGAGAGTATTTCTATACCATTTGTAGAATCTATGATTGATGATTCCGCGACGGTACTGTTGACGAAGTTTGTTTTTTTCCTAATGAGAAACTTGATGTCCCTATTAATCCATAGAGCGAATTTAACACGCTTCTTAAGAGACTTAGTTAAAACAGGACAACATCTATCATACTCATTCATGCTCATGCGAATAAAATGAGTCATACCTACGCATGGGTTGACGGAGGGTATTGTAGTAAAATTGAATTCCCTAACGGATTGGACAAATTTGCGCTTGCTAGCCTGATCTAACAATCTGTATGATGCTGAAATGTCTGAAGATCTTGAAAAAAATGGAAATACGACGTACGGTAACAGATGATCGGATTACTGTAGTTACGTTTTAGCCAACCACTAATGCATATACGTGTGTTGAAATCAACCCATTTGAACGGGTAACCTCTATTGTGAATATTTAAAGTAGTAGGGAGTGTCATTTTCGATTATTTAGAAAATTTAAATCAAAAGAGTTATCTAATGGCCTTTTGAAATGCATAGTGGATCTATGCAGAGAAAGAAGCGGACACAGGAAGATATCAAAGACTATGAAAGTCAATGTAAACACGGTTGGGAGCGTCATCAGAAAGTGGAGGATGACCCGTATATTGCACCTGTTACTTGCAAAAAAATGTAAAAAAACTCACCTGTTACGATGCAAGCAGAGTCAATGTTGAAAAACACAGCAAAGGATTTACAACTAAATATAAAATCATGGAAAAGGTAAAGTCTACTTTGACTAGCTGCACCCTTTCTTGAGAAACTCACTCACACTGGTTCGTGCGGCAGACATAGGCCAACTGGTCCCAGAGAAATAAGTAGAAATGTAGCCGACGACGCGTCACTGCCAAAACGGAAGGTTCAACGACCCGCCACCCCCCTACCTTAAGGTAAGTACCTCCACATGCAGTAGCTTTATACGCAACAAGCAAATTTGCTGATTCAGCTCTCCAAGCGCCTTTGAGAAAGACCGCCCTTGGCTTGGGGATCGTTCTCAGGACCCTCAGCATTACTGTACAGCACGCAACGTCCCCTGCTACCGTGGGTATAAGTAGTGAAAACTTTTGCGTATCTCAATATCTACTTAAGCACGCGATGATTTTTCCTTTCTTTTCTTTCGAGAACTTAATTTTTTATGTTTATATTCATATCCATGTCGGTTACTATTATTGATTAGAATTTGAGATTTTTATAAAAAAAAATTCGATGTAGTGAATACTTTTGCCTGTCACTGTGTTCCAATCGGAAAATTACAGACATTTATTGGCTGCCCGCAAGGACATGGCGAGCGATGTCGGGTAATATCGAATAAATGCCTAGAAATTTGCCTTATTACCAGAGTACCTAGTTAAGTATTAGTGGTGTGAACTTTCAGTGTTACCACTGAATCGTCCACCAGCCGTACTTGAGGAGGAGGTTTCAAACACTGTTAATACTAGGAGAAACCATAACTTGAACTTATGGATCGTATTAACTCTGCACTAGTCAAGTGACCATATGAGGCTACTTCCATAATAATATCCTGCGACAGCGTTTATCAGCAGCCGGGTAAAGGGTCAACACTAATATTTGCTGCCTCGATACTCTGAATTTTTCTACGTAGGAAGATGCAGGTAAAGTCCCACAGTTCTTTATGGACTTGAAAAGTGTAGGCTACAGCACCTAGTCTCTAGAAGCGCAAACTACTATATTACTATCTCTAGTTCATTGTATGGACTTCTCCCAGTTAGTGAGTCACTGTAATTTCAAGTTGAAAAATAAATGCATGCATAAAGGTTAAAATGGGGATCGTTCTCAGGGCTTGCTACCTTAAATTTAATCGGTAATTGATCACGGATGGAAAGTTAAGAATAATTAATTTAGAGAATAAGTGTTTTAACTGATTAATTTACACTTAAATTCAACAGCAATGATCGTTTGACATTTGATGAAGGTTTGATTCTAAAGACAGCTGTTGAACCCTTGTTTACACGCTTAGGCTAGAACAATTATTATTTAAAATGTAAAGGATAATAACTTTTGGGCAGAAATAGTTCAGTCTTTTAAAATACACTTAACATCGAAGAAAATTGAATTAATCATCTGACACCAAAGAATGATTAGATGTAGGTTTATTGAATCGCTCAACTCTTTAAACCCCGCAAAACTTTGCTAGATTTGAAATTTAAAAAAAAAAAATAGTTTTATGGGTCCTTATATTAGTTATATACCCGACCCATGAAAATTAAAGGGTATAATGACAATTTTTAATTGCCTTTCCAGTGCGCAATTTAGCGTTGTATTAACTCGATTAAAAATCTCTGCGACGGTAATCTTTCGGGCAAAAATTCTTCAGCGTTAAGTGTGCAATTTTAATCTGCTCCAATCATTGTAATGCAGTGGAAATTAATAACCAATGAGGTATTAGCGCGTAATGATGGATTTTGTGTAGATGATGTAAAGTTCAGTGAACACAATTCACTTACACCGGATACCTGCTAATTAACTCGGCAGATGCTCGCTATAATGCATTTCCGCCGCCATTTTCAGAGCTGCATTATTTTTTCACTCAATGGCTTTAGAACGTTAATGAGATACTCGCGTAGTACAATGCAATAAGGGATTCGTGGAAATTATATACGTGAAGAGCAAAAATTACTAATGGACTACTGACAGTATTCAGAAACTCAAGTGTTAAGAGGACTAGATACTTGCAGTCTTGGCTCGCTAGCCACGTAAAGTGTTCCCCATGAAATCCGTGTATGTTACATCAAATTCATATTAAAGTAGTTGTATTCTAAACCTTCCATATAGTATAAAATAAATTTACAAGCTAAGCTGAGATATTTCAGTCGATTTTCGCTGAAGTCTCCGCTATAAGAACAGTCATTTTCTGAAATGCACTTGGCTTTAATCCCAAATGGTTCAGCTATGACCGATCGCTTCCCCAATTTAGGTTAAGATTCAAGCGTTAATTGTAAACTAGTTACGCTTCTTACAGGCCTCTGACTCAATGCTGAAGTGCAAGGTTAAGCTGTATTACTAGTTCCTGATACGAATAAGAGGAAATATATTTCAAGGTAAATACATTAATATAATCCATTACCTACAGTAATATAATAAGTTCTCTTGCAAAATCCATAGAAACCCGGTAACCAAGAAAGTTCGAACGGTTTTTGTATAGTGAATTCTTTAACAAAAAGTACAAATTTTTTGGGGGTTATATGCTGCTTCGGACAGAACGTGCCCCTCAGCTGCTGACGTCACAAGTAATTTCTATAGAAAGGATAAATTACAGAGCCGGCAGCACGGTCGTAATATCTGCCAAGTGTCGCCCCACGGGCGGCCCTCCCTTGAAATTTGTAATGCAAATTTTTTTGTAGCTACGACAGTTGCATTTTATTGGGCCATTAATGTGGGGGCTGATGGGGGCTGACGCCTGACTACGAAATGAACCTCTAATAAACATTGTCTGTTGCAATACTGGGCTAATCATGCCCTTGATGCCGTAACACTAGTCTAAAAATATGCGCTCTGCGATTAATTCGTATAATTTATCTTCTACCCGATTTTATTTGGTCAGATCAAGTAATTACGATTAATTTATATAATTCATAATTATAATTCATATTAATTCATACGATTAATTCATATAATTTATCTTCTACCCGATTCTATATGGTCAGATCAAGTAATTATTACAAAAGCGCTGCAAATTATTGCTGTAATTAGGAAAGTGAGGTACAAATATATCAATAACGATATCTCATCTCAACTAATCGTATCTCTTGTTATTTTCTGTTCGTAAAAGTCGTGAACATATTTCAACTGTCGATCATTACTGAGTCCTTGCATTGCTATAAAATAAGCTTAGAAAATGAAGTGAGCGATGTATGAATAACCCAAAATAATTAAGTATGTCTTTAATATTGCATTCTGCATATATGTATATAGTGAGATTCATATGATTAAATATAGTTAGAGATATAATACTGCAAGTCGCAGTCATCACGCTCTTTGTCTAAACTTCTTTACATGCTATACTGGTAGACTACCGAAAGACTTCTACGTACATCTCTTTTTTCACGTACTGTGCAATTCAGCCGTATTCTTCGGCAATCTGAGCATTTTCGGGCATAAGGAAAAAGCTGTGGTCTATCGTGCTCAACCATTTTTTTCAGGAATATCCCCAAGGTAGTCAGAAGTGGACATGCTTAACTTCGACGAAGCAACGGAGAGCTTTACTATAAAGAGGTAAACAGCGTTAATACTGTGAAATGTATGTATATTTATATACTGTCAGTTTTCCCCATACACGCAATGAAGGTACGTGACTTTCTAATACGCGGAGATTGTGTAGCTTCAGCGACCAACGATACGCTACAATAAATTTTAAAATGCGCTTTCTAAATCAGTAAAAATATACGTCTAGCAACCTGAAGTGATTGCACATAAATATACTCTCGTTCTAGTCAAGTCACAATAAAAAGAGACCAAATCACTAACTAAAAAGGGAAAGTGAAACATGGTGGTGATTCACAGTATACGACTTGCAAAACCATTTTACAATAGTCTGGTCAGGAGTAATACATGTGTTTCTTTGTGCTCGAAAAAACCTACAAGAGAAACAATACTAAATCTCTTGACGCCCAAAATTTTCGTACGCGAACGTGTCTATCGTATCTGGCGAGTACCTCTTGGATTCATTTACATTATTTAGTTTCTGTATCCACTACAGTAACTAAAACCCATCCAGATACGGAAGGCCCGCTGCTAGAGCATGAACAGGCAGACACGCCACACCTGTAGTATGCGACAACCTCCCATCACAACAACCGGAGACGCATTAAGCCCGGAGAGACACATCCGGTCCGCTATAGGGCGGACAAACAAAATCACGGTCGACACCCACACTGTTCGCAAACACATGCTTTTACTTACGCTGCAGAGTTTGTATGGCATAACTAAGTTACAAAGTTATACTATGATTGGTAGTTGAAGGAGCTCTACGGTCTAGCCGGAGTTGGAAATTGTTGGTGCTCCAATATGTGGCACAGTAACTTGTTTCTTGTCTACACGACGCCCGGCTCTACAGAGGGTAGGACTAGATTTACGAAATCATGGATGGATATCGTAAATCATACGGTTTGATGTTGGATAACAGACTAAGGCGTACTTTGTTTGTTATATTTATTGAACTTTCAGATTCCCTACTGAATGCCAGTAATAGTAGGTACTGAAACCGTTACTTGCTGAATCCACATGCATTTGCTGGGCGACACCTGATTTGACGAAACAGAAATGTGTCATAACTAACCTAACAAAAACTGAGGTTATGTAACTAGGGAAGTTAGTGATAAATTAGCCGAAGTGGGCACTTGCTCTTATGACGTGAGCCTGTTTGAATTTTACGAAATTACGCAACTGACTTTCTAATAAAACGTTGGCCCTCTAAGCTGGAATGGAATTTATTCAAACTAGACATTGATTCTTCATTTTATTTGTTGTATTACTGAGTACAAATGTGAAGAAACGGAAGTCAAGTCTCCATAAAAGGTACAACTATAGCTGGCTACTCAAATACAATTCGCAGACCGGCGGCAAGGAGCTTTAATAGAAGAGGAGAGAACCCTGCCGCAATAAATTAGGTAAGCTTGCGTTCCAACTTTTCGGGTGTAGCTGCGACGCTTTCATGAATCTCATTGGTGGAAGTGACGCGAGGACAAGGAGTTCTGCGGGACAAACTGACGTACTAATATGTGATTGGTGCATACGGCAGCTGGCAGCAGCCACACCTGAAAGCCATACCCGAAACTTGAACTTCACAGATCCTGGCTAACTCTTTCTATTATTAAACCTCCTTGACCGGCAGTAGGCAGCGCTGCCGCTGGTCTATCCTGAACTAAAGAATGCTCGTTGGACAATGTAGATATTCAGGACATTTCAGTTTCACCCTTCCGTTCTCAGCTCTAACACCTTGTATCGCTCGCTGGTTCGATGCTCCGCCAGACACTCGAGCTCTTTGCAGATCTTGGTGTGCTGACTCGGCAGTTGTGTGTGCATGCACAGCGCTGTGGCAGAACTGCCTTCCTCACAGATTAGGGGGGTGGGGGGTCTCGGGTCATTTGTTCCTTCCGTCAAATTGGCGCTATAGTTCTTGGTGACCCGAGACCGACTGCAACCACACTTACTCATCTGGGGCCTGTGGGTCTATTCCCGCAGCACAAATCAGTGCACGTGGGTTCCCCAGGTGAGGGTGTGGTCTAAATTGACTTTACCTTTTACCTTTACCCTAGTGTGGGCGTATCCAATTATAGTCCTTCCCTCAGAAGGACTTACTAAAAAGTTCCCGCCCTTAAGAGGTTATCCCAACCTGAAGGGTAATATTACTTATATAAGACACGCCTTTCACTGATACAACAAATTCGGATGCCGTCGTAACCTTCTCTTCAAGTGGAATTTTGAACCACGCTATATTTAAAAAAAGCTTGGATTCTCTGTAGTAAAATAAACCTCAGCTAAACTAGGGAGGACATTCGATATTTTCTGCTGCTCTTGAAGATTAAGTAATTCAACACTTTATGTAGGCTACTTCAGAAAAGGACCGCTCTAATCAGAAGGATATATGATATTTTGACAGAATTTAGACGCGGGGATAGTTTACATTGTACACAATATCGTGAATGGATAGTTTAATTGCACCGGGTGTTGATCACGACACCTACTTGGGCCTAGCAGTATAGGAAAATGAAGGCCGGGAAACATGGATCTCCGGCTTCTCCCCATATACCCCTGCTCTTGGGTTGTAAGTGGAAGCAAGTTCACTCGTCTATTAATTACATTAAGTCCTTGTTAAATATCATCTCGTTTTCTGCAGTTTGTTTTGTTCTGTTCCTAATTTTACTTTTATATGTTCGTAATTGTGAGTCGAAAACTGCAAATGTTGTATAAGTGAACTAAAATTCTGAAACTATATACGGTCGATTTCGCTTACAAAATCCTTCCACATCGGGACCTCCAGTTATGGCTACTATAACCGGCTCGTCATAAAAAGCGAAATTTTCATATTCAGGGAAGATCTGTGCTAAACAACTAAACACACTCTCTTAACTAATGTTCATTTTTTATATTGTATTCAATTACGGAGAGAAATTAGAGAATAACAATTTGCGGGATTTGCATAGACAGACACACATTCCGAAGTTTGAGTGACTTGGTGAAATAGAGGCGACGCTAACGCAACCTATTATCAGTAGCGGTAATAACCTCAAAGATTAGTACATTTAAATATAAACTGGACTACTTTACATTCGTAAACCCCCTTATATGAAACTGTTGAACACAATTCTATAATCACATGAATTTTGAATGTTTCATACCAGGATTATCAGCAAATTAATGATAATTAATGAATTGCTCGGCATTAACGGAATGTGACCACAATGAACGAAGTTACTGTGTCAGTAATACATCGCGTTTAATTTCATCCCCCGCAGAATTGGTCTTTTTAACCGTTGTTTTAACCGTTGTATTAAGCAGGAATGACATCATTTTAAAACTGCATAAAATGAGATGATTTAAGATAAGGATATTCTGCAAAACCATTGCTGGAACATCAATATCATATGTAATTTCTGAGGATGCGAGAAATTTTCATTTACTCAAGCACTAAGCCGAAGCTCCTGTTTTTAGTTTTCACAGAACATCAGTCAAGCCGTTTAATAAATTGTTCCCTTAATACGCGAAAGTCGACAGATTACATCGTACCACACCTTTCAAAATATCGGTCGAAAACTTAAGTGTTAGAAATGAAGAGTATTGGCCCCTATTGGTTCACCACTAGAGCTTTTCAGCCAATATCTGGCCAATGGCGTACCAGCTTACGATTATGAGCTTCAACTGCTAATATTAGATCAATAGAGCTACAATATTGGACATTATCGTTTGAAAATTTGTCACCGCGCATCGTTTAATTGGCGGCTGCTGTCACTGAGTGGCACTTCTTATTTATTTGCAGCCTCGGGTTTGGTGAAAAGGAAGAACAGTATTTTTTCTTCATTACAATATGCTTGCTGAAATAATGGACCCACCAGTAGAATATAATTGGAATTAAAGGTTTCCATGTATACGGACGTGAAGAATTTTACGACCATACAATGGCCGTCAAACAAGACGGTAAAAAAATTATATAAGGAATCCATCGTTCACACTCTTCGCTGTTGTTTTTCTACGTTGAGTTACTTACACTTCACTTGATAACCGGTTTAAGATCAAACATTTCAGTAGAGACAAAAGTGTATTTATCTCTTTCTTTATAATATTATATCTGTCTATTATGTATCACGCTTTAGGAAGTTGCACAGGTACGGAATATTTGCAGTGACAGTTAATTGCTGACCCAATCGAATGTTAAAGTTCACTGAGCTCCTTTACTCGTCTGCGATCTTTCCTTCTCATATATTTGGAATGAAACCAAAATTGACAGTCTTGAACTTGAAAAAAACGATTTCGGTAGAAGCCATGGGTGTATAGTGGATTATCGTAGACGATTTAATGTACATCGGTAGGTAATTCTGTAGCATCTCGGTAATTCCACTTCGATCGATGACAGAAGTACATTCGAAAGAGAACCCTGCTATGGGTGTTACTCCTTTATAGAATCTCAGCGGAGAGCTGCCAATACAAACTCATGAAAGTTATCTTAAACTGCGTGCCATATATACTAGTATTGAAAGAATTGACAGTGCAGAGGCATATATTGTAATTCTGGTTGTTCTTGGCTACGTTCCTTCCTGCCACGTTAGTACGACCGTTACGCTTTCAATCCTCCTAATTTAATAAAACGCTTCGTGCATTATTTATATACATATTTCGTATCCGCTGTTAAAGAAATAGGCGGAAAATAGGCTAGGTGGCAGATTTTCTAATTAAGTTACGGTTTCATAGAGATCGATGACCAGGTTGCAGACGATGGCGAAAGTGGGATCCTTATCCCTTTACACAGAATGCACTTCTTGCTTGAAACACTTCTTGAAATCTTAACAATATGTATACAGTTTCTGGAGTAAGATTTTATAACTTTTTTCTCTCAGGTCACGACCTATAAATTTGACAGATGATGAACGAAGCGCTCACGAGGTGATAATTTTTCACGGGCAGTAGACAATTATTTCTTCTAGCTTCCTATCTTTATCTGACTGAGCAGATTTCACTTCAAATGCCGAAATTTCAGCACTTCAATGAAGCAGATATTTGAGTTTGAAAGACAGTATCATGGCTACGGTGTTCTCATATTGCATTTAAGCTGACTAGAGTTTACTTAAGATTTTAATTTTGCCTCTCATAATGGAAGACGCACGTTTAAGAAGGAGACTGGAGGATAAGGAACGCAAAAAAAACGAGACTTCTACAGTCTCAACAACAAAGATGTGCTACCAAAGGAGAGAGAAGAAGCGGCTATGCCACACAGTGTCGAGAAAGACTTGAAGCAGAGAAGTTACAGAAGGGAATAAGATCTGCCGACAAGCATAAACGGGAAAATGGGGAAACGGCAAGTCAGAGAAAAGCGGGCCTAAGGATGAGATCACGACAAAGGATTGATGAAGATAATGACGAAGCAAGTCAGAGAAGAGAAGGTTCCGCATCGGTTTATATTAAGCTAACATATCGATTATTGCGTGAATTTTTTCACGCACGGGTCCACTAGTATATTAGGTAGAAAAATACATGTACTGTATAGGGTATTTCGGTATACGATGTTTGGAGGATCAACAGGAGTTTCTTGTTTTATTTTTTAACAAAAACTGCTCGCAGGTCCTAGATAGCATTTTTCTATCTAACATGGAACATATTTCCACACTTTGAATGCATTATACTGATCTGAAATATTTTTGAAAATCAATGCTTTCCTTTGTTTTCGTGGAATTTCCACAGGTTCTAACTAGTCAGGATATAATAAAACTGTTGTTTTCTATTGAAAATTAGAAAGTTAGTGAAAATGTTTATAAACCAAGCTAGAAAGGATAACAAACTCACTATCATGCTTAAAATAACAGCCAAAAAAATTGTCGATCAACAAGAAACAGCACAGATGGATTATTTCGACTTGGAAGTTGTCTTATTCCTGAACCCCTTTCTTCGATAAGAAGTGCACTTTAATTGCTCATCCTCTGCTCTGGAAACTAAAATAGGTTGTCCGTCTACCTTCTCGCCGCGTTAGACATACCAAATTGTGTGGGGCTCAAACTGCCTGCTGGCGTTGAACTGCTGTGCTGGCTGCACAGCATTCATACAATGCGTTGATCATGCTGTGTATCTATAATTCTATATAGGTACCGTTGTGCAGTGTGCATAAATATATTTTTTAAGCTTCCTGGCAACGTCGATTCAAGTTTATAAAAGAGACCCAATAAATATTCTACCAGTTTACTGTAGGCTAATTCTGAAAGTTATGCCATCAAATCCCATAACTTTATATAATGTTCGATAATTCATGTTTGTGTTGGCAATTCCGCCATACGGAATAAAGAGCTCCTGGCTCCTCGATTAGTAATCTTACCCCAATCAGAAATTATCGTAGGAAACAACCATGATCATGGTCGAGCAATGATGAAAATAAGCTATTAATAGGGGAAATTATGGGGCGCTTTCTAACTTTTATGGTTAGGCTGTTTCAGCCCAGCTTGGAGCAGAGACTCCATCTGATATTCAACTTTCCTTCATATACCTACACAAGAACGCCGTCCACGCGCAGTCTAGTTCAACCTAGCCTGTATTAAAGACACGTACGCCAATCCCACGTTACCTGCAAAAGGTCAAAAAGAAACAGTGAATGCTGTAGAGTTTGCATGGGTCTCTGCAGCATCATCTTAATTGTGTCCGCTTCGGAGACCTCCCCAATGTTCTAAAATGGATTCGTTTTCCAATAAGTTGCTTCATTGGCATTCGAGTCAGGGTTAATGTTCTAATAAAGCTCTAATGGGGACAGGGACAAAATTACACAGCAATAAGGGACCCTCGGGCGTCAGGGTCTTTCATATTAATAGTTTGATCCCGTTTGGGGAGGCTGTTTCTTTTGTGGCGCGTGCGGGGCAGTGCACGGTGCGGGAGCTGTGTTGCTGCACATCGTGTGCGATGTGTTGTGTTCTGGCTCTATTAGATGTTTTGGCCGCCCTAGACGCTAAAGCCGTAAAACAGCTGCTTCAACGGCCAAAAATTCTGCTAGGGATCCAGTGCTGTAGCTGCGTTTTACTGGGCTGTATTTGTGATGCGGTATGTGCGTTTGAGTGACCGGACATATGCGCACACGATAATTGCTCACAATGACAAAAGCGCACACGACAAAAGCGTATACAACAGATGCGCACACGACAAAACCGTACACGACAAATGCGTAACTACTATTTTATCGTTCCACTGCTTCCTAGATGGCGCTGCCCTGTAAATTAAAAGACTTTGAATACAAAGAATTGCTAGAATCCTTTCTCTAAAGATTCTAGAAGTATTATCCATCGTGCGAGGTGGTGTGGTCGGCTGTGGGGAACGGAATAGGCCAAAACAAACATACATTCTAAATATATGTATCGTGTTGTTGATCCTGTCAATTAGTGTATTCGATTAAAGCGTTTAACTATTTCGTCAAATGGTTACCCATGCAAATTTTTTGAATTCCACGTTTAAAGAAGAAGAAGGTTCTTAAACAGTGTGAATGATAAATTGCTTCAGGAGCGTACAAAGTTTTGTATGATTTTAGTTTTTTTTTTTTAAATAGTCTCAAAAACTTAAATGTGAACTTCCATTTATACTTTACAAACACCGCGCTGAAATAGCTTATGGAATCATTCTCAGCGATGAGTTCACTATAACCTAATTGTTCAAGTTTAAGCTTCTTCTTTTCAAGCCTTTAATCCCTACAGTTGTAGAGTTGTTGAGCACGCTGGAAAGAGCATTTCTTACTAATATTTCCTCTTAGCTCATCCCTCTCAGTCCGCTGTTCGCATACACGCTGAATCTTTCAGGGTCCCTGTAAAGCTGAATGATATGAAAGCGTTGGGACTGCATCTGACCAAGTTACACTGCGCATTTTAGAGCCATTATGCATTCTTAAATAGAAAACTCAGTTGAACAACAGTCTGGCAGCTTTCCCGTTGACGTTCATAAAATGAATGTATGTTCGTTTAACAGTAGGGCTCCCTTATATCCTAACATGTTTAGTTTTTCGGTCATTATTTTCGTATCGTGATTTCCTGGTACATCGTACATAGGTTTTAGTTATTAAATGTTTATATATCACACACACCCACGTCTACTAACCAGCTTAGGCTGCTTGAGAATTAAGTTTTATTAATGAACTAGAGGTAAAGCCTGATAACAAGCAACGATTAATTGCTTATACATTTCGGCATGGATGGTGGTAAAATTGCCAGCAGCGGCGGCTACAGTGGTGGACTGTTTCCTATACTTATTTTGTTTTCGTATCGTCTATTAGTTAGGCTTGCTTTTACTTTTTTGTGACGTGAGTAGGAATTGCTCTCCTCTTCGGGTCATTTCTTTCCTTTCCTATCGGTAGAAACAGTAAAGATTAGCTTTACTTGTGCTAACAAGTGCTGACAAGCGACTTCTCTACATGGACTCGGCCCGAATATACGTGGCAAAACTTTAGCTAAAGATATGAAAGTTATAAAAATTTAATTAGAAGCTAGGCACTACTGAAATGAGTTACAGGAAATCATACATACGCAGTCAAACGATAGAATAGCAGGTGCGCATTTGTCTGTGTGAGCATTTGTCGTGTGCGGTTTTGTCAATGCGCGCATTTGTCGTGTGCGGTTCTGTCGTGTGCGCATTTGTTGTGTGCGTATTGGTCGTGTGCGCTTTTGTTGTGTGCGCTTCTGTCACGGAACCGTGCGTTTGCATGCTGCACATTCTGTTGTGTAGCAGTGAGTCATACTAAACGTTATGTTGTGTTGTACAGAGTTACAGTGTCTTTCATGTTCTGTTATACCATATTATATTGCGTTTATAACATGTTATACTGGGATATATGGTGCACTATATGCTACAGTGCACTGTGTTATATCTAGTTGTTAGCTATATCGTACCGTGTAATACTGTGTTTTTACTGAATTTCACTACAATGATACTATACTGTCAGAAAATAATGTTCATCCAGTAACGGTGCCTATTGACAAATCAGCAGCGTATCTCAAGACGGGTTAACACGCGCGTCAAGTGCTGAGAGAACTAGTGAAGACCTGCGAAAAATTGCGTGTTAAAATTTGATGCCCTATACACACGATGGAATGGCTTCATGGTTAAGTTACCTCAAGCTCCGTTGAAAAATACATCGTTGTCATGGTTACAGCTTCAACTGAGTGCATGATATCGAACAATAATATACCTTATAATACCATTTCGCCTTACATTATGATAAAATAGCTCGACAAATAGCATTTTGTGGCAACATTGATAGTACTTTCAATTACTACTTTTATGCTACTGACAGCTTTGAAATTCCGCATAGCTGTCTGGTCAAACTATTTTAAAAGCACACCATTTTCCACACCCAAAATTCTCGGCAAGAGCAGACGCCCATTCAGTAATCAAAACATCGAACGTTCATTTGATTATCATGTGCATCCGTCTTCGGAAAATTATATACTTTTTACCCAAATTTATATGTTTGAACTCATCCTTAAACAACTTCAGACTTTTGGATAATTACGTTTTGTCATCATTAAGAAAAGATATTTTTGGAACTCTAAGAATGGCAACCCAAATTTTGTTGCTGCTTTCTACCGCCCAATTTACTGTTGTTTGCCGCATTTTATATTATTATACTAGTGGCCCGTGCCGTCATTATAAAAAATTAACACTTCACCAAACCCCCGCCGTCTTTTGGGCTTCCTCATTTTTCCCCTGTCTAATACTGAAGAAAAAGATTCCAAGGTACCCAACTTTTTTTCGCCTTTTGAAATCTGCATTTTCTCCTATCTTTTTAGTTCTTTTTCCCCCTATCTAATACTGAAGAAAAAGATTCCAAGGTACCCAACTTTTGTTTTCACCGAAGAAAAGATTGCAAGGTACCCCACTTTTTCTTACACTTTGAAATTTGAATTTTTTCCTATCTTATTCCCATAGAGCGTGACAGGAAAGATATAAACATATAAATAAATAAAAACACGACGTGAATTACTATATAGTACTGATTTTTCATCCTACTTTCATGTGTTAAGTGGGGTGTAATACTATGGTGCACTACATTAAGCTATTTTATACTCTTGTCATGCTACTTGATACTTCATAAGCAGATGTATGTGTTATACCGTGTTTTACATATACTGTGTGCCATGCAATATGCAGAATTCTGTATTACATAGCTTTTTATGGTATATTACACCGAGTTTTATACCAAAGAGCGCTGCTCGATACTGATATACCCGGCGATGTATACTGCGTATTTAACTGTTTCATATTACCGTATAGAAAAGAATATAAGTGTTGCACGTAAAAGTGACCCATATATAAGTAGCTTCTGTGTCTAGTATTGCAACAACCAATTTTCTTTTTTGTGTGTCAACAGGTTAACAAAGCAAGAAGCCCTATAGCAATGTTATAAGGGAATATTGTAATAGTTGCTGGTCTTTCGTATATACATCACTTGTGTATCCAGTGTTCTATGATACATCTACTATTACTTATCACTTTCTATTATTGTTGCCATCTTTATATTTACACTCTTACTAATCAAATGCATATGTTTTTAGTCTTAGCCTGCAGCTCACATGAATATTCCAAAGCCTTACAAAATTTTCCAGTCGCACTGCAGCATTTCTAGCGACACATCCACCTCGTCTGAGAAGACCTTAAGTCAACGTTTCGCCTGGAAAGACCAAATTCTACGGGAAAATTTAGCTGCACCCGATGTGCACATGCAAGTCAGCGCTGCACAAAACCGTCGTAACAAGGTCTTGCGCAGTCAGAAAAGTGAGCTCAAGCTACGTTAAAGCGACAATAAAACCTTCTAATTTACATGCGACTCATTGCATGCGGCACACTCCGACTTCCCTAAGCAAGGAGGAGAAGAAATACAAAAATACAGAGAAGCGGCCGGCGCACCGTGTGTGTATGTCTATGTAGCGAGGTGAGTGCATCTGAATGAGATGAATAAGTTTAGGTGTGCCCGTGTCCGTAGGTAGGTGAGTACTAGCGAATGAGTTGTCTAAGTGTAAATGTATGCGATCGTGCAATTGTTGGCAGGTGAGTGTAGGTGATTATCTAACTGTATATTGTTGTATGTATGTAATGTATGGGTTACTGCATGTGGATGAGTTGAGTAATTATACAGTAGATGCCTTGTGCGTGAATTTCGTCTGCGGAGGTACATGGGCGTCTAACTGCTTATAGATGCATAACGTATATGTAGGCGTGTTTGTATGACACATGCGAAAACCAGCGAATGTAATAATTGTGTATTCCTGTTTTGCTTAATTTAGATAGCAGCAGTGCATGTGCCATTGACAGACAGATATTCATACTAAACAAGTCGCAATTGTCAATATTTCGATTCACGCATAGCTTATTACTGACTGTAGAGTATATTTATTTATGGTTTTATTTATTTTTTTTTTTCACTGCAAGTAGTCCAGTTCGTTGCTAACCCGCTCTAGAGACGCTAGTAAAGTCATGCAGGAAGTTCAGCAGCGGCCCACATTAGCTACACGCAGCCCAAATTTCACACGTGTCAATATGTATCTGGTATTAAAGGATGTGGCCATTTTAATTTCTTACGATATGGTGTGATATACAATATTCTATTTTACTACATTTTTCTGCAACAAAAGTAAGCACCAGTAGGAAACACGATTGTAAAAAAAAAACCTTTGACGAAAAGGTTGTTACACTCTACCGTATATTAATGAATACTCCCCCTCCCCTCTCTCTCTCTCTCTCTGTTTCGAAATAGTTGCTCTACATCTAGAGCAGCGGTTCCGAACCTTTTCTATGCCTGACACAGCTGAAAAAATTTTACGATGTTCTCGCACCCCCTACAAAAATAACAACTCATCGGATGATAGAAAATTAAATTTACGCAAAATTTGTCAACAAATTATGTGTCCATCCTTATTTTATCCAACTGGTAGATCATCTCGCACCCCAGCTAGGGCAAGTTACCCGTGATTCGGAACCCCTGCCCTATGTATTTCTTGTAACGGCTGCCATTTGTACTTTATTTTATCAAAGTTTCGCACCCCTTGGAAGGGTTGGGAACCCCTGATCTAGAGCAATTTTACCACAACGTTCAAGCGCAGAATCCATCCAGTACACTATAACGTCAGTCTAGACAACGTCCATGCTAGACACTCACGTTAGTGAAATGTTTACCACAACTCTTAACGCTCACAGTCCCACTTCTTTAAACACGGCGTCAGTAATCAGTTCTCACATTAACACTAAAAATTTAATAGAGCTTTCACAGTTTATAGTTCCATTAATTTAGCAACAACATCAATGATCAACACTCACATTAATGAAATGTTTATGTTACTCTCAATCCTCCCTGTCCCACCAAAGTTTACCACAGCGTTAAGTTTACCGCTCATTTGCGTTCGTTTCATCAGGTATCATCACAGCATTTCGGGTCATTAGAATCATCATTTGAAGAGCGTTTGAAGAGATCAAAGCTACTGCTGCTCTACCAATCCCCCCCTTCTTTTCATCTACGAAACTGAAAAATAGCAGCAATAACAGAAAAGCGAATTATTCTTTATTCTTTGATCATGCGAACAAAAGAAAAAGGGGTGAAATAGATCATACCGTTGTGTTGATATAAGCGAAGACGTAAAGAGAAGGTTTCAATTTCCTCGAATATGCAATGGATCGGCGAGTTTTTTCGTAAAATACCATCAGTGGAATCGATCACTTCTAAAAATCGTAATTTTACTTACCCGTGAGCAGCTTACACTGTAATTACACGTGTTCTGCTTCCACATCTCTCTGTTTTAGACTTAATAAGCAACAAAGTGCATATTCATGGTTTACAGAAATATATGATCTCTTAGAGAGGCACAATGAACGAAAGGTATTCATACGGTTCGACGATTACCGGTATTTAAAAAAATAGGGGCAGGGGCAGCTGCAAAGGAGCGTCAGGCACAATACCGTCAATTTTACAGGAGAAAACAAAAATATTGGTAAGACTATAACCATGGAAATTGCAGCAATTAAGCGTTTTATGAAATACGGAACGTTCAGGTGAGTGCGTTCCATGCTTGAAATGTTATGTTCACCTACTTTGAAAAAAAAAAATATATATATATATATAATTTGGAGAATATAACCTGTCGGCAACTTCAACTTTGATTCGAGAGCTCCAGTTAAGGGACCCGAGCTAGCCTGCAAGACCGTGTTTGGACATTTTCAAAGGTGCTACGAGATATGCCACTTGACTACACCATATAATATGTATCTAATTTTTCAGGCAGAATGGCAAATTTTCAATTGATCAGCCCTCTGGAGAGTTAAAAACGCACAGAAGATCGATGACCAGGTTGCAGAAGATGGCAAATGGGAAATCTTTATCCATTTATCTGAATACATTTCTTGCTTGAAACAGCGCCTCTTCGCGCCGTAATGTAATCTGATTTGTATCATTTTCTCACACATCGAAGCAAAATTAATGTTTGCTGTCAGTTCACAACGCATAAGTTCAGTAGCTGATCCGCAAAGCACAGACGAAGCGATGATTTTTCACGGGGCAGTAGACACAATCAATTCTTTCACTTTCACCTTGCCGTCTTCCTTTGACGGACAGTTTCCGCTTCAAGAGAAAAACTTGATGTGCTGAAGGCTGATCCGTAGATTACTAGGATACGCGAAGGGGAATTAATTTAATTCAGTAATGCTATGCTGCTTGCTACAGTAAAAGTTTTTCTGCAACTCTTCTAAGGTGGGGGACGACTGTGCTGTGATACCTAGAAAATTGACGGAGAGCACTCATCTCCTATGACAATATTAGATGCTTTCGTAGCCTATTCTCCAGAAAGATTTTGGTTACAGAAGTACCTACATATATTAAATGAAAACGTTTTCAAAAAATGTAGGCAGTCAATTTTGACAGCGGGGGATACTCTAGTACATTAATACTGTATACGTGCGATAGATCCTTTACATATATAGTTGTTGATGCTGACCCCGCAGGGGACCGTTTTGCTGTATTTTATTTATTTATTTATTTTTTTTTTGTGGGAAGGAAAGATCTAGTAAATTTGCTATTACAGCCCACTGTATTAAAGCAATGCTGTATCAGCAACAGTGTGGGACTCCACCCGCGTGTCTGCACTCAGCTTGTTTATTGTTTCTCAGGCTCTCGTCATGAAGATTGTGCTGTGCTACGGGCTGTGGGTGCCCACTGGTGCTTTAGTTTGTTATAAAGATTGCCTAAATAACCTGAAGAGAGACTCATAGACAGAGGCACGCGAGCAAGCGCATAGCGAGTCAGAAGGGACAACGCAGAACGGAGCAAAGACTGGCAGTAAATTATGACAAAGAAAACAAAATGGACTTCGAGAAAGATTAACTAGGCAGTACTATTTTGCAACAAAGACTCTTATTCTTTAAGAATACAAGATAAACATACCTTCTAAAAAAAAAAGGAAACAGAAACCGATCTTGTATGAGTACCTAAACGGAACTTTTAACTGCCCCAGAAGATGATTTACGGTTTAGTATCTGGGCGGCGTAAAATTCTGTGAGGGTATGGCTAGCCCGCTAAGGGATTAACTCTTGTATAGCATTCTAGCACTGGCCTTCGGTGTCACCCGTTTTACTCGGACCTCCGATACCACTCTGGTTGAGTAACACCTGTTGACCCCGAAGGCAAGTTCCAAAATTGTAGGGTTAAGAGCTGGGTAACACTGCCTTCGTTTGTAAATGTTGTGATCGACTGATGTCTAAAAATAAATTAAATATTCCCCGACTGCCAAATATTGGCTGAGTTCTAGCATTGAAAGTTCTTTTGTTTAGTTTGTTCAAATATTTATCCTAAAATACAGCCAACATAAGGCTCGGACAGAAATGTTCTATTAGGCGTTTCCGGCAGATTCCGTAACACTTTTTGGGGGCGCTGAGGTCGCACGTCCCTTTCACTGCTACACGGTGTGACACCGGGTAACACTGTGAGGGTAACAAAGGCGTCTGATTGCAACATGCCTCAGATGTCTAGTGTTTGTAAATTATGGGTAAAAAATATTTGAAAAAAAAAATCCTTCAGGAATTAAAAGCGATTAATATTTATTATTTTCAGAGTTAACCAAAAAATGAAAATACTGCTGTGTAAAGTATATATCTTCCAGTCATTCTTTTATTTGCTGTATTGCAAATTCCTGCAGCCTCTAAGTGCTCTTTGGTCGATCTCTTCCGCTGGTACGGAAGCGTGCGCTGGCCGAAGGCAGCATGGTTGGAGTGCACTGTGGAAGTACTGCTACTTAGCGTTACTTATGTGGTAGGCGCATTTTCTGTGCGTTACAACTTTCCAAAGCATTATTCTTAGATAGAAAGACAGGCACTATTACTATTCATTTCCCTGACGGAATATTTTATCCTTTTCGCAATGCGGTAAAGTTTGTAATGCTTAGAAACTAGTTTCCCAGATATCTTGATTTGCTCGTTGCGAATTCACCTTCTAGGCATTCCTATGTTTTTTTAATTTCTATAGGTCATTTCTGTACTTTTCTCAGTCCTGTAAGAACGCACTAGTTTAAAAGCAGGTAGGTGAGCAGTCTTTTCATTTCCTTTCATTTTACAAAAAAAAAATGTTAATTGCATTGCTATGCTCTTATTCAAATATAAAAACAATTTCTGTACGTATTAAATTTTTTAGCAGTTAATGATTTTTAGAGGAATCACTATTTATATTTTATCAGGGCTTTGATCCCGCTCTTTGTCTTGTCACACATCACACAGGTTATTGTTTTAACCGAGAATATTACCATTTATAGTTTGTCCAGAGCATTAACATTCATAACGTCTAAACGTATACGGTTTTGAAATGTTTTAATTAAAACTGTGTCCGGCTGTCGCCGCATCTGAATCTCCATTAGATAAATTTTATATATACTAAGTATTGAATTATACAGTATGTAGCACTGAGAGTATTAGCAAAGAGTTAGATCTGGCATCATTGCAACCATGGTGGCTTGCCGTATGGTTGGGATGCAGACCAAGGTCCTATGTGTTGTGAGTTTACACTTGGTAGTCTATGGTGATTGGTGTGCAGTTTTACTGCGGAGATAACGACAACGCGTGGTAACAAATTCAAGCAAAGATGCACTATCTGGTTTTGTTTCTTACTCTGGTTCAGGACACGTTACCGGTTTAGAAGCTTCAGGGTGTGAGGATCATTTTCATCCCGTCCAAACCAGTCAGGACACGCTCAAGTCTTTTTGTCCTTACGATCCTACAGACTGCTCATCTCCAATTTAACGGTGAAACTCTGACACACTGTTGTGAATGGCCAATTTAATTTTTCTCCGATCACTCTGAATGTCATTAGAGGAGCAGTCGAGTCGATCCTTATCTGTTGAGAATGTCTTTAGGACTTAAACCATCTGAAAACCTAGACTCTTCCTGAAACCCTGTCTCCATAAACCTGTCAATATTTTTTGGAAAGTTTCAACTCGCGAGTGGTGCTCAAAATTGTTGTCAATCATTTTCAAAATGCAGTAGAAAAACTATCCACGAACTGAATAATTGAGAATTGCCTGCAAATTCTACGGACTTGTAATTCGTACTGATGGAACGTCAGATATCGGCATGCATCCCATCCAAACGGTAAGCCACGAGACACCATTGGTGCCAGATCTAACGCACCTCTGCAAAGCTCAGTGCTTTACTTACACCGCTTTCATTTAAGTTAGAGTGAACTGTGGGTTGGGTTAGTTTACGTCAAGTTAGGTTAGGTTAGGTTATGTTATAGGAGCCTTTGATGGAAATTCCATAACACAATAAAATTGATTATGTATAGTTGTAATGAGAGGGAGCATTCTCACGCAAAACGACAAGTTAAAAACTGGACCCAATTTGACACGGAATAGTCAACAAATATATTCTATTAAGACCTAAAAAGCATTTTAGAAAATGCTACACTTACAGAAACACCCTTGCGAGCATAAAGTTTTAGTTGTCACTAACCGTATATGTATTACCGAATGTCCATTTTTTTGAGGCACCAAACACTTGTAATCCTAAAAGAAACCGAGCTTCTGCTCCGCCCTTTAGAGTTAACACTTTTACGTCTAAGGTAAACATCAATTTTCTCTAAACTGCACCGTTTGGAACGTAACCAAACAGCCCCAAGTATAAACACAAAAGAGCAAGTTCTTGCTCCGATGCACCTAATATGAAAATAACTATTTTGCAAAAAGTTTTCCATGGTTCGAACTCGGGAGATCGATAGATTATTCTTTTCTTTATGAATCGCCCGTGTACGTCGGTCGCGTTCATAATTCATGTCCCAGTGACAGTGTGATTGAAGGCGTGACTGGCGACGTGCAAAATTGAGCGATTTCCGTAGATGAAAATTCTAAAGGTCATACGAGGGATACGTTTGCTGTGCTGACCAGCACGCTTTTTTATTATTAACTTTTATTTGACATTTGTTAGTTGCTCCCACCTTTCTATTTTTTTACATTTTTCCAGTTTTTATCTCTAAGTTTTCCGGCTCTTCTGCAGCTTCATATGTGTCTGCTTCAATGACTCTGTCTTCTTTTCTAGTATTTCTTTGCTTCACCTCTTGCTGCTCCGTGTCTCTCCGCTTCCATTGCTTCAGTCTTTTTTAGTATCTCTCCATTTACTTAAACTGTCTGCACCTGAGCACCTCGATGTCCATTTTTTCCGGAAAGCTCTTAACACTGGCCGACATGCAGTTCATAGAAATTTTTAATTACATGTCCAGTACGATTCCTCGAACAACGGAACAATAATCTTCCAAAGTTTCACTGTGTGTCATCCCTAATGCTATAAGCGACAAAATCCGACGCAACGCCGTAAATTACCTTGCATTATTTTTACAATTAGTCCATTAGAGAACAAAAGTGACGTACTCGGAGAGTATAGAAATCAGTATGTTTCAAAAACGACCCTTCCCACATTGTTAACAAATATTGCAGAAAGCTCCGCATGTTTAATAACATTTTAGAGAAGATATCGTTAATGACGTTAGTGTCATTGAGTCGCCCTTCGCCCGGAACCGACATAAAAATAAATGAAAAAAATAAAGACCTTATTCTTTTTATTGCGAAGCTGGCGGTGGTCCAAAGGGCAGTTCTCCTTTCCCTCTTGGTAGCGGACTGTAGCTCAGAGAGAAATAAGTGTGGGCGGATCAACTCCGCTATTGCTGACAGGCTGGACTTCTCTTTGTTAAATTCTCAAGCATTAGGACCCTAAAAATTTCAACTTTAGGCATTGATGAAAGGTATGGGTGCAACACTATCTATGAGTTTAACGCCTTCTAATTATTTCTTTTGAAGAGGAAAAGTTCTCTTGTTTCACACAAGAGCTTTTAAATTCATTGGTTTTGCCAATCTAGTTTCCGCAGTACGCACTGATGAGTATTATAGGGTGAGACACAGCAAAGATGATTTTTTTGTACCTCCTGATTACCTCCTCTGAAAAAGTATTGCTAATGTACACATTATGTGTTTCATAGAGCTCATAAGAAGAAGTATAGTATAGTCTATGTACGTTTGATGTTAATGTGGGGAATTTACAGGTTACCTAGAAATATTTAATTTACACTTGTATCAGTGAACAGTGCAGATTAACTGCAAATGTGATTAATATCTCTACTATAGTCACATCAGGCCTCAGGCCATCCAATGCACACAGGTTGGGTAACACCTACTGACATTGACGACAACCTCAAAAATTGTTGGGTTACGAGATGGGCAGCACAATTTTTTTTTATAACGTTATAACTCAAGAATAAAGGAAATGTTCTCCCATTTAAAGCACTTTTGAGTAGTTTTCTTAACTTTTTATCCTAAATGCAGCCAAAACAGAGCTGTGCCTGAAATATTTAGGGAAGAGCTTCTTTCAGATTCTGCAATGTTTTTTGGAGCCTGCTGAGATCGCGCGTCTCATTTACTTCGTACATCGGGTAACACCGTGAGGGTAACACCGGTGTCTGATTGCAACACTCCTCTGCACTACACCATTACCCACTCCATTTCTCACCACTCAGGAGAAACTCACCGCTGCAGCTCACCCACTTATCCGTCCAATTGAACTTACACCCGGCGCCACTATCATTGTAATTATTGCCTAGAAGTTCCACTCCGATCGGCAGGCAACCTAGAGCTTGAGGATGCGTAGCATCAAACTTGTTTCAACATTCACGTAGCGTACGCGAGCTGCCAAATCGCGGCTCAAGACACAAACTTTGTATCAAGTTTGTCAAGTTTGAGGCATCGCAATAGCGGCTGTTACAAGCGGGGCTGCCTATAGATCGTGAATTTCTGCCACTGACATTGATGGTACTGGTGAGTGAGTTTCTGAACCAGTTTGGTTTCGACTCAAACGCTAACTAGAAGTGAAAAACTAATACTAGTTGGTGAACTGGGACAATAAACCTATACCAGTTTTGTAGTTCATATGATAGTTTCTCTACTAGGTTGATTTAAACTCTGCCCATGGGTGTACAGGTAACGCTTGGTGCTGAATGTAGATCGTTGGTTGTTCACGTTACAGGTGTCATAATATAATAGTCTATAGGCTTTTTGTGGTAAGAACAGTTAACAGTGACGCTAGATGCATTAGTTCACATGCTGGGTTGCTTGTACTAGGTGCGAAGAGCTAAACCGAAGTTACCATGAGTGCGGGACTAAAGGTGCCATGGATTGGCAGGCCAAAACCGAGCTAGGCTAAGCCCATGGGGTTTGACGTGTCTGAAACTTAAGACACGAGCATAGTCTTCGGCAAATTGAATGGCGCTGAAGATGTTAGAAAGAACCCGATTGTGTTTGATACCTTCAGAGAGTCCATTTCACCGAGTAGTAAAAGTATTAGTTACTTCATAGCTATCCGATTATTCGCCGCTGTCTGAAGCTGGACATAATTTGAGAAGCGGAAAACTCCTGTGAAGTTCCTGACAATTTAAGCTCATTGGACTTAGCTTAACATGGTTTCGCTGTCTCAGTCGATGGCATGGTTAGCTTAACTTCACTTCACTATGCAAATCGATGACACATTAGCTTTTGTTGCTAGAGCGGTTAAGTCATTGACGCAGACACGATTCATAACACAATCTTGATGATTTGAACTCAATGGTAGTAGTGGGTGAAGCATCGAATCCTTCGCTCGTGACCTTTGACCTTTGACCCCTAGGCCTGCCTGTTTCCGGTTACCCAGACCCCGCCCACTTTTTGTTCGCGTTTCCCCCTGACCTCCCACCCGCTACACCGGAAGTGCATTGGCCATCCTAAACCGGAAGGTCACGCGCAAGGGTCACATGGGTGAAAGGGTCACGAGCGAAGGATTCGGTGCTTAACCCACTACTAATGGTGTTAAAACAAATAGACTTTGCGCGGCAAACGTTTGACGTTAGACAGCAGGATGTAACTGAGACGACTAAGAGGAGTGGATGGGGTTTCGGTCGGTGATTTTGAGTCTCCGAGGTTTGACTTGTCCGTGACTTCAAACACAGAAGCGTTAGCTCTACCGCTTTCTGCCGCATTGTAAGTAATAGAAATGACCCAGTTAGGTTGAGCCCGCAGAAAACCCCATTTTACGAGCAAGATTGAGCTGTTGGAGGCCTCAAATGCAATCATTTAAGGGTTAACACCTGAAACTAGATTGAGCTGGTCGAATCCAGCGCACCTGCTTGTTGTGGTTTGAGTTTTGGGACGGTAAAGCATCCGAAAGTTGCAGGCCTTACGCCTGTTACTATGTACAGTAGACTACTGATAATTAGGTTGCTAACAGGGTTGGTATCAAGATATCTGACTCGGCATCATAGGTAACGTAAGCCTTGGGTTGGCCTTCCGGACTTCTTTCTTTCGTGCCTAATTTCTTTCTTCCATTTTCGTTCTGTTTCACATAACTATAGCATTAGTTTTGTTCATTCAGCTTATTCTTTCCGACTTGCTGTTTCCATGTTCGGTAATCTTCTATCCATATAGCAACTCTTTTTTTTTTTTCTACTAGAACATGTTCTTTATTATTACTTTCTTGTAACACAGTTTTAGGGTCGCAGGACGGATAATAATGCAAATTATCATACTAGTAATGTACATATCGCGGCCGTGATTTTACTACAATATTTTGGGCGATGACCGTTCAAGCAAAAGTGACGCTGTACTTCAAAATGAGAAATAATTGCCGCTGTAACTCTTTTTTTTTTTCGTACAAAGAGAAAATGCAAGTCAGTCTGTTCATGTTATCAACATCTACATATATTAATTTGAGTGTCGAATTAGGGCTATGTTATCCTCATTCAGGAGGGAGTACACCACATTGGTCTTCAGTCTTCAATATAGTGTTTTGATGTTGAATTTGTTTGGATTCTACGGTGCTATACGCTAAGAATAACTGCGGGACTGCAGCGTGACTCTGCTAGCCTCAGATTCAGCACCTTGCTAAGCGGTCATCATCACTTTACTTGCGGCAGTTTTAGCCCAAAAATTTTCGGGCTTTTGTTGAAGTAAAGCCGTACGGCCATAACGGCGTTCGCTCGCTAAGTGCGGCGGTGTGTCACTGGCGCTGTTCGCCTGGGCTGGGTTCTGAGTCCATTGTTTAGACTTTCACTCGCCTCACTTCTCGTGGGTGATGCAAGCACAGGATTATGGTTTTTCCGTCTTTAAATTCTAGAAACTTTTATTTGACTTGCCAGTTATCTCTCATCCAAATATATGGTTGATGCGTGAGTAATTTTGAGGGGCACTTCTATTCGCTTGAGTAGTTATCAATTATCGGCTAATAATTATTGCAGTTAAGTGAGTAGTTTTTGTAAGCTTTTACTTGCCTTATCATTTCTCGCTTTCTCAATACATGGCCGATCTGTGAATTATTCTGAATTCTTCTAATTTTCACTCGGTTCTCACTTGTCCAAATATCTTGGTTATTTCCGAAGGTAACTTATAAACTCTACACATCCCACCGATTCTCACTAATTCAAGTATAACCATTGGCCACTTAAGTAAACTTTTGCACATCTGACTCTTTGGAATGCCGTCGAACTGGTATACATGCCTGTCATCCTAACTGCAAAGAAATTAAATAAAAAAATAAAAGATCCATTTTCGTCAATGCCCGGGGTTGTTGTTATTCGTTGCCTTCGTCAGGGTCCCCCAGTGCCAGCATGGTGGAGGAGGCACCAAAGGGAGCCCAGGCAGTGGGTGAGTGGAGAAAGTTGAAGAGAGGAAGAGAAGCAAGGAAACGCGCAGCCCAAGTGGGTCCAGCGAAAGACTATTTGCCGAAGAATCAAGGGTCGAATGCCCTTGGTTGTGGTTCTACAATGGGAAACATGGGCGCTGCATTTGCCTATTTGATCTTCCATATGCAATAAGATACTACCCTTCAGGTACAGCATTACAATGTTCCTTACCAGGCTGCTAAAATCACAATTTAATTCGAATTACTCTTTCCAGTAGGCTAGAAACACTCGCCGTTGTCCAACGCGTGTCTCTGAAACGGGTAAGTTTTTTATATGCTTATAAATATGAACTACGCAAGGCTTTCAATCGTGAACGACAAGCAAACAGATACTAGATAATTAGATTAACAAATTTTAATAATACATAAATGAACAATGTGAAGCGGTTTTGGACAAAACCTATACATGTAGCTTGAATTTAGAGCGGCGTTAATCGAGATCTCGCAGAGAGGGAGATTTTGCAGTATATTGCGCAAAATCAGATCTTAGTGCTGAGTACGTATACTCAAGATAATTTTGACAGTTGTTGCAGTAACTGCTAATAATAATTGTTATAATGAAAATAATAATGATAAAAAACAATAATGGTAATAATAATTAGCACTTGATGATAATTTCAATAATTGGTCTAAACGTTACTTAATTCTTCGAGCAAAAGACAAACTTTAGGCAGTAATTACATTGCTCTAGCTTTCGCTTGAGTGAAGTAAGTAAATTATCGGAATAGTTGATCATATTTAAATTATTTTTATTGTCCCTACACAGCAAATTTCACGTGCATGTTTTCCTTTAGACCAAAATTTATGAAGCGTGCATCATCTTCGAATCGTTTTACAAGCAATATCAACGGCATTGGCACGCATATTGGCCTAAAAGAAATCTATGTTATGTTAATTTTCTACAATATTGTAGCAATAGACATTCACAGGGAAAACTGTAGCCGTCTCCGCGCTGATCTTTACTGTCGACCTTTCTTGCTATAATATTAATGTCACTTTATCTTGGCCGTTCTTATGGTAGTAAAGTGGGCGGTACTTGAAGTCAACATTATTTTACCCACTTCAACCTCGTTTTTACCATAACAATGTACGGTGACAGAGCTTAATTGCTCACTAAGTTTACTAAGTAATTTCTGTATTATTTATCGGATTTAGTCTATTATAAACAACATTCATGAGAAGAAAGTTACAGATCATCGTGCTAAACACAGTGCCGAGAGTTAGCGTTTTTGGTACTCAAATGAAAATGCCTCTATATTTCAAGCATCGTGATATAACAAACTAACGAGCTCTCTGAGCAATATACCGTAGTACAGTATAACGTAATTCCGATACTTGAAAACCTTATAGCCATTGGTCTTTAACTTATGACGAAAACAATTAATTGTATCTACTGTTTTCCGTATAAACGTATGCACAAACTCAAGAATTGTTTAAATTTAGCAGCCCATCCAAATTGAAAGGAAATTATGCAGTTACTCTCAAAGCGTATTAAAATGTCGATGGATAATTTAATGTTACTTTTTGAGAGAATGATACTTTTCAGTGCGTGGTGTACGTGATACTTCAAGAACTGAAGGATTGCCGCCAACTTCTTACCCGTTCGCAAGAGTAGTTTCCTCCAGCGAGCACTCGCCTAGGTAAGGCAGTGTAGAACGCTAATCTGGATGTGAGCGTCATATTTCCGTGTGACGTTGCTTTAATGACTTCTAACTTAACTCTAAAAATTCCAAACACTTTGGTGGTAAAATTCCAGTAAGGCATTAGAAGGAGATGATCGCCACCATGCCGCCGTTAGGGCGACATCATCAGCACTTTACCTTCTGAGGTTCCTCAAAACTGGGGGGTTTTTGGCAAACATTTGCGACGGAGTTTGCTGCTTTTATTTAAGCTATATATAAATTTAGTGAACACCCTAAAATGAAAAAGAAAGATTTTATTGAGGTATTTGCTTGGCGAGTGTTGTGTTGTGCACGTGCTCACTAGGTTTTTTATTTAAGCCTAAAGTTAAGTAACAATCCAAGATATATAACAATGTAGCTTTGAAAACATGAAGGCCTTTATAAAACGACTTTCGCTGGCACTGTGAACTAGCCTGACTTAGTCAAAATTATATTTATTACCCGCGAACGAAGTGAGAAAGGTGATAATCTTTTCACTGAAGATTTAAGTATACATATACACATGTTAGTATATATATTGGTCTGTCCTCCCAATAAGTGGTCGGAGGAGCTGAGCAATGTTCATCATTTTTTTGCAGGGAGTTTCCCAGGTAGCAATCATATTTTACATTAATATTATTATACAGTTGGAAGGTTTTTTTCGTGTTATATATTATTTCTGGTATGTTATTATCATGTTATTTTGAGATTACATCGTAATATTTCTTTGTTGTTGTTGTTGTTATATCTTATGCTATGATAATATTATAATAATGTTATTCATCAACAATAATATCTCCTAACATTGATTTAATGTTCAACAAAATCTTAATTTAACGTTTTTCCAAATATCAAATGATATTTCAGACTAACAAATAAAATATACGCCTGTAACTTGGTTGAGTCACCGCTTGAATTCGTATTTCACACTTATGATTATTTTCTAATGTAGTCCACTGTAGACGAGAGATAATGTTTGAATGTGTAATCTGTATATGTGACAACCTACAGTAATGTATAGAATTGAGTACATATCCTGAATCTGATCATTCTTTGTTTGATGGCTAAGGCGGAGTCCCATCTGCTTTTGCAAAACTGGCAAATAACTTTGTTCATGCCTAAACGTTTTTCCCGAAGAGCAGGTTACGCCTGAGGGGATAACTTGTCTCAGGATTCCTCCGCTAAAGCCTTAGCGGAACCACACGGCAACGGCTGCACCCTCGGTCTTTCCAGGGTCTGCCATAGTCTTGCGTGCAATATTTTAATGTTGGTAAATAATGATTAAATAACATGAACATCATAACAATAAAGTAACATAATTAAAATGTCATGGAACATCATTTCAAAATATAGCATAACCATAATTTGACAGTTAATAGAAGATAATATTTTATTAATACCAAAATAATATTAAAAACGTTATTTCAATATTAGTTTATTATTTCATCGTAACATAAAAAATTATGTAACAATATTATTTTAATATTTCCGAATAATGTTATCCTAACATTAAAATAATCGTGCAAAAAAAATAATGTTATTTCAGCATTGGGGATTATATTACATCATAACATTATTCTAATATTTACATAACAATTTTTGCTACCTGGGTTAGTGGATTGACCTAGATGTGACCCATGACAAAAAACTAGGCCCAGCTGGCCATCAAAAACGACGGCATTGAATTTGCCTCAACCACGGAAGATTTTCTTATGCCACGAGGTGCTCTTTTTTTTCCTCTGTTGTCTAATGGGGGCTGTGCGCTGACCTTATTGGGCACAGCGTCCATTTGAGAAACAGAATTAGCTGGCCATCAAAATGACTTCGTTGAATTCGCCCCCACCGCAGGTGAAGATCTTACGCCACGAGGCGTTCTAGGTATATAAATTAATAGATAAAAAATAAAAAAATTAAGCTTATCGCCGGCAAAACTATACTTTTGAAACGGTGCTTAACCACATTTTAAATCTTCATGTTACCAACTTTAGAAGAACGAAAGTGTATCCATCCGGCACACTCATATCTCATTGCGTTCTTTCGACATGCTCTATACATCTACCATCATTTTTCATCTTTGAATCATCAATTGCTACTATGTCTAAGGAGGCCTTCACTATCGTGACAACAGTTTTTCCATTAATTCAGTCAAGTATTGCTGGTTACTTGTAGCTTAATGGAAGACAGTTCTAAATTTTATGTGCACTGTGTTCCAGTGTATTATAATTTGTAAAACTTTATTTTTTACAAAGTTATAATATTATTCCATGTATTACATTACCAGTTTTCCTAGCATGTCCAAATTTAAACTGTAAATGGTAACAAAGCATCCATGACGAGTGCACTCAAGATCCCGTCACATGATGTCGACACGTACAATACTCATCCATTTTGAAAATCCATAATTTTCCAGGGTATTTTTAAAACATTCAGCGCAGTAACGATGCCAATCACAAAATTGACTCTTTGTCCCTTGCAGGGAAATGAGGTAAGTTACGGCCAAGAATTAAAGGGTGCTAACTACCCTTACTGTAACAAGACGATAACTGACTCTACTTTTTGAGTGCCAGGTATCTAAAAAAATGATAGTTATCCCCTTATAAAGATAGATGAGCTGCCGCAGATAAACTGGAGTGTCTGAAAAGGCAGTAAACCCGGAAAAGCTTGGAATTATTGAGAAAACATAAAGGAGAAAACGCGGTACTGTTAAAAACCCAATAAAAAGAATAGAACTAGAATATTAGAAAACTGAACAAAATTAAATAATACACAATTAATGCCATCTACACTACATCTCCCTTCTGGGAATGGATCTGTTTGTTCGCTTACTACCAGTTATCTAATCTGACCTAAAATTCTACTGAGACCCTTTATTATAATTTGTGTTACTGACTCTTATAAGGAGCGATAATCATTGGCTTGATATTTTCGGAATAAAATTTTTCTTATGCTGTTCAACATTTCCAAAGTTTCCCATTTGCCCAAATACCTTCTACCTTATAGTTCTTTGAGCTACTTGCATTAAACGATAGGCTTCATATTTCGCACTTTAACAAACTACATAAGTAAAGGTAATGGCTTTCCTTTTACGGTCTACACAACCCTGGATGAAGTTTATTCTTATGTCGCTTCGTTTACATCGCACACACTGTATCGATCGCGATGCCCTCCTGGTGCACTTGAACAAATATACTAAAAAATTTACAAATACAACGCCCGTTTCCCTTAGGAATAACATTAGTTGAAATGGCGTTTTAAAAATCACTTAATAGGGTTTTGTTATTTATTTTTCATTCTTGAAAAGAGCCCGCACGCTGTTTTCTATTGGCTCGGTGTCATACTTTCATGTTTTTTTTTCTCCAGTATTTCCGCATCCAAAACTAGTCTGTAACACTTCTGACATCCATAGTTCCTTACAGTCTGCCCTAAAATCCCTTGACTTACTGGATCGAGTGTTTTCTAATCTTCCAGTCTCTAACACGTACGTGGAGAACAATTCTATTGTTCTGCCGATTCCCAGTCTCTTATAAGCCGCCCTATAACTTTTATATATCACGGATTCTTAGTCCCACTCGCACCTGGATAATCCAGGATGGCAGCTCACATGCAGTGTCACAATTATTTCGAGTTGGGTAAACACAAAAGATTATTCTTGGGATTCGAACCCGAGACTCACGTACTGCACGGCGCAACGGCAGGGGCAACGTACTCTGAGAGCTAAAAGCCCGAGGTGCAGTATGCGAAGTACTGCAGCGTGCCTTTTAGCTTATTGGCTTTGCGTTTGCGTCGTGATCTACACGAGTCCCAGGTTCGACTCCCACGAACCACCTATTTTAGGTACATACATGTTTCCAAGTTCGTTTCGTCCCCGACATGTTTGCAACGCGTCAAGCGTTCCGCCATCTCCGTACATCGACGGGCATGGACGATATCCTTTCCTCCCCTGTGTGATCGACTTCTCGTTGAGTTTGACTAACTAATAGCATTATAATGAGCTCGGCTCTACACTAAAGGCTGCGGTAGCTCGAATGCACCATCACGCCCCTGCCTTCCTTGACTTAATTACAATCCAGTCTCAGTTGCCTCTGACTGATGAAATTGGCCTCTAAAGGAGTCCTTGATGCATGCAATGAGAAGCTGCTCGAGACGTGATCGCTAGTCTGGATCTTCCTCTTCGCCAGCCATCGATGAAATTCCTACTTGCCACCGAAAATAACAGCCATGATGGTACTTTCGGGAATTTCTCGTCAGCGCCTCAATGGAAAAATTTTTTGTTTCCAGTACATTCACTTGCGACCAAAACTATCAGGCATAACAAACACTTTCAAAATCTTCTCGTCAGTACCCAAATAGAGAAAACGTTAGCGGCCGATAAAATAATTCCCACTTACGATAGAATATATCACTGGTGGCACAAATTACAGAAAGTTTATTACAGTGCCTCTCAAAAAAAAAGGAAAAATGTTCGTGATTGATAAAATCATTCCCACTGGCAACCAAAACATCAGCCGTATTGGAAATTTTTTAAGTTTTCAATGGTACACTAAAGTAAACACAATATTCCGTGTCTCATGCTAGCATTGTCGCCAACACACAGTGCATGGTGCGATATCCATTTCCAACTAAAAAAACATAATAACAACAATGATAAAAGTATCAAGATTTTTATCGAGGCCCAAATAGAATAGCTAATATTGGCGTTCCGCTTGAATAAACAAGATAAGAACTTTTTTTGTCTGACGTGACTGGAAATTATTGCTTGGTCATTATGAAACTCTCACGGGCCACACTCAGCATTAGCTTACGTAGGAATAGCATTATACGCAAGGTCATTTTAGGTGGTAAAAAATTAAAATGGGAACTTTAAGCGGCATCTAATTTGGTGGATGAATTATGATGTTTATTTAACACGACACATTATTTAGGGGAATAATAATGATTACCTGAAATGACTCGTAAGTTCGTCATGTAAGTAATTTATTTACTTAAATCGAGTCATAATTCGGAACCGTAATTCTGATATTAGCATAATTTGGCACTTACTTCTGTTGTTTACTCAAAGCGCTACATAATTTGGTACCGTCATTATGATATAAACTGAAAAGTACGATAATATTATTATTATATGAAAGAGTTCTTATGACGTTGTCATGCGCTTCACTAGGAAACAAGTATTCGTCGCATAAAACATAATACGATTCGTAATAAGGAATGTTTACTGTGTGGTCCCATAGTGGCAATTTCACTTAATTTCAAGCGCGAGAAATGCATTAGCTACTGTACTTTCCCGTATACAAAAACTAGTTTCTCATAATTTCCAGCATATAAATGAAGATAGTCTGGCAATAACAACTGCTGAATCGACTATTATTATTAGGACGTCGCGCCAGGGCGTCAACGGACGAGAAGAACCCAAATAAAGCACAAAGTAACACCAAGGCACTGCTAAGAATAGGAATCAGCAACAAAAATTATTCACAGCCGACTTGAACGCTTGCAGATCGATATATCTGAATACAGATCCCGGTAACGAATCCCATACCAGCATCTTTCCGGATTTAAAACACCCACTGAATTAACGAGTATGGCATCTACACGCAGAAATTACTGAACGGTAGAATTTGAGGCAAGATTCCTAATATGAACGCAGCTCGCGCCAAACAAGACAACTGCCTGAATATCCATCCACCTTTGCTATTATACATACGATTCGAATAGAAGGAGCTGGACACAGTAGACTAGGTTCCGAAGCTGCAGGTGATCTTACGGAAGGGCGCCCCGACTGACAGCTCCAGCCAGACATTACCTACAGCACTGTTCACCATTTGAAATTTAACGATTGTTTGCACTTGCCATATCGTTCTTTTCTTCTCTCATTAGATCGTGAGTGACGCTGTAGCAAAGAGGCTTAAACTAGGACTATAACATAGCAATAATAATCGTTAGTAAAATCAAACTACAGTATATTGAGTGTGATACGAGTGCTGTACTGTATATTACTGACCTATTACGCGGACCCCATTTTGTCGAATGTGCTTGTGATATGGGTGGCTTGTAACCTGGGGGTCATTTTGCTAAAGTTGCTGGACTGCTGCCTGCCCGTCAGTTTGAGTACAGAACTGGTTTGGCTTATCGAGATTTAAATTGTATGAGTCACACCGTTTACATTCAGGCCTGAATCGTCGTTCTGAAGCGTGCCTTGTACAGTAGGACTTTGGTGCGTCGTTCGACATAGTCAACCACAGCGGTCTAGTCTATGAGTTTGAATAGTTTAGTGTGTGTGGTAAGGTTCTGTCAATGATATCGGATATTGTTTCTGGGCAAACGCAGAGTGCGTCTGTTGACGGTTTTTTAAGTGCCTCAGTCGCTGTGATTCCGAGTGTCCGTCAGGATCGAGTACTTGGCCCGCAACTGTTTGATCTGTACACTAGTGAGATGCTCTCTTCGCTGGGGAATACGATGCTCAACATCACTAAAATTTTGTCATTCGCGCCTCTTCACATTCCTAACAGCTCCTGCAAATTTTATGACAATCCATTCATAACTGGGTACCGAAATGGTAAGAAAAAATCGGATACGTCGACAAAAATCTGAAACGTGTAAGATTATGAAGGGTTAAATTGTCTGTAAAGTGTTTGAAACAGAGCTTAGAAAAGGTGTGCAATGCATAGAAGAACAATGCAAGAAGTACCATAGTATTTCTCTTTTTTTTAAGGCATACGTGCGAACTTTTTGCTGACAGAACAAATTTTGATTCACTGGTGAAATGAGAAAACTAGGAAAGGTTAGACGAGGTGTAAGGTAGAGAGACTAGACAGGGTTAAGGGACATTAGTTCTAACGGGATGGGTTAAATTAGAAGCACTAACTCAGGTTTATCTAAGGTAAGTGAAAACTTTCACTAATCGTGACATTTCCACGGGTCCAGCTAGCAATAATGATAACAATAAAAAGAAGACTCATAGCATACTCCAATTCGCCCAGCAGAACCAATTTTCGGGTCTGTCTTGTGCTATTACTGATCAAAATTTTAAATCCCCCCCCCCAGTTTGCATTATTGGAACTTACAGCAGCAACAGCGACTTTGCTTACAGTCGTTAATTATTGAGGCGCGTATAGATCCAAATGTGACAAGCGCATTAACGATTTAATTGGCTAAGTGGTAACCATGACAACATGTGCTTATTCTGATGCGAAAAAAAAAGATCACAAAAGCTTTGCAGCCAATGATAACAGGCACGTGGGCGGAGTCATCATTGCTGTCTTATTCAAGTACATCAATGTTTGTCTCTGTTCTTGCTGCGTTTATTTGCATTGTTTTATGTAGGTAGTGTGGAAACAACATCGGTCATGGGTAGCACGTTTCAATCAACCTACTGTGTCCCTTACACGTTCTCTTTTGAAATGTGGTGTTCCGCCTTGGGAGGTTTCAATTAATTTATAATTCAATCTAAAAATTAATTATCATGAGAATAAAAGTTTCCGAAGTTTAAAAAAACAGGCATTAATTGCTACGTAATTATAGAGCAGACTTCAGCCTTCGGAACGCTCGAAACATAATGCAAGTACATATTTCAACGCGTTTCCTCACCATGAAAATTTGCTTCTTTCTTCGTTTGTAACTCGAACCCTTCCTTAACCGACCCTACTCAAGGATTGATCTGCATTTGCGTTATTATTATTATTATTATTATTATAATTAAATCACACCTGACTGGCGACTTGGGAACGGAGAAACGCCATGAGGTTGACAACCCCTCTTCCCTCCCCGCAACCAGCCCAGCGAGTGAAGAAAAAAAAGAAAAAAAAGGAGAAGATCCTAGATCACAGAAGAGCTCTGTTTACAGATCGTCCAAAGCTGCCAATACTGTAACTTAGTTGAAAAACAGTGTGTAAGGGAGAGGTTATCGAATAATTAGAGCAGTGTAAGAAGATGATCTTAGGCACATATACTGTAATGTTAAACGTCATTAACATGATAGTAATAACTATGACACCAAACCCATGCGGGGAAATATATCATTAAAACATCAAAACAATATCATGAACACCATCGTGTGTGTATATATGCTGAGATATTTGTATGTTACTTGTCACGCTTCTAACAAAACAAATATGCGAAAAATAGGCCATGTTAGAGATTTTGAAGGAGCGTGCTGCTCAGACTAATTGAAACACAAAACATTTATCTCTTATAACATTTTGAATTGGCGGCTGAAGCGTATCTTTCAAAAAGATATAAGTAACGAAACGATGTACAATGAAGAAGAACTTTCTCGCTGTCATTTCTAACACGCGGGCACTCTAGTTTTTTTTATATAATTTTGTATATAACACGAAACAGATGTAGTTATTGATGTCGTCAAAAGACTGTAACAAAACTTACTCTATATTTATTTATTATAATAATATGTATATATATAACACTGGACCACATGATACCTTGACTTTTCACTGAAATTTGCAAATGAGGCTGCTTGCAAATTGATGAAACTCCCATAAAATATTTTCTAGGCAACAGAACGACCTCAAACAAAAGGTAAACTGTTCTCGGTGATGCAAGAAATGTGATTGTCAGCAAAAATCACAAATTCGTAGCAGTATACCAATAATTGTGGACAACGATGATGAAGCTTGGAACAGCAAAATGACCTAAAATTGGCTATAATAAATTTTGCAATTTACCGGTGGCCAGTGCTCACGCAAGAGTGTTTCTTTCCAATAGATACATTCCTTGCATCTCCAAGAACAGTTTATTTTTTGCTTCAAGTCTGTACATGGAATGGAGCAAATTTTACCGAGGATTTATCAATTTAATATTAGCCTCACTTGCGAGGAGTGGACTGTCAATGTATCGTCTGGTCCATGATGTTACTTATAAATTTCCTGTCTTCCTTCTGAGCAAAGGCCGAATAGTTTCAGTTCTTATTGCTGCCGAATTTGATTCTGAAGTGGTCTCTGCTGGGAGCCATGATACGTTGCTAAACGTTTCCAGAAACGTCATTTAATCGAATTCATTTTCTTCATGTTCCTTAAAATTCGAAATTTCGCGTATCGGATGGAAATTCTGGTGCCCTGAACTATTGTTGGTATCGATAGCAAGTTTTGTTGTTGAATTATAAGAAAATTAATAGAAATAAAAAATGTAGATAGCACCACACACATGCAGTGACAGATATCATTCTAATAAAAAAATAGATGGTTAACGTAAATGTGATGACAGTTAGCATAATAATCATAATACCAATAGTTTTATACGAGTGGTGAATCAAAAGTATTGAGCCTTCAGCCAGCGTAGTATAATTATTTTTCTCGTGATGATTGAACATAGAGTAAAACCAACAACCAACCTTCGAATTGGCCAACAGCCGTCTTCAATCGATAGATCTGCGCCTCAGCAATGTAGCCCACACACGGTTAGACTGGCTATCAGTACGGTTTCTGTAATTGCTTCAAGCGTGACAGAAAACGGACATGTAAGAAAATATGTCAATAAATAAAAAGACCGGTACATAAGTTAGCAAATGGATCAATAAGTAAATAAAGATAAATGGAAAGATAGATTTCAGTTTATAAAGACGCGTATAACTTTACAACGGTCTTTGGTCTGCTGTTTAAAAAAAAATCTGTCTTAGTTCTGACTGCTGGGTTAGCTAAAGCACGTCCGGACACACACATCCCCCCAAGGAATGCACCATCAACTGGACAGACAAATCCGGAATCACAGACAGCTTGACGCACATGCTAGAATTGGTCCAAAACCTATCCAGATTGAAGTCAAAATGATATAGGGTAACAACGAGTCCGTTTGGAAAGTTACACCGGCTAGTACCTACAGGCACAGGCAGCAGAACAGATAGATGGGGAAACACAGACATACACGCTGTTCCCAATACGGCCAGTATTGCTACAGTGGGCTAGCATAACACTTACTAAAATGAATGCATCAGTCAGACGTGATAGCGGACAACATCATCACCGTCTGTGCTGCAGCACCGCGACAGCCAGTCTCTATCGTGCTGCCTCCAAATAATAATTATAAAGAGAGCAAGAATTTTGCTCGTTTAGGCAGAACTCATCCAAAAGTGACGAGCATTTTAGAGTCTGCAGTAATTGTGCGCAGTCATTCCGACGAATGCCGCAAAATTTCATAAGCCAGCATTGTTTCTGTAATTTTTCCCGAGAGTTTTGAGCTTCTGTTGGACTTTTTGGTAGGCTACATGCATGTTGTGATAAAGGTCGTTTATGGGAATTTTATTGCTTGCACCGGGAGCCTCAGCAAGGAAATGATGAAGTAGCACTAGAAATTGTGGTGAGTAAATAATGAGATCGTACTAGAAATTGTGGTGAGTATATGCTGACGTTGCACTAGGAGTTCTGGTGAGTTAGAAGTGATGACGTCGCAATAGGAATTGTTGTGAGTTAATCGTGAGGACTAAGAACTGTGGTAATTGCATGACATAGTCTCACTAAAAATTGTCCTGAGAAAAAAGAAATGATGAAATTTCACTAGCAGTTGTGAAAAGTAAATGGTGAGGCCACACTACTAATTATGTTGAATCAATGATGAAATATGGCATTAAAAGTTGTGAGGAGTAATGATGTTACCCTGGGAGTTGTAGCAAATAATAAATGTTATTATACAATCAGATATGGTGTGTAATTGATCCCGCATTACGAGCTGCGGTGTGTAAATATCACGCTAAGAGTCGCAGCTGGTAAATGAAGGTGTCCCACTGAGATATAGGTATGGCTGTGAGAAGTTACTGAGGCGACACTAAGAGCTGTGACAGATAAAAGCTCTCACACTATAGAAGCTATTACGAGTTACTGTGATGAATTGGTTACATTAAGAGGAAAAACAAGTAAATAAGGTCAAATATGATGTGATAGCGAAAAAGACATTTGGCAACGATGATATTAAGTCCACGCGTACATTATCATACATTCAGTATACGTATGTATTACATAGTCATCCATTAAATCATATAGTAATGTAGGCAACCAATGAAGTGACGTAACATAGTCATCCATTAAGTCATGTAATGTAGAAAACCATGAAGGGATGTAACATAATATGCAACATGAAGTGATGTTACGAAAGCAGCCAAAACGTGATGTAATCTAGGCAACAACCATGATATCATTTAACTTTGTCAACCATATGATTCGACTTAGGCAACCATGAACTGATTTCACTTGGGCAACCAGGAATTGGTGTAGCGCATGCACCAAGTGCTGTAACGTAGGCTGCCACGAAGTGAAGCAATGTAGTCACCCATGATGTGATTTAACTCAGACAACCATGAAGAGATTTAACATAGGTAACGAAAAGGTGACGTAGTATATCCAGGCCGTATAAAAATAAACACTAAAGTCACAATAAAAATCATCGATTAATTGCATTCATTCGTTGAATGCAATAAATCGATGATTTTTATCGTGACTTTAGTGTTTCTTTTTATACTTAGAACTAGATTTCCAACCTCACGTCCAATCACTGAAAAATTATCTAGGCAGTAATGTGAGATGATATGGACAGCCACGATGTGAAGCTTTAGATGGTTGCAGTTATGAAGGGCTGTACCAGAAAAAAATATATCATCATAATATCATTTAACGGTTGACCTGGTATCTTTATCTCATAGTTGATTATGCATTATTAATTCATGGCTACCAACGTGGTTTCACTCTGTAGTATTACTGTGGTTTTAACTACGTTTTCCAGTATTATGGGGTTTATTAGCCTACCTTTTCTTGCAGCTGTTTGGCTGAGATTTACCAAAATCCATACATGCATCATTACTGGCTGGGGTACTGCTTCAAATTTGCCTTTGGAAAGAAACTCAATTAAATATGATAATATGATACAAAAGTGTATTACATATAGCATTTATGAAACAATTTTTTCTTTGAATTTCGAATATTTCCAGAAATTATGGAATCTTCAATTATTCCTGATGTAGGAAGGTATGGTATTTAACGCCCACTGGAGATGTTCAATTTGTGAATTTAGATTCCCTGCTCTGCAATATATTCCTTATGGTACTGATTTTATCAATGCTTACATAAATCGGACCTCAGGCCTACTTGCGAATGGCCCGATTTGAGTGAGCTGTCAAGGTATTGTGGAGTCTATGCTTCGGGTAATTTAATTGCCGACAGCCAGCGTACTAAAACATGATGTAATTCCATTGCCCACAGCCAGTGCAGTATAACGTGATGTAATTCCATTGCCCACAGCCAGTGCAGTATAACGTGATGTAATTTTATTGCCCACAGCCAGAGCAGTATAACGTGATGTAATTCCATTGTCCACAGCCAGAGCAGTATAACGTGATGTAATTTTATTGCCCACAGCCAGAGCAGTATAACGTGATGTAATTCCATTGCCCACAGAAAGAGCAGTATAACGTGATGTAATTTTATTGCCCACAGCCAGAGCAGTATAACGTGATGTAATTCCATTGCCCACAGCCAGAGCAGTATAACGTGATGTAATTTTATTGCCCACGGCCAGAGCAGTATAACGTGATGTAATTTTATTGCCCTCAGCCAGAGCAGTATAACGTGATGTAATTCCATTGCCCACAGCCAGCGTACTATAACATGATGTAATACCATTGCCCACAGCCAGAGCACTATAACGTGATGTAATTTTATTGCCCACAGCCAGAG
>LQNS02278187.1:9311673-9341504 GCA_001587735.2 Parhyale hawaiensis
GTCTTGTGGGGGTATCGACAGACCATCGGTAATTGCTTGATAGCGTGATTTCTCTTACCAACTGAAGTTAAATTCAAACATACATGCACATTGCTCTCGTTCTTAGTGCTCGAGTTATTACACGTTTAGTGTTTTCACGAGCGTGTCCTGGTTTTACTATCCTGCAATTTCGTAACAGACTACGCATCCTTTCAACTGATATTAGTATCGGCTCGTTGTGAAGTGCCCTAGGATTTTACATTTGATTCCAGTTAGGTATTGCAGAAACCACTTCGTGTTGAAACCGCGGTCAGTAGCTGCAAGGAGTGAGTTGTAGCGTATTTTTTGCATTTGATTCCAGCTTAAGACTACGAGAAACGAATGGATCCCCTGAACTGTGTGCTGCAGTAGCTGATTAGAATCGTTGTGAATTCCTCATTTCCAGTATGGTCGAGTGTCGATTTGCCCAAAACTTCTTATTACCGCCGAAGCTCGTGGGGTGGCATAAGACTAACTTGCTCATAGATTCTGCCAACAACAACATGGTGTTGGAAACTTGTTGCAACAATTCAAAGAGAACCTGGAGGCGCTCGAACAAGCTTTGTAGGAGAGAAGGCCGAGGCAGGCATTTTTTATTTTCGTGGAGCCTTTTTGTGTCTGTGTTGATGTTGAGCGCGCGATTTGTGCTCGGCCAACCTGAGTTTGTGGACGGAGGCTACGAAGGCCTCGTTGTCGAGATAGACAGGAGCGTTCCAGAGCACCGCTGCACGGCCGTTTTCCAAGGACTTGAGGTACGTACGTAGCTTTTTTTGCTGATGTTTCTGTTATTATGATTCTCTTCGTGTTTTTGTATCCATATCTTCATCGTGTTGATCGTGACTTCTTCAGTAGATATAAGGATTTTATTTGCCAGCAAATTATGGGCTAAATAACATCTTTGTCTTGAAACATAAAATTTACCATGACATTTGTTCTCTACGATATTGCTAAATACTGGTATGTATAACTAGTTGTATATCACGAATTAAGGACTGTAGGGGTAGACGTCTGGAAAAAATCCGCACCTGGCATTAACAGGCTATAATAACAGCAACAAAGTTTCTTGATTACACCGGAAGCAAACTGTAGATAAATTTTCGTTCCTGAGGCCCACTCCACTAAAAATTGGTGGCTATTGCCTGACGTCTTTCTTTGGCACTTAGTTGTCATTTATAAATCGCCTGTCGCTCCTGAAGTCACGCACTTGTACGTTAGAGATACATTTTTTAGTTCCTGCTCCAGGTTCTTTGTTTATTGAGATATCATGCTGCAGTTTAATATCGATGTTGTTCGTTGTTCTCTAGTTGATTTCTTTTCTTTGAGTGCCACACTCTTGGTAGGGACGAAAAATTTGATATGTCCCAATGTATGTAGGCCTATGTGTACCCTGGGTACGAAGATACCTTTCATGACTCAGATGACTGACGTTGGTAGGTACTAAACTACATAAGCTACTGGCAACCAGGCTCTTTTATGCCCAGAAGGAATTAATTGACGATAATGCACGTGTTAACGAACGCAATGGACTTGAGTGCTATTTCGCCCAAGTAACATTCAGTTCGCTCGCCTGTTATTCTTGTAGAAGTTTACTGTGCAGCTGATCCTGCATAACTGAACCAGTACTCAAAGTCAGTGATGGGGCGAATATCCGCTTCCGCGGACATCCGCACCTTTATTGAACATCCGCATCTGCACCTGCCTCCACGGATGGTTGAGATGGTAACATCCGCAGCCACGGATGTCAAAACTGTAAAATCCGCTAAAAGATCCGCATCCGCGGATGTCCAGAAAATGACATCCGACACATCACTACTCCAAGTACCTATGACCAAAGGAAAGCATTATTGCACTTTTTTACGGTTATTTTAACGGCTGGCTGCTCTAGTTAAGGTAGGTAACCTTCTGCATGTTCCCTTCCTCCGATTGTTCGTTCGTCCCTCTTTCCTTCCTGAATAGCTATTTACGTCCGCTACCTTTTCAGTATCAGATATTGAAAAGTTCTGTGACTTTCGCAAACGGTCTCTACGATACAGGTGACAGTTTCATTTATATTGCTGGTCGTCGGTAGAGAGTCAGCCGCGACCCAAGCGAATAAGAAACGCCGAGGTAATCTAATTTATGTGCTTTTCCCATCAACACACTGCAGTGCCCTCGAACTGGAGGCACCGGAAAAATTTTCCATAATTATATTTTATTTTCGCCAGTCCTGCATATAGCCATACTTACAGTCTCCCGTTAATCTTGCGTATTTCTATGTTGCTCACTAACTGCGCTGTGTGTACTTACCTTCCTGCGTGCTCGATTCGCACACTTCGACCGCGATAATCTAGTCTATCCGGTTAGTTCGAACATGTTCCGCACTTCCATCCTAAGCGTTCGATTTTACAATTTGGATTGAGTTTCTGGCGTTGAGTGCAAATCGAATACTTCCGAAGCAACTAAAAACTTAATCCTGCTCCGCAGGAACTGAAGAGATGACGAATTGATCGATCATAGTAAGCTGTGGGGGGAGGATTCGTTGTATGTAGGTAGTCACGGACTGTATTGTGAACCTAATGGTTGGGTCCATTGTCCAAAGCGTCCGCTTGAAATAAGTTGCAGTGTATGATTTTATTTCAAGGTCTTCAATGTAACTCGTGGGAACGTTACTTGCGATTCTATTCCAATTCCAGACCTTGAAGTGTAAGCCTCAGAAGCGTTGCCCATCCTCCCTTCAATTCTAAATCAAGGCGTTAATGATAAAGGAGCTTTACTCGTCCTCTCGGTTCTAATTTAAAATGTTATGTGTAATACTTGGAATGTTGCTCGTCCTTCTTCCTATCGTAATCCCCTGCGAGTACAGCACCTCCACCTATAATTTTAATTCAAGGCGTTAAGTGTAACCTCCAGAAGCGTTGCTCATCCTCCTTCCAATTCTAATTCAAGGCGTTAAGTGCAGCTCCCAGGAGCGTTGCTCGACCTCCCTTCAATTCTAATTCTAGATTACATCGCTTTAGTCGTCCGACGTCGTCCTCCAGTAACGTTGTTTTTCTAAGACTCATGGCGCGATCAAATGCTGTCTTGCTCCTGCACAAGTATTTGCTAGACACCGACTGGAAAATAGCTTTGACTGGGCAGGGAAATTCCCGTAATTTCTCTTGAGACAAAGACTTGTAGCCTTTTTGAAATGAATTTCTTGTTTGCAGATCCAAGAAATGGAATAATGTTGCTCTTGGCTTAGAAGGTAAAAGCTATGTAATCTAGCGAGATCGAATTGGTCTGCACTTTGCATGTTGGCAATTTTCCTACTGCGGTTACGGCTCGCACAATAACGTAGCTATCATTCAAAGAGCTGACCCTTTTGAAGTAAACCTTTTGCTGCATAAAGTTTCCCGCATGCTACAGAAATTGCAAAATTTCTACAGGGACCAGGAAACTTTTAATTTTGTTTGATCTTGGCATCAATATCATCTCGACAACATGTGATAATTTTTTCATCCGTTTCTCATGGTAGTTCCTGAGCTTTCGCCCATAATTTGGTAGGTGGTCTGGTCCATATCATAGATACACATTTTTAAAATCTTATTTGGATAGCGTAAAATTAAGTGACTAAACATTCAATTCATTTTCAGCTCTACCACGTAGGCCTATATACGAAAAATTTTAAACCAAAGCCATTTTTCTCATTGTACAAACAGTGTTTTTCTTGTTCTGTTAAGTATTAAACCTGCAAACAACTAAAAATTTATCCACATGCGGTTCTCGAACACGATCAATCTTTTCGACATCAGCTCTTTCTTTTACAATTTTAAATTCGTATAAGGAATCGTATTGCGGTTGGTATTTTTCTCATTTGATATGCTTCTTCGTTGGAAACCTCCAGATTTGGTAGGTACACGACTTCAGGTTCGCTTGTTGGGCATAGGTTAGGCCACAGGGTGGGGTTTGTCAGGTTTTACGAGCTTAGGCCTATATCATGAAGAGCAGCACCGATGGGGGACCCCAGGGGTTGCTTTGGGCTTAGCTAAGCCTATGTGCCCACTTTGCTGCCCCCCATTCCATATATTCATGCTGCTATTTGACATATTGTGTTCTGTTTTTCGTGTTCTTTTGCCGACTTGCTGTTCCCATGCGCTTTGATCCTGTGTGGGAACACCGTGCATAGGTTTCACGTTTCTTTCAACATATTGCATGTCCCTTGTTTCTTCTATTAGATAGCCTTTGTAGTGGAGACGGAAGCTCAAACTATTCAGTATAATAATAGTAATAATACAAGACTGTAGGTACTTAACAACACACAAAAACAGCCCAATTTCAAGTTGGCGTATCATGTGCCTCACCAAGCACAACGTACATTTTATTCGTATAAGGTGTGCTTAGTTTACTTTTCACTGTGTTTACTTCCTTGTTATCAACCTTCCAAATTAATATAAAGTTTTCGAATGCAAGCAATCCATTTTTAGCTACGTGGTCTGGGGGCAGCAAGAGCATCTTCTGTACTCTCGATTTATCTCTGAAAACTTTCGTCTTCGAGATTATTGCTTGCAATTTTTGGTGAAAGCACTAGAAGTTGTTGTTGTTCCCCTGAGCTGGCTAATTAATTGTCGGATCTTGAAATTGAAGAGGGACTTGTGAGAAGAGGCATGAAAAAACCTGTAGTGAAGGGATAAAATACGTGGCTTGTTGTATCGCCACAATATCAGTGGGGTGTGACGCAACTCTTCATGTGCCCTGTAGGCATGTGACTGACCGCTAGTTGGAGTATCTATAGCGATAGGCCTAGATGCTAATAAAGCTGATTATCTTGCTNNNCAGGAAAAAACCTGTAGTGTGGGGGTAAAATACGTGGCTTGTTGTATCGCCACAATATCAGTGGGGTGTGACGCAACTCTTCATGTGCCCTGTAGGCATGTGACTGACCGCTAGTTGGAGTATCTATAGCGATAGGCCTAGATGCTAATGAAGCTGATTATCTTGCTTGCTGGTATGTTTGCTTCTGCATATGTCACCCTGCACAGAATCTACGCTATAAAATAGGAATAAGTTCGAGTGTTGAAAACTTAATTTGAATGTAACTGTCATACCTGGGGGGGGGGATGAATTTGAGCTCGGTTGCATAAACGTGTACGTTGAGCGTAAAGCTGATACTAGAAATGCAACTATATAGACTACACCTTGTATAATTATATTTCTCCTTGCTTACTGGCAGAGTGTTCTTGGAGAAGCGAGGAAGATGGTAATGAACTACTGGTGGTCCATCGGGTCAGAGGCAGACTTGTAAATTATACATGCGTATCTTTGGTCTCGGATAGCTACGATGGTGTGACTTGACTTCTAATGCGCACTATAGGTTCGTCACTTACCGGTAGTGACGCTTGATGATTTAGAACCACCCATGGCTGAACTACGTAAATTTCAACCTTGGTAGGTACTACCATCGTCGTCGACGACTTGTGCTTTATTTCTACGTGAATAGGCCTACATGTCACTGGGTTAGGCTGTGTAAGGTGTATCAATCCTATGTTATGGTGAGTAGTGCCCCAAGAAAATGCATACCGTAGGTTGCCTTACTTTGGCGTCGTGGTTTAAAAAGCAAATCATCCATTTACAAGCGGTAATTACCTATACTTTTATTCTCCACTTTCAATCCTTTACCTATGTGTGGTTCCCTGTCGTAATATATATGGGCCTTACGACCCCCGGGGGCAAACCCGAGTACCTTTTCCGCTGGAGATGTTGCGTCTGGCCGCAGTTCCTGCTGACGAGGTTAGTGTTGTAAAGTTAGCTAGGTTCTCTATTTCCTATTCTGTTCGGCGAGGTGGGCTGTCGATCGAGATAGCGCACCTAGTCCACGGGATTTCTCTCATCTCTCTCGTGTGGAAGGCCGCGAAAGAGGCCGACCACTCGAGTGTCTCCTACTATGCTTTACGCCTTGTTTCCTGCCCGTAGTATCGCACGTGGGCCACGCGACAAATTATGTGGTATTTAAATACTAGCTACACACTCATCTCTGTTGGAACGCCTGAGTTGCGGCTACTGAGGTTGAATAAAGTTTATAATAATAACCTACAGTATGTGTGGTGGACCTTCCACTTAACGCCAATGCCGATTTCATTCTGCTTCTGTACATCATGACGTAATGTTGGCTTTCTCCCGAATCTTCTTTTACATTCGAATGCGACTGTTTTCCTGCCCGTTTTTTCTCGCTTCTCCAAGAATGGCCGCCTCACTGAAATTCTCAAAGCGTCCCCCAAATGTCCGTGTTGCTAAGCATCCAAAAATATGCGGCATCGAAGCAAGACCGATCGGCCCATCAGTCTGCATTGGGATGCGAAGCTTTATGTTGGCTCTTTGGCTTCTTGAGGCCTTGGCAACGGGCGGAGTGTTGTCTGCTTGGTCTGCATAGACGACACGTACCTAGATACCTACGTCCAGGGCTGTCGAGTCGGAGTCGTATGGAATCGGAAATTGTTGAGATTAAGGCGACGGAGCCAGATAACCACTTATACCAGGAATCTGATGAAAAGTTATCTATTCAAGAGGTATTTTTTGCTAGAATCCCTTGTATTCAAATAACCTGCGCACTGCTTAATGATACCTGCCAAGTTATTACATTACTCACCAGAAAGTTAATCTAACCGGTTAGCCTCTTAGTTCGCGTTTAACCGCAGTGTAAAGACTACATTTCTTTACCGCAGTCAAATGCAGCGTAGTCGGCTGAAACGTAGTAACAGTAGTCAGCACGTGTTACGGTTTTGTTTTTAAGTTCGCAGTCAAACTCATCCCAGTTGGCTGAAATATCTATGTGTTAGAGCATGTTAACGTTTTCTTTTTTTTTCGCAGTGGAGTGTCTTTTAGTTGGTTAAAACATCGTTGCATTAGTTAGCTCGTGTTAAGGTTTTCTCACTAGTGGACGGAACAGCACCGAGCGGTCATTGAGACAGAGCAGCGTTCACTTACTGCCGCTTACAACTCCCGTCGATTTCATCGACTCCCAACGAAGATCAATGGCGTGAGCGGCGTGACGGGACTGCTGAGGTTCCTTCTGTCCTATGACTAACTTTATGGGACGTTCTGACTGATTTGTTCCCGCTTTACTCTAATTGTTGCCGTAGTTTACCCGATTTTATTACTACGCAGTTCAAGTAGGTACATCCAGTTGACAAGTCGTGAGACCAGATGACTAAAGTCTTCCTGTTTTATTCTTGTTATATTGTTGCTGTGTTGTTTTACTAAACTTTTATGAATGGTGAAGTCATTAATAGCTGTGACCAGTGACTAATTTTTCCCCATTTTCGTTAATGATTCGTGGCGTGTTTTACCGAGCAACTTTGATAGCAAGAGAAAAGCAACGACTATTTTTTTTGTCAATAAGTTTGTTTGATTGGTCTTTCGTATTATTACAAAGTTTTATATTTACAAGTCTTTTTGTTGTTGTCACTGCAGCCTTAAATTTTTTATTGGGTTATTGCTCTTGGCTTGAACTGAAATCATTATTCTCGCGGAAGCCGCGTCTATTGAAGCCGTAAATACCAATACTTCAACTATTCATCCAGTCTTTCATTTTTAAATTTCTATATGTTCACTTGGCAACAGTTACATCGCTTAAATTGTTCTTTATGAATGAATATGTGTTCGTTTTTGAATGAAGTTGATTGTAAATGTAGTTGGTGCGTAGCTAAACCGTGACGCAAAACTGGATGTTTTGAGAGATTTAATCCTACAGGAAAAACTGCAATTTAAGTACAGAATATGGTACCATAAATTATCAGTCTTTACGAATAAGTAACCAAAAATAATTCCTGTCCTGAAAATTGTGTGCGTGGCGCCAATGATATTACATTGATGAATTTAAAGTTACGTAGCTTATATAACAGAACTTCTATAAAGTTCCATTTTTTTTTATGCTGCACCCTTGTCTAAATTCAGGAGCATACTATCTTTACTTACTTGAATAATGTTAAAGATTTAGTACGCAAAAATTTCTTGTATTGTATACTATTTTTTCAAATCTTAGACACATGCAGAATCTGGTCTATAGTACTATTCTAGCATTTCTGCCTCTCAGATTATCCTCTTCTGTTTATTTAACATAGACTACCATAACTACTTTAATATTTTTCCTTATCAGAACCGTTTCTGTATTTATAATATGGTAATTATTTTCGCCGTTTCAAAATTTTCATATGTACACTTACAATAATTAATTTACTTCATTACCATACGACGAATTGCCTGTTCTCAAAACATTTTCGTATTTTAAATTAATTTCGTATTTAATTTCGAATTTTTAAATTAATTTTTCGCCCCTTTCACACATGCGCCTGCTCTAGCTGAGATATGCATGCTGTTTAAAGATAAATATGCATCATTCTTTTCATTCCGAAAAACGCTCGCACCTTCCAAATTAGACTTTGCGTCAGTTAAAAAATACACTTGTTGATGACAAATATGCGCCGTTATTGCTATTCACAAAACGTCACTATAAATTTTTCAGAGTGTCTTTCATTTGCATGTACAAGCTCTTAAAAAATGTACGAGTCCACTTGAGTTATTCGGAATAAAACATGGAGGTTAGTGTGGCCGGAATTCAAAGCATTGCAAAATTCATGGTTACTCAAATTATAGATAGCGTAGAGAGATGAATAGCCCCGTCAATCTTGTGCTTCCCTACTCGAATTTGTGAACAAAGGCTTTTATTTTGACACTTTAGAGCGTCGAGGCTGGACGCTGCTGCAGTTTTTGGCTATCGTTCTTTCTGTGTTAATTGGCATTGATCGGCCAATCTTTTGTGCTTCAGTCTTTTGAAGTTCGCGTCTGCTGTGTACGTGTTAAATCCTCTTGCGTTGTTTTTTTCTTTCATTTCATCCTTGTATAATATATCGCTTCGTGTTTTTATTAACTTCGTGTCCGCTTTGAAGGAAATAGGGGAAAAATAGGCCAGGTTGCACATTTTGTAATTCTGTTACGTTTTCACAAAGATCGATGATCAGCTTGCAGAAGAAGGTGAAAATATGGTCCTTTGCTCTTCGTCTGAATGCACTGCTTGCTTGAAACACTTATTGAGATCAGGATAGTACATATGTATGCAGCTTCTGGAGTCCGATTTTATAAGTATAATCAACGGGGCACGCACGAGGTGATGATTTTCACGGGCAATCGACAATTATATCTTCTAGCTTACTGTCTCTCTTATTAAATTTGATGATGTAGCTTTCTCTTCAAGTATTTCACGGGCACTGGGCAGTAGACAATTATTTCTTTTAGCTTGCTGTCTTTCTCTGGGAGTGCATATTTAGCTTCAGCGGCCGAAATTCAAACACTTCAGTGAATCAGCGAGTTAAGTATGGAAGACGGTATTATGGATACGGCGCCTTAACATTGCATATAAGCTGACCGGAGGGGCGTTCAAGTTTATTGCAGTGTTTTACTTAAGATTTTACTTTGGAAGACGCGCGTTTAATTAAGAAAGAGGATAGGGAACGTAAAAGAAGAGCGGGACTATACTACACGTAGCAGTCTCAAGAACGGAGACGTGCTATCAATAGAGAGATGAAGTGCCTATGCGGCAGAGTGACAAGAAAGACTTGAAGCAGAAGGGTTACAGAAGGAAATACGAGTTGCTAATAAGCGTAAGAGGGAAAATGTGGAAACTGCAAGTTAAAGAAGAAAGCAAACATATCGATTATTGCGTGAATTTTTTCACGCACCTGTCCACTAGTCCCTAAATGAAAATCATTGAAGTAGGATATGTTAGTTACTACATTTATTTTTTTGTAAAATAAGTGCAGTTTTGCTTGGAAAGAAGTGATCTATGATGAAAAATTTGCCAGCATCAACTCAAGTCCTACTTATTTAAATATGCTATCATTTTTATTAGATAATGTCTGTTTTCATTTGTTTACATATATGTGTATCACAAATCACCTTTTATAGATGACATATAGGCAAGGCGAATATTTGAGCCCCAGAGGAATCAATAGACCAGATATATACCTACCGATGATATCAGTGTTTCGAAACATGCCACGTGATATTGAGTTTTCAAACGAACTGGTGGAATGTATAAGTTTCGTTTGGGTGGAAAAGAAGGAGTGATTGGAACCACTTTTCAATATTACAGAGTCGCAATATTAGGCCTTTTATTTGGGCATCCGAACCCAGGGGATGGTGTAATGCACAGCCCCCCCCCCTCCTTCCTCACGCTCAACGTTCAGTAGTTTGAAGAGACACCGACGTCAGGTGTAATGTAAATATATACCTATGTATATATGTGCTCCATGAGCGTCGAAGCTCATTTTTTTGCCCTTGTTTTTTAACGGCGAGGTACCTACAGTAGTTTAAGTAAGTTCAACGTCGCTTGTTGTGCATGAATATGCAGTTATTTTTGTAAAGCTTCTTGTGTTTTAATTGAAGCATTTAATGTTTATGAACCGTTCAATTTTATGTGAAACTTCCATCATGTTAAATGAAAGTCCATTAGTTGGAATGAATTTTCATTATCCATATCTTACGCTTGCAAGGTTCCTAGCGAAAATCATGGGCAGTTATTCGAAGTCTGTACGGACCGGGATCGAATAATATCCTATAATCGCCTGTAACGTACCGATTGGATTGTAATACGCTTCTCGACATTGATATACCATATGACTTTTTCGACATGCAAACCTGTGTTACTGCTGGGTAGTTCTATTTTTCAGTATTCCGCTAAATATTAATTGAAGCTGCGTCCAAGAACTAATACCTACTCGATACCCTGCTAGTCAAGTTTGCTCCTTCCTGCCTATCTGTTGATCTCTCAGTGACGTCGTATGTGCTTTTTAACAACGAATATATGGGTATATGGGATAACAAATATCCCTGATAATTAGAACGTTCCTGATCAAATCTTAAATATTTCTGCTACTAGATGCTAACTGTAGAAGATCATAGAATCATTTGTTTAATAGATACATTTACAGTAATAATAACTTCATTAAATATACAATAGATTCACCAATACATATTAAATAATGTTATTAACACTAGCTATGCGTGGGCCCAGTCGCATAAAGAAGAGGCCACGCTCAAAGAAAACGTGTGAATAGACTCAGCCTATACCTACTGACGTCATTAGCCCCAAACAGCTTGTTTTCACGCTAAAGCAAATATTAATTAAAATAGAGTGAGATAAATTTGCTGCAATCTTGCAGAGATTTGCCTGTGGCTCTTCTGTACCCCTTTATTGTGCGGTTGAAAAACACAGTTTCATTAACGCCATATTTTAGGGAGTATGTACTGATATATAACTTGCATGCTTAGGCTATATGGGGCTAGTAAGATTTAGTATTGTATAAGTGTCATCACTACCTCAATCGAATAAGTGTAATAACAGGCTCACATATGGGCCTATTGTACAATTTGTACCTTGAGTAATGAATCACCTTAAAAAGTTAGCAGCTAAAAAGGAACATAAAAAAACAGCAAGGAAAGATATTAGCTAAATCAAAGCACGTCTGCGCGCAGCAACAAAGAATATTTAAGCAGCAGGTTATAGACTCAGCAGCTAGATGTCAATCCGATCATGAAAGTCATCGCCCAAGTACAGAATCTTAACCCACCGCTGCTTGAGAGACGAACTCGAATAATGTGGCTCAGAGCATATCCCTTGAAGCAACGAATTATCAGAATTTTCCACTCTCATCTGCAGGCTAAATGCACATTTACGAGCAAGAATATCGAAACATTCTACATAATACGAAGCAAAGACATTATCCACTAACTGCCAAAATATATCATTATACGCAAGTATGGCCTGCCTCGTGAATTAAGCCCAAATAGAGTTGCAATATATTGGATAGCTGCAAGCGGTGAATAATTGAATCTTGACATTCAAGAAGCAACTATGGAACTGTCTTAATATCTGATGGCCTGTGGCATTTAAGCGCTTCACCTGTTTTGCAATGTCAACTCCGTCATCAAGTTAATCATTAGTGAGTTGTCCGAAATACACAAAGCTGTGTAGTATGTACCTACTTGGGCTAATTTCACATCGCGTAACTACGTATGCCGAATCCTGCACTGCTTGCTGCTGCGAGGATCAAGCAACATACAGTCATATCCATGTTGTACGCAATATAAAGTTTCTGAGTTTCACCATCACAAATGGACACTAGCTTTTGGAGAGAGCTGTGATGTGGTGCAAGAAGTACCATATCCATTAGTGTGTCTGATGGCATCAATGCAGCGTCCGCCTCTGAAACAGCTAAATCCTCCACCATTAGGTTTGCTCTGAATGTCGTCAGTAAAACATTGATATTGTAACAGTACTGGAAGGAATTTGGAATGATATATCGTTGCTGAAAATGTCGAAGGATCGTTTAATTTTCCTAGTTATTGTTCCTATGCACCATGATCCTGTGTGGAACGTCCTCGTGGTTGGTTTCTACATTCCTATCGACATACTGTACCTATGTTCTATTTTTCCTCTCTGAATCGCCTTATATATATATATATATATATAGTTGTTGAAACTGATGCGTAAAGTACTCGATATATGTTAAGATCGAGTGAGATAAAATTTAAATACCAACGACATATATTTTAAAGCAATGTTCAGACGCGGCCTCAGAAACTTTTTGTTTCAAGAAATTGAAACGCTGTGTGTGTAGGGAGGCATTAATTGAGAATATTAGTTTAAACCTTTGCGTTCCCAGCATAGATGTAGCCGTTCTGTTCATGTTACACCTTTCCTTCACTTCCAGACACCTGTCGTTTCCCATACAGCGTTGTTAGTAGCCATGCATTACATTATTTCTCTCATATCTACTCACGCACCGCGTCACTCCCCTTTTTAGTAGATGGTAGTCATGCAGTTCCCCTTAATATTATTTCCCACACTTCCACGCACGTGTCGTGTCCCCCTGCAGTGTAGATGGTAGCAAGTGTTCCTCTGATATTGTTGGGAGCAATTCCGTCCTTGGCTATGCTTGTGTATCTCCATCGATCTCCCTGCAGGTGTCATAAAGCAGGTTCGTGTGTTGCCCTCCGTCGGGCTAACGACTTGGCCTATGGCGCTGCCTAATATTGACATCATGCCTGTGTCCCGCTGTGGGCGACTTGCTGCCCTGTCCAGCGTATGCCTTCTCAAAATTGCAGCAGATTTCTTAGGGGACTTTGCCACTGCAGTTTCAGTTTCCTTAGTTAATTCTCCTTCACTTATGTTGTTTGAGCTGTGTCAAAATTATCTAAATACTGTTGGAGATTTTGTCGTAGAAAAATTGTGATATTGTATGTAAGTTCTTCCCTGCTGGAGAACTACCAGATGCGCAGGTCAAGAACCTGCATGAAATTGGATCATAATTAACGTGCCCGCCTTTGTACCAATTTTTTTTTGTTAAATAAACTCTAAACTCCGTCCACAATTTTTTATTTGGTAATAAATTATTCTCGAGAAACGAACAAACTACCCATAGTTTTGCGTGTACTGGTATAGTATTGTGTATATGTAGGTACGTCAAGGAACGTAACGAGTCTAAACAGCACCTGGACCCAATAAAACTTTTTTTTTGAGGTAGGTACGAAGGACGAAAAACAGAAAAACCTTTCGTTTAGAATCATTTTCGCGTTCTTTTTGTACACTCAGTCAATGAATAAGAGTGACGGATCACGAAAGTACAGTTAATTCAGATTACTATTTAATTTTTTCTTTTTTTTTTGTAGTATAGGTATTCGATCCACCAAGACACATCACGAGAGAAGAGCATTTAATTTAGGATACTTTATATATTCTCACATATACAAACCTATAGGTACTCGATCGTAATGGCTGAAAATGTATTAAGGACTGGGAAAAGTTTTCATATTCTTTCAGGATTTTAGGATTTCTTTCGTGCCTGTTTTTTCCATTTTAATATTCGTAATAGTTTTTTCTGATCTTCATTTCCGACTCGGTTCCCATGCGCGTAGATCCTGTGAGGGAACATGATCTTGCATTGGTTCCATGGACGCTTATAGGCCTATCTCGACATACTTCATGTCGCTTTTCCATATGCGATGAATAGCCTTTGCTGGCTGGTGCGTCGTGCAAAAAACGCATGCTAGTGATATGACATTTCGTAGTCTCTTGATGAGCGCGAAAGTCGAACGACACATGCTAGAAAAAATTTTATTGAGATACCGTACAATTATATTTGGCACCAATGGCGCCACAGGACTGGAGAGCATTTCGTTCCATTACTGTACATATATATATATTTATCTTTTCGTCTACCTAAACATATTTGGCATGAATGATGTGAAAGACACACAAAGAGAAAGCATTGCATCCAGAATACTTAACATTTCTTTCCGCGTGTTTTCTCGACTGGCACCAATACAAACATTTCGCCAGGATACTTGTCAAGTATGTACGGTATGTACTTTTTGCGCGGCATGAGTGACGAATCATGCAGTGCGAACATTTATGTCTGCATTCTTATATATGTCTCGGTATATTTTTCGATCGGCACGAAGGAGGCTTCGCGAATGGAAAACATTTTTGCAGGACACTCATGTCCTGCAGAAATGAGCTGCTCCTCATCTGACACTTCTTTTGGATTGCTCCTCCGAAGCTGAATGGTGCAGCAGTCCAGCTCTTCCTTCGAAAAGATTGCCTCTTTCAGAGGTCTTAAACATTGCTTGCAGTGTTTCATTTTGTGGAAATTTCTCTGAAAGTTGCAGAGCGAGTTGCTTAAATATTATCTCTATTTCAGATCTTAAAATATTGCTCACTTTACATCCATCTGTCAGGTTGTCAACTTGTCATTGCAGGGCGTTTAATGAAATGCTCATGTATAATATTAAAAGGATGGAGTTAGCAGTGATTAAGTGAATTAGATTTTTCTCAATTCAGTTGGACAGATTGTATTTTGGGAATTCTGGGGTATATTTTCCAAATAATATATCTGGATGAGACTTTAAATTGATACTTGTCATAACTTGTAGCTTTTAATTTTGTGAAGCTTTCTATTAAGTTGTCTGAAAAATAACTTCAATATATTACTCGGTTTAATGTTGAACATGAATGTCGAAATGTAGTTTTCATATTAGAAGATATGCCTATATTTTTTTGCCGTGTCTGCATTGCATCCTCTCTTACCTACTCTTACTCAGTGTTCGTCTCCTATTGATTTTATTTCCCTACACCCTTTTCCCAATGACGATACCAGGTAGCCAAGTAAGGTCATGCGGTTTTGGTAAGAAACTGTAATATGAAAACTCAAAGACTTTCATCGGCACCTGCTACTTCCCATGAGTTTCTGGTTTCCCTCGTCCCACTGACGTATCCAACCTTTGTTTTCCCCCTGTACTACTACCCCCCTCTGGAGTTTTGGGAGCTGAAACAGACTTAGCCTATTTAACCTAATTATAAATTTTTATTCTTGTTTTGCAATTTTGACAGTTTGCAATACTGTGCAATCTTGATTGGATTTATGCTTCATTTGTTTCAATACCTCATCAAGAATATTTAATTTTCATGTTCTCCGTAAGTTCTAAGCTGATGGGCGTTTTTCCATTGTTAGTAACTGATCTCATCGCTCCATCGCAGTTCCTGTTAGTAAATGTTCTTAAGTACCTACTACTATTGTTGTGGTGCTGAATGATATGTTAAGCAAACATTTTGTAAAACACGGAATGTAAAGAGTGATCACTTCTTATCCTTTGCCAAACCCTGGCAGCGGTTTATGCAAGCCAATGCTGTGGCTCGTGCCAAATCATTACGGTGGCTCGCGGCAAATTGTTACGGTAGCTCGTGCCAAACCATTACGGTGGCTCGTGCCATGCCATGACGGTGGCTCGTACCAAACCAATACGGCGGCTCGTGACAAACCATTACTGCGGCTCGTGCCATGCCATGACGGTGGCTCGTACCAAACCATTACGGCGGCTCGTAACAAACCATTACTGCGGCTCGTGCCATGCCATTACGGCGACTCGTGCGCCATTCACAGCGACAGCAATCAAAGTAAAAGAACGCCAGGACGCCGCAAATTTCGCGCACTTTACAAAAGCTGAGAAAATCAAAGTCAACACAAAAGACGGAACCGTGAAAGGCGAAATCCACAAGCAGGCCCTGGCAATCTCATCAATTCAGGCCGAGAAACCAAGGCAGCGTCGTAAAGGCTGGAACCAGAGCAGGATTTGCTCTGGCGCTGCACCGCTGTTGCAAATGTGGCCGTGCCAAAACGCCGATAACTGCACATCCGTGTCTTTTTTTTTTGCTATGTGCTGTGGTATATCAAAAGTGCGGATATTTTCTGGCTGGTTTGTCGTTGTTTGGCCATGTGGCACGCGTGCCAAATCGCCGATTACTGTACACTCGTGTTCCCCACTTTGCTATGCGTCGCGTCATGACGAAAATGCCTATATTCTTTTGCTTTCTTTGCCGCTGTTGGGAATGGGAATGATGCTGTGTTGGTCCCCTGAAGTAAATGTACGCTCTTTAGTAACAGTGTCAAGAACATACGTAATTACATATGCTAAGGGTGTTTTCAAAAGTCTTCTGGGTTTTATGTTTAATATACACCAAGCTTTCGAACTACTAAACGTAGCCCGTCTTCAGGGGAACGAAAATTCAAATTCATCAACACAACTACGAAATTAGTACACCACAGATGTATCATGGCTACTGATTTTGAAAAGGCTAATAATATATCTTAAAACAATGAAATTTTTTGAAGTATAGAATGAAAGTTCATTTCTTGTGAGGCTAAAGAACACGGCAGTTGGTGAATAATTCTGAATAGTTCTGTTTGTAAAGATTTGATAATGATACTAAAAAGCTTCTATCTGTTGAAATTTTTATTTTTTTCTTTGCGTTACCGGTTTCTGGTTTTCCAATTCCATTTGATGGAAGAAAAAAAGTTGTTAGTTCATTTACCGCTCCACAGAATATTTTTTAATAAAGGCAAACTATGAAAAAATAAGAAATCTAATAGAAAAATTACAGGATGACCAAATATTGTGTAAATGGATTACCCACGCAGCAGAATACATTTTGATTAGGAACTATCAAGCTGGATTTTTGTTCTATGTAAGTATGTAATCGAAAATAGGCAATAACACATTTCTGGAAACTAATAAGGGCATTATCCTTTACCTGACACACGATAACATGAACTATTAAGTTGGATGCTCGGCATTTCGAAAGAAGAGACCACGAGATAGTTCGGAGTATTACGTTCAAGGAATTTTTCTGTTTTTTTTTTTTCTTTGTGCAGCAGTGACAGCCATTCGATTCGTACTTCAGCAAATTGATATCCTGGCTAGACTTAGCATTTTTCGTAATATTTTAGTATTTGATATGAAATATTGGTATAATATTATAGAAGTGGCCTGTGGCCCGTAGATATTCTTGGTACCGATCGTTTTTCATATGGCGGGCCATTTCAATTCCATTGTCGCTTATATACTGTAATTGCCATTTCATTTTTTTTAGTGGTGCACTAGATTAATTTCTTTGTTACTTGGCTATTGACCCATGTAACTTTCTCCCTTTCCTACTTCAACTGAGGGCCACATATATACTCTGTTCGTTCTCTTCTTTCCCACTGGATGCTCGCAAGTGTGATGGCTCTTCAAACTCGGGCTCGTCTTCTCCACGCTTTGCTCGTCGTGTACCTTGCCTATTCAATATACTGTATAGTAGTTGATAGCTATAATAATGTGTTTTAAGGTCAAGTTTCCTCTCTCTAGCAGTATTAAATACCGTAGTACAACAGGTTTAAACCGACATTAGTCTTCATGTTTATTTTTTATAGTGAAACACATGATAGTTAGCTATAGTATTGATAAGAGGAATGAGCAAGCCATATGTTGTATCATTTTGTTATCATGTTCGTTTCTTTTCCTTTCATGGAACCCCGTCGAGTAGACATAGCCGCATCAAGAAACGCTTGTATGTTACTGTACAACTAATTCTGCTGCGACATGAAAGAAAACTCGTGCAGCTTCTGTAGAACTTATCCTGCTCCGGCCTGGAAACACTGACAGCAGTTTTGCCAGTCTTGTGATTACTTCGTCTGCTGGCACTCTTTCTGAATTAGCCGGAGACATCCAATGGAGCTGCTCTTTACGGACAAGTCCTAAGTGTTCCTACGGCTGCCGTAATGAGCCTCTGCTCTGCGGGAGTGTGCGCCTGATGGAGTGCGGCGTGGCTTCGCTGCGTAGAGCGCTGGGTGAAGAAGCGAGAGCATGCGTATGTGTGTGTGTACTGTGTAGGTGTGTGTGTGACTGTGTGTGACGATGGGAGCGAGAGGTGATATGTTTAATGTTGTGGCGGAGGTGTTGATGGAAAGATGTAATACATGGAAGGGAGAAGTATACTGTATGGAAACGAAATGTACCGTACCGCGGCAGCAGCAGCAGCTGCGTAGGGTGCTGAACTCATGACACTAGCGTTGCAGATTCGAAAGAAAACCCAGACAAGCGAGCTCTTGCAGCGTTTGACGCGCTGACTTAGCATTTGATAGGTATTTGCACAGTTGACTTGGGATACTCGCCTTTCCCATAAATAGAGGAGGGTGGGGATACAGGTCGTTGCATCAGTACCTCCCGTCGACGGCGCCGTTGTTCTTGACGATCCGTGGTCGACTGCAGCTGTACCCTCCTCTGGGGCCAGTTGGTCTACATCCGCAACACGAACCAGTACGTGTGGGTTTCCCAGTAGGGTGTGTGGATAAATTGACTTGACCTTGACCTTTGCAAATGAGCTGTACTGTGTACAAAAGAGTTGTACTGGGTAGAAAGGAGCTGTGCCGCGTACAAAGAAGTTGTACTGGGTACATAGGAGCTGTACTGTGTACTATGGACCTGTACTGTTTAGAAAGGAGTTGTGTTATGTAGAAGTAATTGTACCATGTGCAAAGGAGCTGTACTGAGTAGAAAAGGGTTGTACAAAAAGGGTTGTACTCTGTAGAAAGGAGTTGTACTCTGTAGAAAAGAGTTGTACTCTGTAGAAAGGAGTTGTACTCTGTAGAAAAGAGTTGTACTCTGTAGAAAAGAGTTGTACTCTGTAGAAAGGAGTTGCCCTGTGCAGAAAGGAGTTGCTCTGTGCAGAAAGGAGTTGCTCTGTGCAGAAAGGAGTTGCCCTGTGCAGAAAGGAGTTGCCCTGTGCAGAAAGGAGTTGCCCTGGGCAGAAAGGAGTTGCCCTGTGCAGAAAGGAGTTGCCCCGTGCAGAAAGGAGTTGCACTGTGTAGGAAAGAGCTGTAATTGTTTTGTAGACAGAAGTTATGTAATGTAAACTTTTTTAGATCATATTGCAGCATTGAAGAAGTTTCTTTGTGCATTGAAAGAAAATATAAATTGATTTAGTACGTCGACTGAGCTAGACAAGAGTACTTCATTATGGGAGTGATAGATGGTTCAGTGCATGTTGGACAGGGATGGACAGGTGAAGCGCTGGCTGCGTTGAAAGATGATGATGGTTATAGAAGCAGTTAAATGTTGCTGAGGTGATGTTGAGGTTGGTGATCTACTGAGTGCAAGTATATATATATATGTATATGTCTCGTGGTAAAGTAATCATTCATTGAGGTCAGACAGGTGCTGCAGTTTGCGGGTGTGATGATGATGGAAAAATCTAGGTTTTGGGTGATGTTCAGGGAAGCAAGAATTCCCGACTTGCTGTTCCCATACGCACCCACTCCTCTTTCCTTGTTTACTGTTTATTTGATCCGCTATAGATACCCCTTTATTTTTCACTCTTGCAACACCGGCCAGGGGTATTAGACCATAAACTACAATAACATAATACCCAGGCAAATAGATGAGTAGGCTACGTGTGTAATCAATTTAGGTTTGTAGATCATGATCTTCATCTTTCTCGAATTGTTGCCCCCATGTGTGGTAATCATGCCTGGGAACGCCGGGAATTGGGCACGTTTTCCACATTTCGATCAACATACCGTACGTCACTTTCTTATTGAAATGTAATAGGGCTGTAACTATATTCGCTATATGACTTGCAGCCCAGTGCATGGTACGGTATATTATAAGTTGTGAATCTCACTGTGGCTTCTCTTTTAGTTATACTTGTCGTGACTGATTATGGTGTCTACACTTTAGAAATCAGTAAAACTGCTAGTCCCTGAAGAACATATTTTGAATATTACGTCTGAAACTGGTTCGTAAGTTTTGTGACTAACGGAATGTCTGATGTATTTTTACATCTTACAACCTGCTGCTTCTATGAAACGTAAAAAATGACTGATATTTCTCCACCGCCAGACACACGATAACAGAAAGCAACGTACTGGTAACTTCGACAGCAAGCGAAATAACTACACATACTGAGTTTACATTCGGTGGTGCTCATCCTGAGCATGTAGCCTATTTGAAACAATAGCTCTATATGAAACAAAAATGTGTCATACATTCCAAAAAATATCCTGGTTTCTTTACGCAAAAGCGCCTGTGTTTACGTTCCCACCCGTTGCCATGACACCGCCACGTTAGATGCCTCATAATAACACGTTGGATCATACCAACTACCACGTCTGACAGTCACGTGCTGCTGCACGGCACGTGGTCACGTGCACTGTATGGGGCCATCGCGTGCCACACCTTCCACTCTGATCATCCTCGCGTGGACTTAATTACATCCAGTAAAATATACGACTCCCGTTTCCTTGTAGAAAATTTCCCACTTCTGACTTGTTTGAATGGTTTTATTTCAGTTTTGTAGGGAGGCATAAAATGATGGATATTGCTGGTAATCGTAATACTGTGTGTATTGATATGCGTACCAATCCTATTATTTTGGCTGCTTTTTGTTTGCTTATCTGTGCTGTCGTTAAGTCCATTTGGTGAATGTGACTTCCATTTTCTTCTACGAAATCGAAATTTCTTCAGAAATAATTTGAATACCAGGTAAAAACCGCTGACTCAACTAACGAGCTCGGTACCGAAGAGTCTCCAATATAAAGGGATGGGCATAAACAGCAACGCGTTCATTTCTCCCAAAGACCTCGAGGGCAGGGGTAGAAGAATACCACCCATGTTGTTGTACAGTATTCCTCATTATGCACAGTGACCGGCGACGCTCTTATGGGTCATCCCCTATAGCAAAGCCAATGCATTATTCCCGAGTCTTAGACAATGAAGAGGTGTCCATGAAAATTCATTGCCGTCGAGTGTACGTGGGATTTCGATGCATATTGTTGACAGGGTAACAGAAAAAATTGAAATACATATTTGTTGAATTTCACACTCTTTCAGCACTTTCTCCTTTAAGGTTTACCCTTCTGGGGCTGTTTCATCCCTTGACAAAGCACTCGATCGGAGTAGGTACTCACATGCAGGTATACTTTCAGCTCTAACGCTATGCTTCTGGCAAGGTTCTGTTCTCTGTGAAAATTGATCCCAGCAAATTTTTCAGGCAAAACTCGCCAATTTGTGGCGGAGAGCAAGCTACAATTCATTGACCATCCACCTTACATCCCTGACCTAGCACCGCGAGACTTATGGTTTTCCCTCAGTTTACAAAAGAACTGCCTGGTTCTGTGAGAATACATTTAGACCCGAAAAGTATACCTGCTTGTGAGTACTTTGAGTGCTTTGTCAAGTGGCTTACCCCGCCCCAGATGTGCTTAAACCTTGCACGAGAGTCCGCTCAAGAATTTCTGTCTCTATTATTTTTTTATTACCCACAATATATATTTGTGAGTTATAGGATTAATAACAGTAGCACGCGTTTCAAGTACAATGTAATACGGTAGCCTAACCTTATTTACCCCCTTTACTGCCCAGTGAAGACCATTCGGTCCTGTTGCATCTATATATAGTACGATTCCTACCAAAACTTATGTTTCATGTTTTGTTTGAAAGATTAACAGCAAAGACTATAATAAGAGCAGCAACAGAAGGAACCACAGTTGCCCGGCACATCGCGTGCTCGCCATCGTACTGCTCGCCCGTAGCTCGGGGGCAAAAGCCCCCTAATATCTGCGTGCTCCGGCGCTTCTGCTCTTTTTTTCCCCTCGGACTCCGCTTCCTGCTCCAGTTAACCTCTGTTCTCTTTCTTTGTTTTCAGTCTTAATTGTTTATGCTCCTGCTGCCGGTCTTTGTACTGCTTTTGCTCTTTTCTCGATTTCTGTCCCCATATGAACGGTGATACTTGGTTCGTGTGTTCCTCCTCGTTTCCTTGTCATGATCTGCTCTATTGACCCGCTCTGCCCCATACCGTTCACTGAGACCTTATCTGACTTTTAATAATAATTTCTTTCGTTTTACTAGTTTTTACGTATTGCGTGTAAATTTATTATTTTGTCTATGTACATATTTTTCGTTATCTTGCTAGAGATTTTGCGCTTTTGTAGTTCTTAGATAAAAATTGTTTTGGTAAGCTATTTTAAGTGCGTATTTTAATCATTCGAAAATTTGAGTGCGTAAATCTACTTTTCGAAGTGCATCGCCAAACGGTGAAAGTCTCGCCACAATCTGCAGACTCACTGGACCGACTAAATGGTATGTATCACTGCAGGCTTTCAGTGTAGCCTACATTGCTAACGACTAAAAATGGCGCGCCTTTTACATTTATGAACATTTGACAACTCTCATTTCTACATCAGGAGTAACCATGTTGATATATACGGTACCTACTATACATTCTTTTGATTTTAGGCTGCCCCATACTCTCAACTTCACGTCTCTTGTTGATGCATCTTTATGCTAATAACAAAATTTCTGTCGCACCAAACTTCCACCATACTATATGGATAATACTGATGATAAAGCACCACTGTACTTCAGCCTCTACCCTGCCCTTCACTCACGACTTATCTTCGATGGGAAAGAATTCTTTGTTAGTAAAAGTAGAAGTTGTGTCGTGGAATGGAAACGCTCGCATCAGGGTTGTTTATGAGTGTGCGTAGCAACGGCGGCGTAAGGTCGCAATCCCACTGAGTGGCGCGCTAGCTCACTTTGAGTAGCAGTGTGACCTTCTTCCGAACGTTTCCCAACTACGCGAGTGCTGGTGCAAACGGAGTAGATAAAACGGGCGATCTCATCGTCTCTATGCATGGCTTTCCTGCTGAGACAATGTGCGGTTTGTTAAATGAACTGTTGTGTAGGTTTCAGAATTACAGAAAAGCTGGAGCAACCCGAGTTGAAAACGCTGGTTGTACTGTCACTTCTGCATATAAACATAATAGTGAACTTGATGTAGTAGTAGTAGTAGTACTCATGGAAACCTTACAAAAAAACTCGTTGAAAAGCTACATGGCACACCAGAGAATGTATCTTCTTTAGAGTTTCAAACAAATAAGGACATGTCGCAGTGGTCTTACATTCTGTGTTCCCCGTTGAGATGAAGTGCAGTTTGTTAAGAGAAACGTTAACCAAAACGTTTATCAAGGAGGATAAGTTACTGTCTACGGATGAGCTGCAGAGGGACTATCGTAGGGCTTCAGGAGCCTATACCTATCTGCCTGTGAGCGGTATAGGCTGCTGCTGATAAGCGTGTAGAAAATTTGGAGTTGCATGTAAGTATCTCCTACTAAAACAAGGAACAAGTTATTACCGTACGTAAGAAAGTGCTGAGCATGAGTAACATGTGTGATTTCTGAGGTATAATGTCCTCTATATCAAGTAACGCAATACTCAATGTGAGGTCAGAAAATGTACGTTTACTAATTACTATGCAACACTGTAGTAAAAACCAGTGTGCATTCATTTTTTATATACGTAGTTAGAGTTGAGAGATCGGAATTTAGAAGCTGAAATGTGAAACAAAATTTGTGTTGGGGCTTGACTGATGCGTTGTAGCGTATCTTAACTACGCCTGAAGCACGGTGTATGTAATATATTGCTCAGAGTTTTATTGTACCATTTCTGCAAAGTTGATTCTTGTCATTGCTTAGCAGGAAGTTTTGACCACGAGCTTCAACTATGAGGCGGAACTAATCCAAATGCACTACTGTCACTATTGAGAGCCGGGTATGCTATTGTATATGCATTACGTGTTTCTCCACATATCACTGTTATTTAGATTTTTATTATGTATTTTAATGTTTCCGCACATGTTTCGCAAGCTGTTTTTCTTTTAGTAGAAACAACGATTTTTTTATAATATTTCTCTTCTAAGCTTTCTTTACACGCCTGTAGTAAGCCCCAGTACAAGTTATGTTATCTTCCGGTAGTCAAGTGAGGCATCCATTAGCGATATTGCATTTCCGTTCAGACATTACTTTTTCCTTTCCCTATACTGAAAGTCTTTACTACGTATATCCTATTCTTTTCCCACGTGTTCAATTCGTGGTGATTATGCGTGTATTCGTTCAATTTTAGACTTCGTTAATGTCTTTTTTGGCTTTAGAAATTACTAGCTACTTTGTTTTTGATTGTTGTGACTTGCGTACTTTACCATCCTATAGATATTATATCTTAACTCGTTTTCTTTTAAATTGTTGATAAATTTCCCGTAAATTCTTTCACTTTCAAGTTCCTTCATAAGACCTATTGTCAGTGGACGATTTTTGTTGCATTTTTTTTTTCTCCTTTTATGGGTTCCCTTGCTTTTCTTCTCCTTGAAACCCGATTGCGGTACAACTGATATACGTATGCAATTATTCTCTGCATTTTACCTTTGGCTCGGTGGCAGGGAAAAAAGGGAGATTGAAACTAACATATATGCTGCACATGTTCTCCCTATTTTATCTTCTGCTCGTCCATTGCCAGCACGGCTTTTATTTTGGACCCATGTAGGTGTTTTGCATTAAAAGTGAGGCGTTGCGGTGCGCTAACATGGAAAGCTTCCCTCGTAGAGGTTCCAGGCCTTAAATCTGAGGGTTCGGTCCAATGGGTTGCGGCCCATTACCCTCAGCCGTCGAGAGTGAGGAGTGGTGTAGGGCAGCTCTTCTGCTGCTGCTCGGTCATCTACTTTTGCGTGTATTTCTGGCGTCTTTTTTATTGCCTGCGTCTACTTTTTGTATTTACTTTGGCGCTTAATTTTGGCGACGTGAAATTCTGCCCTCGCACCGTGTTTCGTGCTGGGATTCCCTTGGGAGGCATAGGATGGGTCATAGGGTTATGGGAGGCATAGGATGGGTCATAGGGTTATGGGAGGCATAGGATGGGTCATAGGGTAATGTTCGCTCATCCTTTGTTGTGGGGAGCAGCGACTCCATGAGCCCTGCAGGATGCCTTCCTTCTTCTTTCATTCTCGTACTTTTGATACTTTCTGCTGTTCGTTCTCTTCTTTCCTGATTGTAGCCATGCGCGTTGATTCTGTGTGGGAACATCGTCGTGCATGGGTGCCACGTTTCTCAACCTTTTCTCATTGGCGGCGCACTAAATTAGTATGGAAAATAGTGCGGCGCACCTGCCACCTGGTACGATTTTTTTTCAGTGCAAAGGCGAATTTGGTGACACGAGCAGCAGTACGTCACGCTGCACTGTTGGCAATGAACTGCGCGTCGGTCAGCTGCGAGTCGAGCGAGGAAGCGTATCGGTACGAAGTACGCCAACATCTCGTTTGAATCGTGTTTGGTACGTGTATGGAACAGGTTAAATAACGTAATACGTTATCTTCCATCTAACATGAGTGGTTTTAAGCATTTTTCAATTTCATGTTTTGTGTCTCAGACCAAAAAGTCATAGATTTCCTAGGAAATTTCCGAAGAACCAAATACTTATTATAGCTAATTGGTCAGTGACTGGCGGCGCACTAACGAATGAGTGGCGGCGCATTAGTGCGCCGCGGCGCACCGGTTGAGAACCACTGCTCTATACGATTGCCTATGTAGTAGAAACGGAGGTATAAACTACTCAATTTCCCTAATTACTATTCGTGCTGGAGTTCTCTGTTTTTTTTTTTGCATAATTTATATTACTTCTCATTTTTTGAAACCCTGACCTTTCACTGATCAAACCGTCGAAACTGGTATGCGTCAGGTTGGTTTGTGTCTGAACATGACCGGGGCCACCTTAAAAGGGCTCTATTTCTGCTATGAAGGAGAGAGCTTCATAGTCATTGGAGGAGGGAAGTGTGTACGGAAGACTGCTTCCTCTACTCGGTCTCCGCACACACTGTCCCAGGCCGGGGATCGAGGGACTTGTTCTGAGCGGGCTAGGTACTGATAGGTAAGTTGCGCCCTGCGCTGCTGCAGGTTGGGCTCGCCGCTCTCAGCGAGAAGACTTGTGGGTGATGTACGGAAGGCTCCGGTGCATAAGCCTTAGTCCTCCATTGTGTACAGTGTTCAGTCGATTTAGGGCTTTAGTCCTGCGGACTGTTATACGACACAGCGGTTGTCTAGTCTGGAGCGAACAAGAGTTTGGTAGAGGTATAAAAGGCTTTGCCGGTCGGCGCCTCGGCATGCAATACCAAAAAAAAGAAAGACTCCCATCCCTTATTACTAAGAACTCTCTTCACGGATCCCGTGAGAGACCAACGTAGTGACTCTACCCATATCAATACTGATGGCTCTAAAACGGGAGACGGAGTTGGATGCGCGGCCACGGCGACTGGTGAAACTAGAGTATGCCGGCTATTATCGGAGACCTCGATTTTCACCGCCGATCTGTTCGGCGTGTGCGCGGCACTGCACGTTAAAGACAGGGATGAGAACAACTTTACTATATTCTCCGATTCATTGAGTGTAGTACAGGCCATTCGAGCATACGACAGCATCCACCCCGTCATCAACTGAATAGTAAACATGATGCGAGGATTGTATGAGGATGGAAAGTCCGCTGGACCTAAACAATCTTTTGCAAGTGTTCATCACTTCCCGGAAATTTTGATTGTTGTTGACACACTCGTCTTCGGACATCTATCTCGCAGCCCTCTGTGCTTCCTTCTTTTTCCCTACTTTCAGTTTCGATCTCTGTACTGTTCATCCTCTTCATTCTCAATTTGCTTTTCCTTTGCATGGCGTTCCGTGTTGTGCATTTTTTTTTTTTTTTAATAAATACACTGCGCTGCGTGTCCCTTTCCTTTTCCTCTCGCGAAGCACCGCGTCATGTCTGGGGAGCTTTGCGCTAACGTAGGTACTACGTTTACTGGAACAAATACGCGCATATTATGCTGTTGTATACCCTGATCGACATGCAAACCAATCTCTGTTGCTTCGTTTGGTCGGTGCCTCACACAAACTTTGTGTCCTGCGACAAGCTTATCTCTCAAGTTCGCAACCGAGACTGTCCCTGAGACTAATTCTTCCTGGTTCTTCCAATGACAACAGTGAAGCTACCGCATTTTATTTGGCCAAGCTTTCGGAGGGATTTGCACCTTCCTCCTGCAGAGTGATTTTCTGCTTGATGGGGGAAGGTTAGGTTTCATAGATGTCGTTGAGGGAAGATGACTGGAGCTGATTGTTTTTCTTAAAATGTAACTGTTTGCAGATGTAAAATATTGAGCTAAAGCACGGCTAATGTAATTTTTATTACTTCTTGCATTCAAAAGTTGACTTTTTCTGTCGTATGATTTAAGTTTGCGGTGCAGTGGATAAAAATAACTCACTGCTGATCTATTTCGACTTCGAACAAAATTTGTTTTATTGTAGTTAGCCGGCGTGAAAAAGCCTATGTCTGAGCCCATTCTAATGGCTGACTACGAAACGGGAATGTGTAGTGGAACGGGCTCTGCTGAAAATTTTGCTAAATTAAAAAATGGTGGGCCATAAGTAAAATACTTCAGAAAAACTATAACATTAAAACTAAAACTGGTAAAGCAATTTGTTGTCTCACAAATGAAAGAGACTATAAAGTTTTATATTAGAGTAATGCAACACATTTAAGTATGGGAAACAATATCCTTTAAATTACCTCCATTATTAGCCAAGCAATCGCGAGCTCTTGCAACGGTGCTGTTCATTACTTTCTCTAACGTCGCTGTTAAAATGTTTTTCCTGGCTCATCTTTCTTTTCAGCTGCTGCTAGGTTTCAAGCATATCAATGTAGACTCTTGCCGTTAAGTATCCCCAGAGAAAGAAATCAGGAGCGCTTAAATCTGCAAATCGGGGTGGCCACAATATGTCTCCAAAACGAGAGATTAATCTTTTAGAAAATTGTCTCCAACATTTGAGTTGTTGCTCCTGCTTTATGCGCTGTAGCTCCATCTTGTTAGAAAAACGTATTTTCTGTGTTGTTGTCTTCAATTTCAGTTAACAAATATTCTTGAATCATAACGGTCTCCATTAACACAAATTGCATCACTATTAGCATTTTCAGGAAAATATGGTCCAATAATCCTCGAAGACGTGATGCCACACCATACTGTTTTTTTTTTAGCTGAGTGAAGTGCACGTGGAGACATGGCTGAAATTTTAGTGCAGCTCAACTGTTGCATAATTTCCCGTAAAAAGAACGTGTGTCTTTAAGAATGTCCTTCATTCCTCATTTTTCATATGTGCGTGGAATTTTATCTTCAGCCATCGGCCTAGAGTTGGATAAAGTACTTCCCTAATTGTTGTGCTAATTTTATTGCATTTATGTTACCGTCATTGCATTTTGTGTTACGGTTATTGCATTTTGTGTTTGGTACCGTCATTGAGGTCTCTTGTGTTCGCTGCATGATTACTGAGAACACGGTATATATATTAGTCTCACATCTGGTTGGCGTTCTCTCAGCCGTAGGACAGGCCGCCAAGGGTCTCAATGTAATGCTAATATTATTATGCTAATCCATTTTGTGTTATGAGGAATAGCGCACCACAGAGTCCCACAGGGTTACCTAAGCGTTAGTTAGACTTGTGTGGGAAATCCCTCGTACATACATGGGTGCCACCTTCCTCTCTTGCGTGCTACATGTTCATGTCCCTTCTTGCTTCTGGAGCACAGTGTACTCGATTGTAAGGGTGGCTTAAACTAGGTGCATAATGATAAGTGTATAATAATAAACAAATTCTCCGCACCAGCTACTGATGATTTTTTTTCTCGCTTGTGTCTGTTACTTTTTATTTTGCAATTTTCGTTCCTATAAATGACATGTGCAATACTGTTCTGTGTATGGGTACCATGTATTTCTTTTATGCACGTCCCTACCTAGCCCTCGCTCACAACGCTGTGTGAAGTGTCTTAGGAAGCTGAGATTAGCATATGAATAACAATAATTAGTTGACGCACCGCGAATTGAGTACCGTTTGAAGATATACCAAGTTCCTCCCACCATCTCCTGATTAATTCGTACAAAAATAACCGCCTGTCTATTACGATGTGTGTTTGACGCGGTATTTTACCATCCCTTTGACTGATGACTCGTGTCGGAGATCATCCCTGACGCAAGTTTGGTGTCTCTACTGTCAGTTAATTAAAAATTATGGCAACACGAAGAGAACCTCTCCATGAAATCAATTGCTAAATGTTATGGGCGCGCATTTGTTCGAAAATTATATGGGTTCTTTCGTCAAGTGTCGAGTCTCGAGTAGCTTGGCATGCACTGAACCGCATTAACTCCACGGTATCTGCTCCGAATATTACATTATCTCTTGAATGCCTCATATGATCATCGCAAGCTCAGAAAATAATCTAGGCGGACATATACTTTTCTATTTCATATTGGCATCCATAGCGTTGGCAAATGAGCTGCAGCCACAGGATTAGCGCTGCCGTGTGAAATACCAAAGGATGCTGTATTGTGATATATTTCTAAAAATAGACTGAATTTGTCTTCTCTTACAGTTCTAATCACATATACTGTACTTCCTGGTGTCTCGGAGTGTATTACCTCGTTTACTTAGTACATTACATGTATACTTATTTTATCATACTAGTTTTTAAATGTTTTTTATCACTCTATCTAATGTAGACTCAAAGCTGACGCGGCTGTAGTGTTCTATTCAAGAGGTTCTTAACGTGGGCAACACGTCCTGTCCCTC
>LQNS02278187.1:9366847-9378294 GCA_001587735.2 Parhyale hawaiensis
GGCTAACAACTCCCTGGACCTCAAATTGTGCTCCCTCTCAGCTTCCTCATAAGTAGCACCAGCCCGACGCCGCTGTTCCCTGAAAAGCTGAAAGTCAACATCAGACCGGCGAGTACGCCAACGGGCATATGCCTCCCGCTTCAACTGGTGCGCTCTCCTACAGGCATCATCAAACCAGGGCTCATCGCCCGTCCTAACCGTTTCTGCAATGGTGTTCTACGAGGAAAATGTTCTCTTCTTGAAACGTCCAGCTGTGTGTAGGAAGGTTCAAACTAACTTGTGTACTGAATTAACTTAGTCTTATGTAACGCATTGTTATGTGTGGCTAGAGAGAGTTGTTCTAATATACGATCATCTACTTGACGTATTCTTTCTCACTAGCATCCCCGCATTATTGTCATATGCGTGACGACTTCCTAGTAAGTGGACTTCCCATTTTTTCTCCTTGCTCTTTACATAAGCCTTCTTCTCGTCCGTGGAAACACCGTGCGGCGTCGAGGAGACTTACACTTGTGTGTGCAGTTCTAGCTAATATATCACTGCATTGACTGCCAAGACCAAGCAAAGTTTCGTGTCGTCACGGAACCAATATACACTCGTGCGGATTGCGCTATATATATAAGCGCGTAACACGCGAACAAAGAAGCAAGACATATCTGTGTCTCTTAGTAAATGCTTTCTATGTCAGCTCGCCTTCAGTGAAATTTATTGGTCCCCTGAATCTCAATTATGGGTTGCACGTGATGTCGAACCTCTTTGTTCGATGTTCTGACGACTGGATGCAGAAGTGGAGCTTTGCGCATGAGTGACGCGCTAAGTATGGGGTCGTGAAGTTGTGTTTAGCTTCATTTAGAAGTTAGGGAGCCTGTAGATATTGTAGCAATTTGTGTGCATCAGTTAGTGGTGTGCCTCAAAACACCGTTGTATGAAGTTTAATATAGCACAGTAAATGTTACGTTGTCTCGGACCGCACGCCCCGACTAGGATATGCACATGCACTAGATCGCGTTGCAGATAACCGCTAGAACGCGGAGAAGTGCAAGGGTACAGTCAACTACAGATTGAAAGAGCTGTAACGTCAATGACGTAATACTCAACTATCAAGTGCGATCCCTTACTGTTTCCATTACTGGTTAGGCTAGTACCCTTGCAGTGGTCTATGAATGTTGGAAACGCTACGGCTGCAATCCAAAGCATCCCAAGGCTTCTCGATAGCTCGGACCCCAAGTCAAAAATAGCAGTGCTGTTACCAGTCGTGCACTGTGAGTGTGATGAGAATAGAAATAGTGATAATTTTAGTGTTGACCAGTGAGTGCTGCGCTTGTAGCCTGTCATTACGCAATCTATAATCTGCTGGTTCAAATGTATATAAAAATAGAAGCAGTTGCCTAGTGAACTAGCGAGTGTTGCAGTTGTAGACCTTTTTGTGTTACAAGAGATTGGTAGAAATAGCAGCTATTTGAAGGATGCACTGGGAGAGTGCAGTAATTTTCGTACAATACTTCAAGCGGTTGCTACAGCACGTAGCTACATAGAATTAGCTGACAGTGTTGCCCTTACTAAATGGAATTACAATATGTATAGTCTGCTTTTGTCGCATAAACTATGCTCAAGTCCTTAACGCTATAGTTTAATACCAGTGGGCTTCATCAACGTCGTCTCAAGTAATAATATTCTCTAAGAGAATCCAACGTTTTAATTGATTCCCGCTTTTATAGGGGCATACTATGCTTTTACATTTTTGTCTTATTATATTACTTGAATATTGTCTGATAATTACGTACCGCATTACATCCTTTGGCAGTCATTTACTCGCATTCAGTCAAAGCAACTGTACTACTTGAGAAATTTTAAAAGCGCTGAACGCTTGCGATCGTTTACCTCCTGAACCAATGTCGTGCTACATACTTCAGTGTTTGGGACAAGGCTCAAAAGTTCTGGGAAGTGAAGGCTGTTTACGTAGCAGGAAATCTGAATCGCTTGTTATTGTTCGCACGATGGTGTTTCTTATTCTAAACGGATTTTTTTATTTTGTTTGAAACTTAAGAGTTTGCGAGCCAAATTGTTGTCCGATGTGACGCGGCCCTCACCACTCATTCTCTTTTCACTCAATCTTTTGCATCGTTTGCACAGAGCGTCTTATTAGCAGCAAACTCGCGTAGACGTCTTTATCGAGAAACACTCTATGGCGAACGCACACAGCTGCCCTGTTCAGGTGCTTGCCTGTCTGTTTTGGAATCTCAGCCCATAGCTTTGGTAATAAAGGATAGCTTGAAACGTCTTGTTACCTCCGCCTAGGAGGTTATGTTTTCGTCGGGTTTGTCTCTCTGTCTGTCTGTCATCAAGATAACGCAAAAAGTTATAATCCGAGTTTGATGAAATTTACAGGGATTGTTAGGTATGTTAGGAGGAACAGTTGATTAACTTTTGGTGAAGATCTGTCTTTCTGAATGTTTGTTTGCCTATTTTTTTCTTTTTTTGTTAGTGCCATAAATTGAAAAGTTATAGGTGGATTTCCATGAAATTTACACGAGTTGTTGGGTTCATTACAGAGAGTAAATTGTCCAATTTTTGTGATGATGTGTTTGTTCGCTCGTTTGTTTGTCTTTGTGTTTGATTTTATGTTAGCGCAATAACAATAAAACATGGATGAATGTTTATGAAGTTTTCAAAAATTGTTATTGATGTTAATGTTTGTTAGCGCGATAACTAATAAATTGTGGATGTATCCTTGTGGAATTTTCAGGAATTGTTAGTAATATCGGTTGGTCCGTTTGTGTGATTGACTCATCTTTGTCATAATGTTTGTTAATTAGCAGAATAACTCAGAAAATTATGAACAGATCGCCACAGAAAATTACAGACACTGTTAATACTATCAAACGGCACAAGTGATCATATTTTGGTGTTGATAAAAAGAAAATCGTGGTTTCAGAGCCGATTTGATGAATTTTTCGCGTTTGCTGCGTTGCCTGGCGGGGGTATGCATTCTCAGAGTGCTCTAGTTAGATATACGATTAAGTTGGAAAACATGTACCGCAACTGTGTGAAGTTTCATATGCCTATGTAGTACCAACCTTTTGAATTATTTGTTAAAGGTCTACTCTTAAATTTGTTACATGTTTACACCTAAGCTCTTAGCTGTTACACTGCGTCCCCTATTTTTCAAGTCCCTCCCTCCATACTAGTGCTTACTAATATGCTTGATTCAACAAACATTTCTACACTGAGCTCTATACAGCCCACTATGTCTCGCATTTTTTCACTTCCCCATTCTACTGACGAATACGCTGGACTCTGCAAACATACACATAAGCCCTTTACAGAGACTCAGCTTATCTCGCATTCTTTCTCGTCCCACCCTGCATGCCATTACGTACGAATACGCTGGACTCTGCAAACATTCACCATGGTCCTCTGCAGCCACACTGCCTATTGTGAACCTTTCGCATTACTTCGCTTATCTTCCTAACGGCCTGCACCCGCGACTCCACTATCTTATCTGTAAAATAGCCGCTAATGAAGCCCTCCGACACAGCGCTGAAGCGTTATGGCTTCTCGACCAATGAAACCTCAGGCTAATTAACTTTATTTTTTACTTTGCCGCTTGAGCTTTATGTAGCAGCCGTGCTGAAAATAATCACGTCAGTTTTGTGGAGGTTCTCATTTGACGAAGGCCATTCTTATCCTAGCCATCAACTACTGTTTGCCTGGACTCTCGGTGCGTTCGTTGCGCCTCGTTTTAAATTCCGCGGTAAAGTTCCGTCATAATGAGGCATTTCCTGGAAATTCTGGTGACTGTTATCGCAATCTCGTTGATTGGCAGTGAATGTAGCTTGCCCCCGAATTTCAATTTAATTTGCGTGTTAAAATGCAATAGTAATGCGAGTTAGTTCCGTGCAAACGTGGAGCAGCCGTATTGTCTCATTTCTTTGCTTGGAAATTGCAAAACCAACTTTCATGTATAATGTTGATTGTAAAATTTTAGTGTGCTGGGAGCTACAGTACTTAGAGCGTAACTTCGAACAGCATGGCTTTGTCTTTGATTTGATTTGAATTCTCCCCCGTCGGGGGCGTAGGTTGGGCGATAAGGTTAGGTACGCCGATTTTATATTATGCTGAGTATCGTTCCAGAGGGACTCTGTAGGTAGGGTACCATCGCCATTAACTAGGCATTTGGCATGTCTGTCATTCGTGCCCACTTTACTTCCCTCTATTTTCATGCTCCTACATAGTTTTCTGTTTTTCCTCTTCTTTCATGACTTTCTATTTTTATGCGTGTTATCCTGCGTGGAGACAACCTCTTGCATATGATCCATGTTTCTATCGACATAGGTATTATATATCTCCTGTTTATTCCTCAGTGACAACGTGTTTGTGTGGAAACACAGGAATAAAAAACGGAGTATAACTGACGATAACTTGAATTGAATAGGTATCGATCTCGTCCAGCAAGTAATGTAAAATTTGCCTGAATATAATTTTATGACGACTGAGAGTTAATAATCAGTGTTGCAATATTTTTAACGTTATCAAGCTAGCCATATTTTTCCTAATTTGCTTTCTCATTCCTGCAATATTTTTCTACAATTTGAAGAAAACCGATTGTGTGATTTCTTTAGCTAAAACGACGCTAAAAATTTTTTCTTTTACTTTCCTACGAGATGTGTCGTGTCAGCGTACGTCTAGTAGCGAAAATTTCTACCGTTTATTGTTTCTTTAGATATAACGTGCTATGGGGTGCTCGCACATTCTTTATCTTAAATCTAAAACATAAGTTTTCGTCACATGCTGTTAACGAAATAACAACAAACTGCTTTGAAGTAATTGTCAAGATTGTTCTCTTTGTGTAGTTACGATTATAAATCCACCATTACGTCATTCATGGCCCACCACCACTTGGACCTTTCGATCCAGCCCTTTCGTGTCTGGTATCCACAAAGCTTGTCGCCCAACTTAACCGATAAGAAAGCACTCCATTCTCCTCTGTTTCGATGACCTCAAATTGATGTTTTTGTTGGTCGATGCTCAAGCCTTCGTGACCGGCCCAGGGTCAGATAAGAAGACTAAGTGACAGCAGAATTGTGTCGCACTGCATACCAGCATTACCGTGATCTGTGCCGTAGCTGTAGTAGCGTGCTGTGTTGCGTCAGGTTTTGCTGTCTGTAGCAGTAGTACCCTGCTGTGTTGCGTCATGTTACTCTGTCTGTAAAAGTAGTAGAGTGCTATGTCGTGTCGTGTTACGCTCTCTGTAGCAGTATAGTACCGTGCCCTGTTGTGCCATATGTTACGCTGTCTGTAAAATGAGTAGAATACTTTTTTTGCGTCGTGTTACGCTTTCTGTAGCATGTAGCAGTAGTACCGTGCTGTATTGCGTCATGATACGCTCTGTCGTGATGCTACGGTACCTATAGTACCATACCTTTATTGTTCTACAAAATACATTCACTGTGTGGCGATAGTGTAGCGAGGCACCGCGCGTCGTATGGTGTCACCATAAGCACTGTGGAGCGACGACAGCGTGCTGTATTTTGCGATGATGTGTACTGTATATCATTATGCACCGCATCACACTACTGCTGACAGTTTTGCCTCAGCAATATGTCATGGTGATACAGTGTCAGCAGTAAAGTGATATATGGCGTCATGATACCTACACTTTGCTGACGAAATATGATCATTAGAAGCGTGATGAGGTGTGTAATGATGCACACTCTATGATGTTGAGGCTATGCGTATAGTAGCATCATAGCTAGCATGTTGTGGCGCGTCATCATGCGCTTTGTATAGCATGATGTACGGAGATAACTTTTTAATTTTGAGCGAGAATGAAAATTTCTATAAAATATAGAAAAATCTGCCTTAAAGTTTTAATCGACAGTTGCAACACTATTACCACCGTTAGCGTTACGCACTACTTATTCTCAAGCGTAGCTGTGGAAATTATCATCAGACCTTCCCTTCACTTTTATACCAAATCAACCGCTTGTAGAGGAGCTTCATTGCCCGTTGAAAGCATCTCTGTTTAAAACTTTAACGCTTGCTTAGCAAAGAAAGGCGTAAGTGACCCGGAGAAGCTCTTTGAAGTTGTTGAGTATATTGCAAAGTAGTCCTTCCTTCCAGCCAATTGAGGAAAGTTTTAGCCGCCTTATGAGGGTGCTTTAGAGTACAGATCGTGCCCTGGAACTGCTTGTTGTGGTCATAACCGATAGCCTTGAGCTGCAGCATGTTGCTCCTGATGAGATCCTTTGGAGAGAGCCGCTTCCTCCACGTGTCGTTACCTTGCTCTGCCTGCCATGCAGAATACGCGTTACTTACCTATTGTTTCTCTTATTTTGCAACACCTACGGTATTCGTTGTTCTTCTATGCGCCTTTGTTTTTCCTGCAGTAAGAATACCTTCGAGTTACTTAGTGTTCTCCTGTTATTTTACGACACTATTAGTGCACATATTGCCAGTTCATAAATGCGTCCTCATTTTGGTTCGTGTACAGTAAAAGCAGCCGATGATTTCTTTTTCTCTGGCTCTTTATTTGTGATAGTAAATCTATATTCATGCTCTGAGATCGTTTATGACTGTGTTTCTCACGCGAATTAAATAGTACTTGCAGATATTGAAAGTTTATTGACTTTAACATTAGTCTTTTACATTCCCAAAGAGCACCATTCGGTCAAGTTTCAATAGTTGCTAGTTATACGAGAAATTATTAATGTGGACGGTAGAGGGTCAAGCTCTTGATTAGTTCTCCCTGTGTCATTTGCTTTGAGATTCATTTTGAGTTATTCGCATTTGAGGCGACGAGACTGCAGTTCTTTAATGCTGGAATTTGCTGGCACACTGCATCGTTACTGTATGTTGAACGGAGGTCCTACATGGTCCTCCACTTTCCTATCACTGAATAAATAATATTAATATCGCGGAAGATAAACCGACAGCAAGTCAGTAGAGCTGTCGCGCAATACGCTTTATTTTAGCCCCTCTCTGGCACTGAGAATACTTTAGCCGGGGTTAAATCATCAACTTTTTTGACCGTACCACGTGCACTCCTTAGTTATTTTCTGATTTATTTATTACCCTTGCTTTAGTTTTAATTTTAGTTTGTCGTACCCTAGAAAATGTAGAAATAATTTAAACAATATGTTACGGATTTCTTCAATGCAAATTTGAAGAAAATGAATATGGTACCGTACCACTAGTTGCGTGCTGTGTCACCGATAATCAGTATTGCACCTGCTCACCGTGCAACAACAAGCACGAATAATTCCGTTAGAAAATGCCTATAAATGAAACGTGTATCTCTGGCACAGAACAGTTTCCATAGAGGTTTTTGCACCGGGCTGGAGGATCTACCACTATAATATAGTGTAATTAAAAGGATGGCCATCGGTCTTAGCACTGTCCAAAGAAAAATTGCTCAGCATGAAAAATAACGAAGTGCAGTCATTTACTGGCCACAAAATGCTGAATACTCGCGACAAGCGTTCTCTGATGCGATTTGTGAAAGCAAACCGGTGGTGAAGTGTTCAGCAGTTGACTAGAATGTTTAACGAAGGTCCTAAGAAAATTTCTGCCCGAGAGCTGAAAGAAATGGATTTAACAGTAGCATCGCCTCCTAGTAGCCAATAGTCAGAAAGAGAACGGAACGTGACGGCTCCAATTAGCAAAGGACCACGAGTACTGGACTGTAGAGCAATGGAGACACGCCGTATGGTGGGATGAATTGTGGTTCACCTTGTTCCATAAAGTTGCAGAGTTAGACGGGAAGTAGGATGAATTGAGGCTCACCTTGTTCCATAAAGTTGCAGAGTTAGACGGGAAGTAGGATGAATTGAGGCTCACCTTGTTCCATAAAGTTGCAGAGTTAGACGGGAAGTAGGATGAATTGAGGTTCACCTTGTTCCATAAAGATGCAGAGTTAGACGGGAAGTAGGATGAATTGAGGTTCTTCTTGTTCCATAAAGAGAGAGTTAGACGGGAAGTAGGATGAATTGAGGTTCACCTTGTTCCATAAAGATGCAGAGTTAGACGGGAAGCCCAGGAAGCTTTGGATCCTTGACACATCCCCCCGACATTACCCGCTTCCGGGCCAGTGTATGATATGGGGATGCTTTGCATGGTCAAGATTATGTTCAGCAACCGTGTGCAGCAATAAATAAATTCTCATGATTTTTAAACATTCTACGGGACAAAGTAGGTACACCCGCTTATGCATTTTTATTTTCTTGATTGTTTTTGCGTTTTTTCAAGACGACTGTGCATGCATCCACCGGTCTGTAGTAGTGCAAGTTGGGCTTAAGAATCAGCAGGAATTATTTCTTCATCTGGAATAGCCTCCAGAATCTCCTGATATAAATTTTATCGAGAATTTGTAGGAGCAGCTGAGGAGGAGCTTCAAGCTTCAACACCTTTACTTTTCTCGTTGAAAGATCTTTCTCAACGTTTGCTAATACGTGGACATACATACATTCATTTCGATTGTTTCAAATTCTTGTAGAGCATATGTCTAATAGATTGGAAGCTGTAATCATCGCGAAAGGTGGTCCAATAAACGATTATGCTAGATTGGTTTCAGTACTTCCACATTTCTCTGATCTTGGGGCGAGACGACCTTTTTGGCCGGGTAGTGTATTACCTATCTTTTAACTGCTATTGAAGAAAGTTCCAGTTTATACAATGTCTTTTGCTTTTTACCTGTTTCCCCATGTCGTGTATCTCTTCCAGTGTAGGCCATGTCTTCTATCCTTTTTTTTTTTTAATCTCTGCACTCCCACTGTGTATGGGGAAGGTTGCTGCCCACCGTAATCCAGCCGTTAAATACTCGCTAAGTTTTCGTTTGGGTTTCTCAATAACTCATATTCTGTTCCTATACGTTGCTTCTTTCAATTATCATGAAACTTTTTGCCAACGATATTTCTTTTCTTTTTCTGACTTGCTGTTTCAGTTTCCGTTGTCAGCCTCTATGCGTGAGGTCCTAGTTTTATCTGGTGTCCTAAAACACTTGCTGGTGACTTAATATGGGACGCTTGACTGATTTAGCCATGTAGTTGAGCCTCGTTCAGGATATTCTTTTACATTACGTCCTTTTCGCTTGCATGTGTTCTTTTTGACGAAGTAGAAGTGTCACCAGTGGAAACTTTAAGTACCTGCCGTAATCTTTTGTGTTAACCATAGTAGAGCTGTCCAGGAAAGTAAAATTGCTCTTTATTCCTATTTGTTTTTTGTTTGTTTGTTTGTATTTTACCACAGTGGAAGCGCTTGCAACAGAAAAAAGCTCGTTACACTGTTTATTTCTACCAAAACAGAGGTACCAGCAATGGAAAGTTGTTCATTATTCTTTTACTGCGCTGAGATCATCTGAGGCAAATATTCCGTCGACCTTCCGGCATCTTCTTTTTTTGGCCGCACTTGAATTATCGTGAGCTGAAGTGTAGTTTTCCTGCCTGGGAATCTCATGGTAAGACCGATGGCTTTATGAAGAAAAACCTTCCTTCTCAGGACCAAATATTTTACCATGAGAGTCGCATTAGGCTCGGGTTAGTACATTACAGTGGATATTATCAGTACAAATTGCATTGGAGCTTAGAATACCTGTGGAAATTGCACGAGGGTCCTGTGGTGAAATTACGCTGCTGGATCGATCGCAGGAGCAGCAGGCAGAGCACGCGAGCTGTGGCTTCTGGGCAGCGGGCCTTTGCGTGATGTGGCGAGAGTGTGCCACACAGGTCTCTGTGGCTTATAATGGTGGCAGCAGCCTGGCGTGGCGGGAGTGTGTGGTTTGTTACGATGGCAGCATTCTGATGTGGCACGAGTGTGGCGCACAAGTCTGCTGTGGTTTATTTCGGGAGGGGGGACCTGATGTGGCCAGTTGAGTGTGCGACAGGACTCGTGGTATCTTCACTTGAACCAGCAGTTTACTTCTCGTAGGAATCTATTTGTTGGCATAGTCCGGACATTTCTCTTCATCCTCTTCACTGCAGGCTATTCATATCTGCCTTGATCATTCTCTTCGTCTTGCACTGAATTTAAAGATGCGTTTCGCTTCCTACACCAGCTATTTTGATCGCTATGAAGAAAAATATTGTTCGCTTGAGTACAAATGCCTTTCATTGCACTCGTTGAACAAACCATATTCACTGCTTTTAGCAGCTGCTTATCTTCAACGCCAAAACAGCAATTCTTGTCAGCGTATTTCTGTCAGCCTTTACCAATTTAAACAAGCAGTTCGCTTTGTGTCTCAGCAGCAATTTTCGCCACAGGTCCTAAACGAACGCTTGTGTTGAGCCCAACAGCCGCACGCAGCGCTCCAGTTGATGCAAGCAGTCCTCTTCAGTCTGGCATCCATTTATCGCCATAATTAAAGCAAACATTAAGGTATCGCTATCATTGGGGCGCACGTCAGTCCATCAAGCGATTCAAGTTGCCGTAATTCATCCCGGGTCGTCCATCACTCGCCGTCTAGCACCTCTCGATGAGGGCCAAAAACGCCCGCATGTTTTTGATCGCAAACCAACTGTAGATGAAATACGGGCGCTCCTGCTCCCTAACCCGCTGCAGATCTGCCACGATGCAGTTCTCCTGCTTGATTGCAGTTTCTAGTGGTAAATTCTGTGTTGCTTAATCTTGTGGTACTCGTAAAGCACCATTATGTCTGAAGCATAATTGCCTCCACCGAAGAGGTTACGTTTTTGTCGAGTTGTCTGTCTGACTGTATGTTAGTCTGTCACCAAGATTACTCAAGAAGTTGTGGATGGATCTTTAAGAAATTTACAGGGATTGTTAGGAATGTTAGTTAGGAACAGAGAGCTTAACTTTTGGTGAAGATATGTTCAACCGTTTGTTTGTTTGCCTCTTCTTCTCTATAACCATTACTTAAAAGGTTATGAACTGATTTTTATGAAATTTATATCAGTTAGGTATGCCACGAAGAGTAAATGACCAAATGACCAAATTTTGGTGATGATCGGTTTGTCCGTTTGTGTGTTTGACTATTGTGTATCAAAATGTTGGTTAGAACTCAAACAGTTAGTGGCGGATATTCAAGAAAGTTACAGAGGCTGCCATTACTGTCAAAAGGCAGAAATGACCAGATTTTCGGGCTGATGGAGAAAAAATTTTACTTTCAGAACCAGTTTGCATTTTCGTTAAGGTGACCTTGCTTGGTAGAGGTATGCGCTCTCGGAGTGCTCTATTTATACGATAGTATAAAATTTATATTCGCCCTTCAGAAAGTGTACTATTAATGTTGGTTGCTTCTTCATCGTGTGGGGGCTGTCGAGCACATCAGTGTCTGAATGATAACTTTGTATACGATATTCTAAAATTATGGATGCAGTTCTGAAGGCGTGATGGTAAATTTTGGATGCAGTTCTGAAGGCGTGATGGTAAATTTTGGATGCAGTTCTGAAGGCGTGATGGTAAATTTTGGATGCAGTTCTGAAGCCGTGATG